>VHKM01000837.1:0-394037 GCA_007210695.1 Neogobius melanostomus
ATTAAAGACGTGTATTACTATAAAGAACATGTTATTACATAAAGAATGTTTATACATAAAGACAGTTATAACATAAAGAATGTTATTATGTAAAGACATGTTATTACATTAAAGACATGTTATGTAAAGACATGATTATGTAAATCATATTACATAAAGACATGTTATTACATAAAATCATTGTTATTACATAAAGATCAGTTATACATAAGATCATGTTATTACTAATCATGTTATTACATAAAGGCATGTTATTAGTAAAGGAATGTTATTACATAAGATCATTGTATTACATAAAGATCATGTTTTACATAAAAGATCATGTTATTTACATAAAGATTCATGTTATACATAAATCATGTTATTACATTAATCATGTTTATTACTTAAAGGCATGTTATTACATAAAGATCCATTTATTACATAAAGATCAGTTATTACATAAAGATCATTGTTATTACAAAAGGAATGTTTTTACATAAAGACGTTGTTATTACTAAAAGGACACTCTCAGTTTTACATAAAGATCATTATTACATAAAGACATGTTAATTACGTTAAAGACATGTTATTACATAAAGATTCATGTTATTACGTAAAGATCATGTTATTACGTAAAGACTGTTATTACGTTAAAGACATGTATACGTAAAGACATGTTATTAAATTAAAATCATGTTATTATGTAAACGACATGTTATTATGTAATAGACATGTTATTATGAAAGACATGTTATTACGTTAAGACATGTTATTACGTAAAGAGCATGTTATTACGTAAAGACATGTTATTACATAAAGACAATTTATACATAAAGACATGTCATTACAAAAAACATGTATACAACAAGACATGGTTTTTTATTTTTTCATTTTGGTTTAAAAGGGGCATATTATGTAAAGACATGTTATTACATAAAAATCATGTTATTACATAAAGAATCATTTATTAACATAAAGATCATGTTATTACATAAAGATCATGGTCGATTACCATTAAAATTCATGTTATACATAAAGGACATGTTATTACATAAAATCATGTTATTACATTAAAGACATCTCGTTATTATAACAGACATGTTATACAAAAGATATGTTATGTTAAATATATTACATAAGACATTGTATTACAATAAATCATGTTATTATATAAAGACAAGTCATTACATAAAACATGTTATTACATTAAAGACATGTTAATTACATAAAGATCATGTTATAACATAAAGACATGTTATTTACTAAGGCCGGGACTTTTTGTGCGAGTTAATTGCGATTTAATTATTACATTGAGGTTTAGAGCGATTGAAAATATTAATCAAAATTAATTCCACGCTTTGCTTTTCCACACTTCGTTTCCTTTCCTGCAGACACAGCCCATTAATTGGCAATATTGCACTGGTCTGTAGACTGGTTGAACAAAAAATAAACAATATTTTGTTGCTTAAGCTTATGTACATTCAGTCTTTATTCAATGGTTACGTAAAATCCTTATGAAAAAGACTTACTTCTCATGTTCTCAGGTCAAATATTTATATGCGATTAATTTCGATTAATTAATTACAAAGCCTCTAATTTTAATAATTCAATTTTCTTTAATCGAAGTCCCGGCCCTAGTTAAATAAAGACAATGTTTTATATAAAAATGTTATTACCATAAACGGCATGTTATTACAATAAAGACATGTTATTACACATAAAAAATAACGTGTTATTACAATTAAAGATATTTATTACATAAAGATCATGTTATTACAAAGATCATGTTATTACATAAAGACTTCATTACATAAAACGTTATACATAAAGACGTTTATTACTAAACATCATGTATAATATTAAAGATTTATTACATTAAAGAACATGTTTAAACATTTTAAAGACATGTTATACATAAAAGACATGTTATTATATAAAGACATTTTATTATATAAAGACGATGTATATATAAAGACGTGTTATTACATAAAACGTGTTACTTACATAAAGAACTGTTTTATCATAAAGACGGTTATTACATTAAAGACATGTTATTATATAAAACATGTTATTACATAGGACATGTTATTATGTAAAAACATGTTATTATTGTAAAGACTATTATTATTATGTAAAGGACTGTTCATTATGTAAAGACATTTATTACGTAAAGACTGTATACATATCAAAATCATGTTAGACATAAAGATCATGTTATTACATAAAGATGTTATTACATAAAGACGTTGTTATTACCATAAAGATCCATGTTTATGTAAATCATATTACATAAAGACATGTTATTATATAAAGATATGTATTATGTAGAATCATATTACATTAAGATCATTATTACATAAAGACATTTATTACAATAATCATGTTAATTACAAAAGACGTGTTATACATTAAAGACATGTTTATTACATAAAAATCATGTATTACATAAAATTGTTATTATGTAAATCATATTACTAAAAGACACTGTTATTACATAAACAGTCATGTTATTATATTAAGAAACCCCAAGCTTAATTAGGCCTAAAACATGTTTATTACATAGGCATGTTATTACATAAAGATCATGTTATAACATAAAGACATGTTATTACTAGGGCCGGACTTTTTTCAAGGGCCGGACTTTTTGTCGTTTAATTGCGATTAATTTAATTACATGAGGTTTGTGCGAATTGAAATATAAATCAAAATTAATCACGCTTGCATTCCACATGCTTCAGTTTCCTTTTCCTGCAGACACGCATTAATGGCACAATTGCTACTAGGTCCTGTTGGACTGGATTTGAACAAAATAAACAAATATTTTGTTTGCTTCAAGCTTATGTACATTCAGTCATTATTCATATGGTATAGTAAAAAATCCTTTATGAAAAAACTTACCTTCTCACTGTCTCAGTCAAATTTATATGCGATTTATTCTCGATTAATTAATTACTCAAGAACTCTAATTTATTAGATGGAATTTTCTTTTACGAAGCCCGGCCCTTAGTTATTACATTAAAGAGCATGTATTATATCTAAACATGTTACTTTACATAAAGGCATGTATTACGTAACATTTGTTCTTTATTTTGCTGTTGTTTTTAGTCTTATTCTTCATCATTATTTGTTTACTTGCCCTATGCCTTGTTACTCATTTGCTACTCTTGTAAATATTAAATGATAATGTTACTATTTTTATTTTTGGCGGGGCGCTTAAAGCCTTTGCTTCAGCCCACTCCCTTTGAGCAGGTTAACGCTCAAACAAATAAATAAACTAACACTCAAAAATAAAGGAACATGTTATTTAACATAAAGTCAATGTCTCATTACATAATACGTGTTAATAGATAAAGATCATGTTATTACATACAAGATCATGTTATTACATAAAGATCATGTTATTACATAACGATCTATGTTCATTACATAAAGACAGTTCTATTACATAAAGCATCATGTTATTACTATAAAGATCATGTTATTAATAAAAGATCTGTTATTATCGATAAAGGACATGTTATTATATAAAACATGTTATTATATAAAGGACATGTATTACATTAAAGACATTGTTATTAAATAAGAATTTATAACATAAAGACATGTTTATAACGTACAACAGACATGTTATTACATAATCACGAATCGTGTTCAACTCATTACATCAAAGGACATGATCATACATAAGAATTTATAACATAAGACATGTTATTACATAAAGACGTTATTACATAAAGGACGTGTTATTACCATAAGATCTGTTATTACGTAAAATCATGTTATTACGTAAAGATCATGTTATGTAGTAAATCATATACATAAAGACATGTATTAAATGTAAATCATATTAAAAAACATGTTATTATGTTAAATCATATTACATAAGACACAGTTATTACTAAAGTCATGTTATTACCTAAAGATCATGTTATTATGTAAATCATATACATAAAGACTGTTTATATGTAAAAATCATATTTACATAAAGACATGTTATTACATAAAGTCATGTTTACATAAAGACGTTATTACATAAACATCATTGTTATAATATAAAAGACATGTTATTACATAAATACATTGTTATAACATAAAGACTGTTATTATTAAAGACATGTTATATATAAAGAATGTTATTAATAAAGACGTTATACATATAAGACGTGTTATTACATAAAGACGTTGTTATTACATAAAGACATTGTTATTATATAAAAACATGTTATACATAGACTTGTATTATGAACACTGTTATCTATGTAAAGACATGTTATTATGTAAAAAGAATGTTATTACATAAAAATCCATGTTATTACATCAAGATCATGTTTATTACAATAAAGATGTTATTACATAATCATTTATTACATAAAGACGTGTATTACACAACGACATGTATTACATTAAAGATTGGTTTATGTAAATCCATATTACAAAAACATGCTATTTATATAAAGGATATGTTATTATGTAATCATATTACATAAAGATTCATGTTTATTACATAAAGACATGTCATTAGATTAATAATCAGTATAACATAAAGGACGTGTTATACTAAAGACATGTTATTACATAAAAAAATATGTTATTACATAAAGATATGTTATTATGTAATCATATACATCTAATAGACATATTTCTATTCTAAAGATCTAAGTTATTATATAAAGGACAAGTCATTATCATTCAAACTAACTGTATATCATAGGCATGTTAATTTACATAAATATCATGTGTCTTGATACTATAACATAAAGACATGTTAATTACTAGGGCCGGACTTTTTTCGATCTAATTGCGTAATTAATTACATGAGGTTGGCATTTTGAAAATATTAATCAAAATTAATTTCACGCTTGCTTTCCACACTTCAGTTTCCTTTTTTTCCTGCAACACAGCATTAATGCAATATTTGCCACTGCTGTTGGACTTGCGAACAAAAAATATAAACAATATTTTGCTTGCTTAAGCTTAGTACATTCAGTCATTATTCAATGGATATAGTAAAAATCCTATTGAAAAAAACTTACTTCCTCACTGTTCTCAGGTCAATATTTATATGCGATTAATTTCGATTAATTAATTACAGCTCTAATTAATTAGATGAATTTCTTTAATCGAGTCCCACGGCCCTAGTTATTACATAAAGACAATTGTGTATTATATGACAACATCGATATACTTACATTGAGTGGATGTTATTACGTATACATTTGTTCTTTATTTTGCTGTTGTTTTTGCTCTTATTCTTCATCATTTACTGTATACTCTTTGCCCGTATGTTTCCTTTGTTTTATGATTGCGTACCTTGTAAATATTAAATGTAATGTTACTATTTTATTTTGGGGTGGCGGCTATAGAGCCTTTGGCTTCAGCCCACTGCCCTTTTGAGCAGGTTAACGCTCAACAAATAAATTAAACTAACTAAAACTAAAGACATGTTATTACATAAAGGATTCATTTATTAATAATACGTGTTATAGATTAAAGATCATGTTATTAACATTAAAGATCATTTATTACAAAGATCATGTTATTACATTAAAGATCATGTTATTACATAAAGACATGTTATACATAAAGATCAGTTATTACATAAAGATCATTTATTACATAAAGATCATGTTGATTACATAAGACATGTTATACTATCATAAAACATGTTTTATTATATAAAGACATGTGTTATTTACATTAAAGACATGTTATAACATAAGACTGTATAACATAAGAGTTTATTACATAAAGACGTGTTATACATAAAAGACATGTTACTTAAAGCACATGTTATTACATAAGACGTTATTACATAAAGACGTTGTTATTACATAAAGATCATGTTATTACGTAAAGATCATGTTATTTATGTAAAATCATATTACATAAAGACATGTTATTATGTAAATCATATTACATAAGACATGTTATTACATAAAGATCATGTTATTTACATAAAGAATCATGTTATATTTACAAAAGAATGTTTATTATGTAAATCATATTACATAAAACATGTTATTATTAAGATATGTATTTTAATCATATTACATAAAGACATGTTATTTACATAAAGACTGTTTATTACAAAATTCATGTTATTACATAAAGACGTGTTTATTACATTAAAGACATGTTATTACATAAAAATCATGTTATTACCATAAAGATATGTATTATGTAAATCATATACAAAAGACATTTATTTACATAAAGATCATTCTATTATAATTAAAGACAAGTTATTACATAAAACATGTTTTACATAGGCATGTTATTACATAAAGATCATTGTTATAACATAAAGACATGTTATTACTGGGCCGGGACTTTTTTCGATTAATTGCGATTAATTAATTACATCGTATGGTTTAGCTTGCGAGTTTGAAGTTGCTATTAATCAAAATTAATCACGCTTTCGCTTTCCCACACTTCAGTTTTCCTTTTTTCTGCAGGACACAGATTAATGGCAATCATCTTGCATCTCTACGTCTGTTGGACTTGCGATTCGATATCAAAAATAAACAATAGTTTTGTGTGGCTTAAAAGCTTATGTACATTCAGTCATTATTCAATGTATAGTAAAAATTCCTTATGAAAAAACTTTACTTCTCACTGTTCTCAGTGTCAAATATTTATATGCGATTTAATTTCGATTAATTAATTTACAAAGCCCTCTAATTAATTAGATGAATTTCTTTAAAATCGGAGTCCCGGCCCTAGTTATACATAAAGACACTTTTATTATATAAAACATGTTATTACATAAAAGCATGTTTTACTACATTTGTTCTTTATTTTGCTGTTGTTTTGTCTTATTCTTATCATTTTATTGTTACTGCCATGTTCCTTTGTTTTATGATTTGCTACCTTGTAAATATTTAAATGTAATGTTTTTACTAGTTTTATTTTGGGGTGGGCGCTATGCCTTGCCTTCAGCCCACCTCCCTTGGAGCAGGGTTAAACTGCTCAAACAAATAAATAAACTAAACTAAAACTAAGACATGTTATTACATAAAGATCATGTTATACATAAATACGTGTTATTAGATAAAGATTCATGTTATTACATAAAGATCATGTTATAACATAAAGACAGTATCATAAAGATCATGTTATTACATAAAGATCCATGTTATTACTTAAAAGACATGTTATTAATATAAAGGACATGTTATTATATAAAGACATGTTATTACATTTAAAGACATTGTTATAACATAAGGACATGTTATTTACATAAAGACGTGTTATAATATTAAAAGACCATGTTATTACATAAAGACATGGTTTAACATAAAGACATGTTATTACATAAAGACTTATTACATAAAAGAGTTGTAATTACATAAAGATCATGTTATTACGTAAAGATCATCGTATATATTGTAAATCATAATTACATAAAGAACATGTTATTATGTGTAATCATATACATAAAGACATGTTATTACATAAAGATCATGTTATTACATAAAGACATGTTATTACATAAAGATCATTGTTATTACATAGATCATTGTCATTACGTAAAAGATCATGTTATTTATGTAAATTTCATATTACATAAAGACATTATATGTAATCATATACATTAAAGACATGTTATTTACATAAGATCATGTTATTACATAAAGATCATTGTTATTACATAAAGATCATGTTATTACTAAAAGATCATGTTTATTACATAGTAACATCATGTTATAATATAAAGACATGTTATTACTAAAGACATGTTATAACATAAAGACATGTTATTATATAAAGACATGTTATTATATAAAGACATGTTATTACATAAAGACGTTATACATAAAGACGTGTTATTACATAAAGACGTTATTACATAAAACAGTTATTATATAAAACATGTTATTACATAGACATGTTATTATGTAAAGACATGTTATTATGTAAAGACATGTTATTATGTAAAGACATGTTATTACATAAAAATCATGTTATTACATAAAGATCATGTTATTACATAAAGATGTTATTACATAAATCATGTTATTACATAAAGACGTGTTATTACATAAAGACATGTTATTACATAAAGATATGTTATTATGTAAATCATATTACATAAAGACATGTTATTATATAAAGATATGTTATTATGTAAATCATATTACATAAAGATCATGTTATTACATAAAGACATGTTATTACATAAATCATGTTATTACATAAAGACATTTATTACATAAATCATGTTATTACATAAAGACGTGTTATTACATAAAGACATGTTATTACATAAAAATCATGTTATTACATAAAGATATGTTATTATGTAAATCATTTACATAAAGACATGTTATTACATAAAGATCATGTTATTACATAAAGATCATGTTATTACATAAAGACGTTATTACATAAAGACGTTATTACATAAAGACGTTATTACATAAAGACGTTATTACATAAAGACAAGACATAAAGATTATGTTATGTTATTACATAAAGATTATGTTATTACATAAAGATTATGTTATTACATAAAGATTATTACATAATGATTATGTTATTACAGGTTCTCTGACAGTCTGGCGTGCTGGGAAGCAGTCGTTCTCGCGCAGAGCGTACTTTGAGGTGCAGGTGGAGGAAAGACCCAGTGGGAGGTGGAGTGGCCAAAGAGTCCATCAACAGGAAGGGAGGAGCCTCGCCGCAGGTCGGTCACTCCTCTTTTTCAAATGAACCATCTACACAGCACTGATGTTACAGGACATTACAGCAGCTACAGACGCAGGTGCAGACAAAGTGACTAAACTTTAGGGCCGTTTAACATAAAATAACATAAAACTTGCAATACGTTTATTCATGTTAATAATTATTATTATATAATTTACAGCAGAAGTTTCACAGTGACGTCTCTACAGAAATCCACCGGCAGCATCTCGGCTTAAAGGAACAGACTGAGACATGTTCTTACCTGAGCTTAGACGAGTCGATGCGTACCTGTGTGTGCTCATTTAGCCCCTCCTCCTCTATGGGGCCAACCGGAGTGAAGTTAGAAGTGGATTCTGTAGGAGTGAAATATTACTGTGTAGATGTCGAAGTGCTCCTAAGGTGTTATTACGCCTTACAATATAGTCCCCCTTTTTATCCGCTTATAAACCCACATGTTTAATTTTGTGTAACTGCAGGGGAGTCACAGTTCTGCCTAAATTGGTCATAAAATGTGGTCTGATCTTCATCAAAATCATAAGAAAGAAAACAGTGTCTGCTTAAACTAAGACCACCCACACATTTACATTTGATCATATTTTTATTGGCCATAACATGTAAACATTCACAATACAGTGCAATATAGTAAGTGAATGCCCAGAAATCTCACTGAACTGCAGCAGTTTTGTAAAGAGGAATCGTCCAACATTCATCCTGATCGTTGTGTCTAATCTGCAACTACAGGAAAGCAGTTATTGCTGCTGAGTTGAAGGTGCAGTTGGAGAGGAGGAACGGTGGTGAATCTCTGGGTAAGTGAAAGTCGGACTCCCGTTAACTTCACGAGCGATTCCTCCAACTTCTCTCTCAGGGACAGAGACAGTGTCTCTACTACAGGAGTGATCTGAAAGACCTGTATTACAAGCACAAACTCCGTGCCATTGGCAGCGTCATTATTTTTCAGAGGTCTTCTATCAGAAAATAATGACCGGTAGAACGTTGGAAATCACATTCAAGTCAATGGCGCGTTCTACTTGCATTGTGAAGGGCCGTATAATAAATGCTAACAACATGTTTGGTCTTTGTGCGTGACTGAGCGCACGCGTAAAGACCAGACAGGTACGCATCAACTCGTCTAAGCTCAGGTAAGAACATCTCAGTCTGGAAAACACTGTTCCTTAAAGTAAACACATGAAAATGTCCCTAAAACTGTTAGCTCCATGTTTGTCTCTCTGTAGTCTGTGTTGTGTGTGTCTGTTTTGTGTGTCTGTAGTCAGTCTGTGTTGTGTTGTGTCTGTAGTGTCTGTAGTCGTTGTTTGTGTGTCTGTATTGTGTGTCTGTAGTCAGTGTGTGTTTTGTGTGGCTGTAGTCAGTCTGTGTTGTGTGTGTCTGTATTGTGTGTCTGTAGTCAGTCTTTTGCCGTGTGTCTCTGTAGGCGGCTCTGGGCGCTGGCTCTGCAGGACGGCGGTGAGTACGTGGCGTTGTGGACCCGCCCGTGGGCCTTGCTCCGCATCGCCCCCGCTGGTGGTGGGCGTGTTCGCGGACGGCGTGGAGGGCGTGGTCTCCTTCCACGACGCCGACACCGCTGAGCTGCTGCACTCCTTCAGCCGCTGCGACTTCACCGACCGCCCTCGCCCGTACCTCAGCCCCGGCGCCAAGGACAGCAAGAACTCCGCCCCCCTGGTCCTGCTGGGAGAGCCAAGCTCGACTCCACCCCTTCGACTAAGAAGAAAGTGTTTGCTCCGTTGAAAACCTTGTGAAAATCTCTGAAAGCCAAACGACTCTAATCTTAATCTACACTCGTGATGACGTGTTTTCAGAAACCAAAGCTGGATGAATAACACTGATGTTGAGTCACTGTTCGTCTTTATTTACTTTTTATGTGTGCTCTTATGTTGTTTGTTTTATTTACTTTTTATGTGTGCTCTTATGTTGTTTTGTTTATTTACTTTTTATGTGTGCTCTTATGTTGTTTTGTTTTATTTACTTTTTATGTTGGTCTTATGTTGTTTTTTTTATTTACTTTTTTATGTGTGGTCTTATGTTGTTTTGTTTTATTTACTTTTTATGTGTGTCTTATGTTGTTTTGTTTTTTGAGCAGTTGAATTTCTGCTCAAAAGGAGTGGTCGAAGCAAGAGCTTATGAGCGCCCACCCCTGAAAACTGATATCACAATAGTAGAAAGAAACACACACAGACACACAGACACACACACACCACACACACACACACACACACACACACACACACACCGTACCCGTTTGTGATGTAACTTACACATGATCAAACACACATTTAGCAACATCATATTTTGATTTTCCTCGTTGGACCAAACTTACAAAACACTCATTGAAATGTTCATATAATTAACAGAAATGTACAGAAGTGAAGCCAAACTACAACAACGCTCTCGTTCCATGTGTGATGCTACAAAGCAAGTGACAAAAGGCGATCATTCACATATTTCTTACAGATTGTTACCAAAGCCAAACAATCCCTAAAGTCACTAGTTTTGTGTTAAAAGGCACTTTAATATATTAACATATTATCCGCGATCTCGCTACTTCCCAGTTGTCATTTCCATCCTCACTTTTATATTAAATTGTTCCTTCCTTTTTTTATTTTTATGAATGATGTAATATGTAAGCCCTGCATAGTGTAGTGCGTTAAAAAGCCAGATTGTAGAGGCAGTAACCAATCAACAAACCCCCACCCAGCTGATTTTGTAGATGATGTTCCTAAAAGATGAGGGTTATGAGCTCATTGTGATGATGGTCCCTCTCACCATTCGTAGCTCGCCTGCCCTAATTCTTTGAGGTCATGTGATGGGTCTAACTCTGATCCAGTGACCGAAACGCCGGGACATTTTTACAAATCAACTATTAAATGTATATTTTAACGAGCTGGAATATACTTCAGTTTGACATATAGAGTGATACAAATGTTTCTCTGGATAAAGTCAATGAAAACTGAGCATCTTTTAGTTTCAGAAACATTAGAATTAGCGTCGTCTTTACTTTTATACGGTTTGATGGTTGTTGGGTTTGTTTGTTTGTTTGTCTGTCAAATAAACTAAATAAACTGAGCTTTGATTCATTCATGAGGATTTTCTCATTTCCAAAACAAACCTTTATAAAAACTGTCTCTAAATAAACACAGTAAAACAGAACTCACTTTATCTTTAGGTTTATTGATCAAACAGAAGTGCTGTGTTTACATCAAAAGCTTAAAATAATTTCCATAATTAAGATGAATTAGTTTGTAAATAAGAAAAGTGAAATCATAAATCCAGGAAAACGTCGAGGAAAAGGAAAACCTGTTTGAATAAAAGAAAAGTGCAAAAACAAGAGATTCTGAACCAAAGTGGAACTTTTCCTGAAACGTCCTCGATCAGCCCGTCCAGACGACTGTCTGTCCATCTGCGTTACTTTGACTGAACACATTCACGTCGGCGCTCGGAGGATGCTGATTGGCTGGAGGGCGGTTCTCTGGATGCTGATTGGCTGGTGGGCGTTCTCTGGCTGCTGATTGGCTGGTGGGCGGTTCTCTGGCTGCTGATTGGCTGGTGGGCGGTTCTCTGGCTGCTGATTGGCTGGTGGGCGGTTCTCTGGCTGCTGATTGGCTGGTGGGCGGTTCTCTGGATGCTGATTGGCTGGTGGGCCTGTAGTCGTTGGCGTCTTCGCTCCAGCGCCTGCTTCTTCTTCAGCTCGATCTCGGCGGCGGAGCATTGACTGCCCCCTGCAGGAGGAAACAACAGCTTTAGTTACAGGTACAGTATAGTTCACAGGGAAAGGGTTCTCACCTCGGGGCCCGGGGCCCACAGGGTCTGGCCTCTTGAAGGTGAAGTCGTCTGTGGCTCCGCCCCTGGGAGGAGCCTCTGAGGAGGAGCTGAAAGAGACAAACAGGTTTAATGATTAGGGCTGCATCCGAAACCATTAAATTGTAGCCTCTAAGTACTAACACTAGCAACTAATCCTTAACCTTTCATGGGGTCAACTGTTAGATCTCTATGCAGTTAGTGAACTAGAGCTTCAGCAGCATTTGCCCAATTCGACCGTCCTTACCCAGGGGAAGGGGAAGTGACATCACCAACAGCTGTTTTTCTTGAGTGCAAGCCAAACAAAAGCGCATACCGCCCCCTACTGTATATTGTCCAACAACAAAATAGTGTGCAAATAAAGACATTTAAGGTGAAAAAAGAGAATCATCTAAATGATCCTTCACATTTCCCTTTATTTTATCTCAACAGCTGTTTCATAAAGCTACAGTATGCAAATTAGCCATGTGGCTTGAGTTTCTACCTAAAGAAGCAAAAGCACAAACTGCTTCATTTAGGCCATTTACTGAGGAGGCTCTTTAAAACCATGTGACTGAGCTGTGGTGACTCTAACATGTATTTTGTCACTTTTATAAAGTTTGGCTTGTGCAGAATCTTTTTTTTTTTAATTATTTTTATTATTAAATGTGCACCTGTCAATCAACAGTGGTTGCGCATGAATCACTCGAGGGTGGGGGCGAGGGGGTGGGAGATTGGCGCAGTGGCTTATGGGATGGCACATAGCTCCTAATCGCCAGTAAGTTAGCATCAGAGGTCCCTATGCTAAAGTGGCTATGATAATTAGCATACAGGCCACTTTCCCTAACTCCTTCCTAACTGAAAGCCCAATTCGGACGCATCTTATCATGGTGGACGCTGACGCACATCCGGTTTGGCGTAAGACCTCTTACCAATTTCACGGTTTCGGATGGAGCACAGGGCTCGGTGCCTAAAGGAGACACGTTTGGGATCAGAAATCAAAGCTGTTGGTCCTGGGACAGGGTTACAGGAAGTGACTCGTGGATTTTATGGAATACATTTACATTAATGTTCAGTTTTCTTAGCCTGGCTAACGCTGGACTGAAATCACAAGTGATATTTAGTCTGGGGACCAGTTCATGTTCTGGTAGGAGGTGTGGTTTACGATTGTTCAGAGCTGTTTATTGTGTTGAATGTCTCTCCTGCGTCTGCACAATCGTATCATGGTATCAGAAGACATGTGACGTACCCGCTGTAAACTTTAGAACACGGTCATGTCTGCTGCTGTCATGTTGGATCCGTAAATAAACTAAAAGCTTCTGTCCAATAGCGTCATCGTCTCGCCGTCCCCCCTCTGTGATTGGTCCAAACCCATGAGACCATGTCGGCCTAACCCTAACCCTGCTGTGCAGTTTAAAGGATCAGAGCGCACACAACAGTCTGCGTTAGCCAGGCTAACTTTCTGCTTCTAGACGACAAATATTTTATTACATGTATCAGAGAAAGTTTTTGTAAAACAAGTATCATTAAAATAACGGATCATACCAAACAGAGACAGAGACAGATCTACGAATACGACAACGAAAAGGAAGAAAGTAAAGCAATGCAAAGAGATAAGGTGAAAGAAAAGGGACCTCACAGGAACAAGCTCATACCAAGAGTAAAACAGCGGGATTTGGAGAAGCTCGTGGACCTTCAAGACCTCGACCCACACGAGCTCCTGCAGACCTGGACCCTTTACCTCCGTGCCAGGGGTTTCACTACGGATCATTTCTCTCCATCATTTTGACGGGCAGGTTTATAAAAAATCCGTCATGGGCTATTTTTATCCTTCATGAATTAATCTTGCAAGCATTTTTTAAAGACCCATTTACATAGCCTATAGGCTGCATATTGTGTATGTTAGGGAAAATGTGAGATCGCTGGATAAAGTTAAACTAAACATCTGAACATCAGCCAAGCTTTTACTCCATTCGTCTGCAGCCGCTGCTCGCACACATAATGCTAAACTCCACAAGCAACAGTTGCTAAGGGGCGGAGCTTTAGCAAAAAGTCAATTGAACGAATTACACAGCCCTGTAGAAACATGTACAATAGGACCTGGCAGCTCGCTGTGGAGACACGCCATCTTCACTCATGATGAGGTTCCTGTGAGGACTAAGGCGTACCGGGTTTCACCCCATAAGAAGAGGGTCATCGAGGAACACGTGGAGACAATGCTGAAGGATGATATCATCGAACCATCACAGTCCTCCTGGGCTTCGCCAGTTGTCCTTGTTGACCGTCCGGATGGTCGTGACCGATTTTGTGTGGACTACAGAAAGGTCAACTCCAAAACTCTACCAGATGCCTATCCAATGCCCATCATTCATGACATCCTGGAGTCATTAGAGAATGCATCATGGTTTAGTGCTCTAGACTTACAATCAGGTTACTGGCAGATCGTTATGGATGAGGACAGCAGGCCAAAAACGGCCTTTATCACATCTCAGGGCCTATACCAGTTTAAGCGAATGCCTTTTGGTCTGAGGAATGCTGCTGCCACCTTCCAACGGTTAATGGAGAGGGTGTTGGGAGAGCTCAGAGGAAAAACTGTTTGTCTATATTGATGACATCATAGTCTACTCCCAAACACGGGAGCAACACCTACAAGATTTGAACGCTGTGTTCAGGAAGTTGCATGCTGCAACCCTCAGTCTCAATATGAAAAGTGTAATTTCTTCAAGCGTCAGCTCAAGTTCCTGGGACACATCGTCACCGCAAAAGGGGTGGAGGTTGATCCATCAAAGACCCAAGCGGTTGCTGTGTATCCTCCGCCAAAAGATGTGAAGGAGTTACAGCGGTTCCTCGGTCTAGCGGGTTGGTACCATAAGTTTATACCACACTTTGCAGACCTAGCGGCCCCGCTGAACAACCTAAAGAGAAAGGGGGTAGAGTGGAAGTGGACGGAGGAATGTCAAGCCAGCATGGACGCCTTAAAAGATGCGCTGCAGGGCTCTCCGGTGCTGGTTCAACCAAATACCCTCCTACCCTTTCAGATCCACACTGATGCCAGCGAAGTCGGCCTAGGGGCCATTCTCTCCCAAGTCTTTCCTGAGGGGAACGGGTGATCGCTTATGCCTCTCGAGGACTGAGAGGACGGAGAAGAACTACTCCACATCGGAGAAGGAGTGTTTAGCTGTCGTGTGGGCAGTGGAAAATGGAGACATTATTTGGAGGGGGTGGAATTTGATGTCTACACCGACCATGCAGCTTATCGTGGGCCTTCAACTGTCCGAAGACTTCCTCTCGGCTCACGAGATGGATTCTCAGACTCCAGCAGTTCACATTTAGGGTGCATTATAGAAAAGGATGTCTAAATGCAGCCCCAGATGCCTTGTCACGAGCCTTCGCGCTGCCGCCTCTCGAGACCACTCCATGCCTGGCCTTCACGTCAGACAGTTCCTCTGATCTACCTGTCACTATGGAGGAAATGGCTCAGGCACAAAAGAAGGACCAAACGGTTTTGGAGCTGCAGGGGAAAGCTAAAACGACAATCAAGTCTGACCGCATGTGCTTCGTGGTCCACCAGGGAGTTCTGTACAGGAGAGTACCCTTGAAAGACCAGGGGGAAAAGCATCAGCTAGTTGTGCCACAGGCGCTTGTACCGGAATTCTTGCGCTATTTTCATGACAACCCTTTGGGAGGGCACCTTGGACAGCTCAAAACGTTGCTGCGGATTCTTGAGGTGGCGTGGTGGCCTGATGTTCGGAAAGATGTATGGGGACATACAAAGCGATGTAGAGTTTGCCAGCAATACAAGGTCGACAACACCAGACCATCTGGTTTCATGCAGGCAACCGAGGTTCAAGGACCGGGTGAAATGCTGGGAATCGACCTGATGGGGCCTTTCCCAAAAAGCAAGACAGGAAATGTCTATCTCGCAGTGGTGGTGGACTATTTCTCTAAGTGGGTGGAACTGTTTCCCTTGAGAGATAGTAAGACTCCGAAGATCGTGAAGATACTGAGGGAGGAGATCTTCACTCGTTGGGGAGTACCTCAGTACCTGGTCTCAGACAGGGGTCCACAGTTCACTGCCTCGTTGTTGATGGAGCTGTGTAAGACATGGGGCGTGGTCCAAAAGCTCACGACCAGCTATCATCCGCAAACGAATCTCACCGAGCGGTTCAACCGAACAATCAAAACTATGATTGCATCGTATGTGGGACAGCATCACACTGCCTGGGACCAGTGGCTGCCAGAGTTCAGGTACGCCATAAACACGGCACAACAGGAGACCACAGGGAAAACTCCTGCTGAACTCGCACTGGGCCGACAGCTCAAAGGTCCATTGGAACGACTAATACACAAACCACCAAACCCAGCGCAGCAAACTACCTATGATCTTGTGGAGCGGCAGCAAAAGCTGGCAGAGGAGGTAAAAAGGAGAGTAGGAGAGCACCAAGACAGACAAGCTAAGTACTATAACGCACACAGAAAGGATGTGCTCTTTAAACAAGGGGACTTAGTCTGGGTACGCACTCACCCAGTCTCAAAAGCGTCTGAGAAATTCTCAGCAAAGTTGGCACCAAAATGGGAAGGTCCAGCTACTGTTGTCAGGAAACTAGGGCCCCTCAACTATGCAGTGGGTTGGGTAGATAAACCTAGTAAACAGGACACAGTTAACGTTGTTAACCTAAAGAAGTATTAAGGGTTTTGACTCCTATAGCCTCCGGCTGGAGGGGGGTCTATGTAGCACAGGCAACATATAATTTATGTTTAACATTTTTTTATTGTAAATGCAATCTTGTGTGTACCTTTTGTTGTTATTTACCTGCCCAGCTGATGGCCCTCCAGCTGAGGCAGGCGCGTTAATTGTATTTCTTCACACATGTGTGTGCGCGCGCCCTCGCTCCCAGTCACACGACACAGTGAATGGTGCTCACCACACGGACTATTGAGGGGATCAGGCCTCACCACATGGACTAAAGCCCGGGTTTGAAGCGGTTACCCGACTCTGAAGGATTTGGAGTTTCTGGACACTGCAGGACCGGTGAGAGCATTCCATTACGTGGGTTTTCGGGTTGCGTAGTGTGCCTGCACGGGCGCGCGCTGCCGCTGCGACCTCGCGCTTACAGTTTACATGCCTTTTACAGGGCTTTCTGTTTTGGGACCACGTGACGGGATAGGCTTGGATCACCCCTGGAGGAAAAGGAGTTACCCTCCTACCGTTTGGACTAAAAAGACTCCTAAAGTGCGCGCAACACTGCGCAAAGGACTATTGACGAACATTAAAGGGGCAGTACCCGTTTTTTGGAGGGCTGTGTTTTTTGGTTGAAATTAAAACCTATATGATTTTGTACCTCTAAAGAAGACTGTCTATGTCGTAGGTCGTGTCTATTTTCCTGATTAAGTCCTGGTTTAAGCACCACTGTGATAAGAACATTGTAACAGAAACACAACATCCCTGATTTGATTGGTAACCACTTGCACTGAGTGTGAGTGTTACAGTTGGATTATATTTTGGAGGAAAAGGGTTGAACTGTGAAGGAACTTCCTGCTCTGGAGAACTGAACTAAAGCTGAGACCAAGTAAAAGCTAATTCATTATAAATGTATGAACTATTCTGTAATCATTCTCTTCCTCCTGAGAGGAGGTTTGAAGCAGCTGGACCTCTTATCTCTCCTACACCGTCAACACTTCCCTTCAAGGCCAAGCCACGGAGCTAAACCTGATAAGGACTGAGCTCTCTGGGTCATATTTTACATAACACTGACTTTCAGACTGTGAATAATCGCACACACATACTCCCTCCCTAACCACGCCCCCTCCCTAACCACGCCCCCGTCGTTCTGCGTCTGCCTCAACACTTCAGCCCCGCCCCCTGGTCAATGGCCAGTCATCGTGCATCTTGTGTTGCCTTGTGTACGAAATGTGCGGAATATGTAAAGTTGCCTTGCCAATAGAAACAGTAACACCACTCACCTTCGCTGCGGCTCCACGTCTGACCGCTCCTCTGCCCCGCCCCCCGAGTCTGAGCGCTCCTCTGCCCCGCCCCCTGAGTCTGAGCGCTCCTCTGCCCCGCCCCCTGAGTCTGAGCGCTCCTCTGCCCCGCCCCCTGAGTCTGAGCGCTCCTCTGCCCCGCCCCTTGTGTCTGATTTGTCCCCTGATGTAAACGACTGTTGTCATTGGGCTTTTGTCCCGCCCTCTGCGTTCCATTGGTCCGTTGTTCAAAAGTCGGCTCTGGATTTGTTGTCTGTTCGATTCTAGACTTCACACCGCTCCTGTGCCCCGCCCCCTGCATGTTTTCACTCCTCTGCCCCGCCCCCTGCATGTTTTCACTCCTCTGCCCCGCCCCCTGCATGTTTTCACTCCTCTGCCCCGCCCCCTGTGTGCGATTGGCTGAGCTCTGCATCTGCGTCTCCACGTCGTGGCAGAGCTCGCACAGAAGGTCGTCGTCGTCGTCGTCCCACAGCGGCTCCGAAGAGAAAATGGAGTCCAGGTCGTCGTCCGGGAAACTCTCGTCCGCCGCGACACTCCGGCCCGTTTCAGCCGAGGGAGAGTGAAACGAAGCAAACGCCTCCAAACCGTCTGAACCGACGCCTCGCTGCCCCGCATCCTCAGAGGAACCGACGCCTCGCGTCCCGAGTCCTGAGAGGAACCGACGCCTCGCGTCCCAGAGTCCTGAGAGGAACCGACGCCTCGCGTCCCAGAGTCCTGAGAGGAACCGACGCCTCGCGTCCCCGAGTCCTGAGAGGAACCGACGCCTCGCGTCCCAGAGTCCTGAGAGGAACCGACGCCTCGCGTCCCAGAGTCCTGAGAGGAACCGACGCCTCGCGTCCCAGAGTCCTGAGAGGAACCGACGCCTCGCGTCCCAGAGTCCTGAGAGGAACCGACGCCTCGCGTCCCAGAGTCCTGAGAGGAACCGACGCCTCGCGTCCCAGAGTCCTGAGAGGAACGACGCCTCGCGTCCCAGAGTCCTGAGAGGAACCGACGCCTCGCGTCCCAGAGTCCTGAGAGGAACCGACGCCTCGCTGCCCCCGCGTCCCCGAGTCCCGAGAGGAACCGACGTTTCCAAAGCTTTGTGTCGTTTCCGTCACGTTTATCCTGAAACCGTTTCCTGCTGAAACGCTCACTTTAGTTTTTAAACCGTTAAGAACATCAGCCCCGACTCTCTGCTGAGATCTTCCTCCAAACTCCTTTGAAGAACCATTCCAAAACCGGCTCTGTTTTCTTTTGCGGAAGCAGAACTTCTCGCGTTTTTCGTTGAAAAACCTCCCGACTGTGAAACTGAACTGGAGTGTTTTGACGTCGAGCTGTTGCCGTGGAAACCGACTGAAGAGCTGAACGTCTCCGGGCGTCTGGAGCCGTCGCCATTTTGTGCTTTTGAAGAACTTCGCTCCTGAAACGGTTTGGAAGCTTCAGGAATGTTTGTGATTTGCTGAAGACTCGTGGCTGGAAGAGTCTCGTCCTCCATGGTGCTGAGCTGGAAGCCCTGGTCCTTCGTCAGAGTGAAGGTTCTCCGTGCTCGCTCCGTCCTCTCGTTCCTCTGCGTGGACGTGAAGGTTCTCCTCTCGTTCCTCTGCGTGGACGTGAAGGTTCTCCTCTCGTTCCTCTGCGTGGACGTGAAGGTTCTCCTCTCGTTCCTCTGCGTGGACGTGAAGGTTCTCCTCTCGTTCCTCTGCGTGGACGTGGATCTGGGCGATGTGAAGGTGGGCGGGTTCTGCGTCAGCTCCATCAGCAGCGAGTCGTCCATCAGTGAGTCGTCGCCCCAGTCGTCGTCAGCGGCAACGCCCTGAGCCGGACTTTCAGGGAAACTCTCTGTGGTTTCACGGCCGTTCAGCGACTTAAAGGAGAAGGTTTTGCCTGGATTGTGATTAGAAGAAGCTTCTTGTGCAGATTCGCTCATGGCTTTTCTCTCCGTGTGTGGGTTGGGCTCAGATCTTAGAGGAAACGGTTGGAGCATCGTGTTGGAGGAGCTTGTGGCGTGACTCGTTTCTCTGGGTCTGGGCGTCTTGGGCGTTTTGGGCGTTTTGGGAGTGGGTAAACTCTGGCTGAAGGCTCCGCTCTGTGTGGAGCCGTCGAACAGATAATCCCAGTCTTCGTCTGAAACCCAGTCTGGATCCGGGGCCGGGTTTGCAGGTCCTGGAGGATCTAAGTCCGGGTCCAAGTCCTCGTGGAGCATGTTGAAGTCGAACTGTTTGGCGAGTCTCAGCAGGTCGTCCACTCCGTTCGGCCTGAAACACAGCAGGACTTCAGTCTAACGATTTTAGTGATGGATCTGCTTTACACACAAACTGAATGTGAACCATTTATGTGGACAATAAATGGTTCTTCTGTGAGCTGTTCTGTCATTGACTTGTACTTGAATAATAAATAAGAAAAGCAGGCGTTCTGCTAAATATTATGCCCCCGGAATGGAACTGACACTTTGCTGCAACACAAACAAATATATATTTATTCACCTCTATTCACATACAACGAGGCATATTTTCATTCATTTCTCCTCCGGTTTCAAAAACTGACCCTAAATCCACAAAGATAGGCCTGTGTTTGTGAGCGTGGGAAAACATGTGCGTGTCCGGATTGGTCAGCGGTGTCAACAGTGTCACAACACCGCGGTGCAAGGCTACTACTGCTACGAAGCCTTCAACTTGGCTATAGTTCTGTCAAATGGAGATAAAAGTCGGCGACACGAAGAAGCGGGACGTATTTCAGTGGATTTAGTAAGTAAAGGAGACGGGCCTCAGCCCTGAGATGGAGGAGGCGGAGGAGACAGGTGAAGCTGAACAGTTCGTCTCCAAACTCAGTAAGTGTCGCTAAACTCTGTTTGCGGTTGAAATGTAGCTGAAAAGGTGGTTCTCGTGAATGTTTGGTGATATAAAGTTGTGCTGTTTCGTGCGGGGCTGTGGCCATGAAATCAGCTGTTTGTGCCGCTGTTTTGACAGAAAAATGAAAAAGGAGGTGCGGCGGTGTTTTTTCTGTCTTTATCTCACTCTGTCATTGGCCGCTGCATCTCTGTGTGTTCACTTTGGGGTAAAATCACCCACGTTTCTCCTGTGCGTCCAAAATCAGGCTTAAAAATCAAACATGTTTGATTTCCGGCGACTGTAGTCTAGTTGCGTCTGACTGATGCCCACACTACACGATTCCAACACCAGTCCAGTCGTGACCCCCCACACTACAAGACACGACTCTGTGTGACTGCCATCAACTAGCCATGACTCGGGAAGACTCGGCGCGACTGAGAATTGTATCTAAATCGGGCATAAAAAATCGTGTAGCGTGTGCGGACCTTAATGTGCGTCTGCCCCATTTCTTTTTTTTTTCAGATTTTTTTTCTTTTCCATTTTTGATACAGCGGCGGCAGAAATTAAGGAGCAGCGGCCTTAATTAACAGAGGAAACACTGCAATAGTTTCTCACTGGAGTGAGCAGTAACTGCATCCCATGGTCGGATGCTCTGAGAGCGTCCGTACACAAAACACTGCAGCGCGCGGTGCCTGCTATAGTCCTGTTGTTACGTTATAGCCACAGAACATGCAAGTATAAAGCACCGGAGTCCTCATGAGCTAATGTAGCCCATTTAAACACTTACATGCAAGAGCGTAGAAACAGATCCTTGATTCTTTACTCGCCTGAGGAAAAGTCCATCTCCAAATTCACGTTGTCTGTAGTAGCTAAACTTTCACTACTCCGTTTTGCATCGTCTGGTTTTGTGTTCGTGTCATTATGAAGCCAGCTCCAATCATTTCCTCCATAAGCGCATTATTGTCATCATTTTAGCTCGTATTAGTTAAGCAGAGAGCCCACAGGCCTAACAACTGCCTGAATAAAAATGTGCGTTGTGATTCCTGATTTACTTTGATTTACCCATTATTTTTCTACTATATTTTAGGATTCTGAAATAAGTTTCTCAAAATTCCAAAACTTTTCCAAGGCCTGGAAATTTGATTTAAAATTCCATGACTTTTCCAGGATTTCCATGACTGTACGAACCCTGCTTAACACATTTTCTCCAGTTCAGCTTGACCCAAATCTAAAAGGCTTCTTGACTGGAGAGCAACAGTATAAAGCCTCATTTGAAAGAAAACTTTTTTGTTGCGATGTTTGGTCACATTTTCAGGCATTTTTGTTTTGTTTTTGTCTCTTTTTTGTTGTGTTTTCAATACATTTGTTTAGGGCTGTGCAATTAAACGAAATTCAATTACGATTTCGATTATTACTCTAAACGATAACAAAATTAGCATAATCGGGGAACGCAGACTTGCATTATGATCAGGCTCAGTTTACTCGTGCAGGTGTTGGGCTGGCCAGCAGGGGGCAGGTGTGAAACAGACATACCTGAGATAGTTTGTTCAGAAAACAGAAAATATTCAGCATCGTTTTTTTTATTAATAAATAAATTAAATAAAGATAATCGTTTGAATAATCGTCATTTCAATTATGACTAAAATAATCGTGATTATTATTTTTTCAATAATCGAGCAGCCCTACGTTTTCGTCGCTTTTTTGTTGTGTTATTGTTGCTTTTCTGGACGTTTTTGTTGCTGCCTTGTTAGGTTTTTGTTGCTCTTCTGTGGCTTTTTTTTCAAGAAGCCAAACTGGAGAAAGTGCTCGGTTCAGGTGGGGGTTCAGGTGGGGGTCAGAGCTTTCTTTGTTGCTTTTACGCTAATTATCAATATGGCTTTACCCATAATGCAACGCGTGACCCGAGATGGGCTTTAGGAACATTAGCCCCAAAGCTTTGCTGTGATCTTGTTTTTCTCTCCACGAGATCTGCTTTGTTTTCTGGTTTCCTTTAAAGCGTCAGGTCTCGTGTCGATAAACCTCCTGATTGTGAAACTGAACTGGAGCGAAGACGAGACGCTCAGGCCGATCAGAGAGTTACTCTGAGGCTACACCGGTATGAGACAAACTCTGATCACGGGGCATAAAGAACAGCTGGATTATCTGTGTTTGTGTGTTTGTGTGTCTGCACCTGGGACTCTTCTTCTTGGGTTTGGGCGGCTGCAGTTCTGGGTGCAGGGGATGGTGGCGCTGTCTCCGATCCACTGCTGCAGCGTCGGCTCCAGGACCCGAGGCCGCCCGCTCTGAGGAGGAACATCAGGACTGAAGCTCAGACCGAGATCAGGTCCAAATAACTCTGCCCCGCCCCCCCCCCGAGTCTGCCCCGCCCCCTGAGTCTGATCCAAATAACTCTGATCTGCAGATCTGATAACTCAAACACTGATGGATCATCAGTGTCTGTGTGTGTCTGTGTGTGTGTTTGTGTGTTTCTGCTCTTTTGTCGTCTGTGTGAAAATAAAACCTCTGACCTGTGGAGCGATGCGGCTCACGATGTCCGAGATGTTCACGACGGCGACTCGGCGTCCGCGCTTCCCTGGAACAACGAATCTTACTGAGGGCTGTGGTGAGGGTGAGGTGGTTCTTATTGAGGTGCTGTGGTGAGGGTGAGGTGGTTCTTATTGAGGTGCTGTGGTGAGGGTGAGGTGGTTCTTATTGAGGTGCTGTGGTGAGGGTGAGGTGGTTCTTATTGGGGTGCTGTGGTGAGGGTGGTGGTTCTTATTAGGCGCTGTGGTGAGGGTGGGTGGTTTTATTGGGGCGCTGTGGTGAGGGGGGTGGTTCTTATGGGGCGCTGTGGTGAGGGTGAGGTGGTTCTTATTGGGGTGCTGTGGTGAGGGTGGGTGGTTCTTATTGAGGTGCTGTGGTGAGGATGAGGTGGTTCTTATTGAGGTGCTGTGGTGAGGGTGGGTGGTTCTTATTGAGTGCTGTGGTGAGGGTGAGGTGGTTTTATTGGGGCGCTGTGGTGAGGGTGAGGTGGTTCTTATTAAGGCGCTGTGGTGAGGGTGGGTGGTTCTTATTGAGGTGCTGTGGTGAGGGTGAGGTGGTTCTTATTGAGGTGCTGTGGTGAGGGTGAGGTGGTTCTTATTGAGGTGCTGTGGTGAGGGTGAGGTGGTTCTTATTGAGGTGCTGTGGTGAGGGTGAGGTGGTTCTTATTGAGGTGCTGTGGTGAGGGTGAGGTGGTTCTTATTAAGGCGCTGTGGTGAGGGTGAGGTGGTTCTTATTGAGGCGCTGTGGTGAGGGTGAGGTGGTTCTTATTGAGGTGCTGTGGTGAGGGTGAGGTGGTTCTTATTGAGGTGCTGTGGTGAGGGTGAGGTGGTTCTTATTGAGGTGCTGTGGTGAGGGTGAGGTGGTTCTTATTGAGGTGCTGTGGTGAGGGTGAGGTGGTTCTTATTGAGGTGCTGTGGTGAGGGTGAGGTGGTTCTTATTAAGGCGCTGTGGTGAGGTGAGGTGGTTCTTATTGAGGCGCTGTGGTGAGGGTGAGGTGGTTCTTATTGAGGCGCTGTGGTGAGGGTGAGGTGTTCTTATTGAGGCGTGTGGTGAGGGTGAGGTGGTTCTTATTGAGGTGCTGTGGTGAGGGTGAGGTGGTTCTTATTGAGGCGCTGTGGTGAGGGTGAGGTGGTTCTTATTGAGGTGCGTGGTGAGGGTGAGGTGGTTCTTAATTGGAGGCGCTGTGGTGAGGGTGAGGTGGTTTCTTATTAAGCTGTGGTGGGGTGGGTGGTTTATTGAGGTGCTGTGGTGAGGGTGAGGTGGTTCTTATTGAGGTGCGTGGTGAGGTTGAGTGGTTCTTATGAGGTGCTGTGGTGAGGGTGGGTGGTTCTTATTAGAGGCGCTGTGGTGAGGGTGAGGTGGTTCTTATTGAGGTGCTGTGGTGAGGGTGAGGTGGTTCTTATTGAGGTGCTGTGGTGAGGGATGAGGTGGTCTTATTGAGGTGCTGTGGTGAGGGTGGGCGCTGTGGTGAGGGTGAGGGTGGGTTCTTATTGAGGCGCTGTGGTGAGGGTGGGTGGTTCTTATTAAGGCGCTGTGGTGAGGGTGGGCGCTGTGGTGAGGGTGAGGTGGTTCTTATTGAGGCGCTGTGGTGAGGGTGGGTGGTTCTTATTAAGGCGCTGTGGTGAGGGTGGGCGCTGTGGTGAGGGTGGGTGGTTCTTATTAAGGCGCTGTGGTGAGGGTGGGCGCTGTGGTGAGGGGTGAGGTGGTCTTATTAAGGCGCTGTGGTGGGTGGAGGTGGTTCTTATTGAGGGCGCTGTGGTGAGGGTGGGTGGTTCTTATTAAGGCGCTGTGGTGAGGGTGAGGTGGTTCTTATTAAGGCGCTGTGGTGAGGTGGGTGGTTCTTATTAAGGCGCTGTGTGAGGGTGAGGTGGTTCTTATTGAGGCGCTGTGGTGAGGGTGAGGTGGTTCTTATTAAGGCGCTGTGGTGAGGGTGGGTGGTTCTTATTGAGGTGCTGTGGTGAGGGTGAGGTGGTTCTTATTGAGGCGCTGTGGTGAGGGTGAGGTGGTTCTTATTGAGGTGCTGTGGTGAGGGTGAGGTGGTTCTTATTGAGGTGCTGTGGTGGGGTGGGTGGTTCTTATAGGCGCTGTGGTGAGGGTGGGTGGTTCTTATTAAGGCGCTGTGGTGAGGGTGAGGTGGTTCTTATTAAGGCGCTGTGGTGAGGGTGAGGTGGTTCTTATTAAGGGCGCTGTGGTGAGGGTGGGTGGTTCTTATTAAGGCGCTGTGGTGAGGGTGAGGTGGTTCTTATTAAGGCGCTGTGGTGAGGGTGAGGTGGTTCTTATTAAGGCGCTGTGGTGAGGGTGGGCGCTGTGGTGAGGGTGAGGTGGTTCTTATTGAGGCGCTGTGGTGAGGGTGGGTGGTTCTTATTAGGCGCTGTGGTGAGGGTGAGGTGGTTCTTATTAAGGCGCTGTGGTGAGGGTGGGTTCTTATTAAGGCGCTGGGTGAGGGTGGGTCATGGGGTGAGGGTGGGTGGTTCTTATTAAGGCGCTGTGGTGAGGGTGAGGTGGTTCTTATTAGGCGCTGTGGTGAGTGAGGGTTCGGGCTGGGGGGTGGTGTTCTTATTGAGGTGCTGTGGTGAGGGTGAGGTGGTTCTTATTAAGGCGCTGTGGTGAGGGTGAGGTGGTTCTTATTAAGCGCTGTGGTGAGGGTGAGGTGGTTCTTATTAAGGCGCTGTGGTGAGGGTGGTGGTTCTTATTAAGGCGCTGTGGTGAGGGTGGGTGGTTCTATTAGGCGCTGTGGTGAGGGTGAGGTGGTTCTTATTAAGGCGCTGTGGTGAGGGTGGGTGGTTCTTATTAAGGCGCTGTGGTGAGGGGTGGCAAGGCTGTGTGAGGTGAGGTGGTTCTTATTGAGGCGCTGTGGTGAGGGTGAGGTGGTTTTATTGAGCGCTGTGGTGGGGTGAGGTGGTTCTTATTAACGGTGCTTGTGTGGTGAGTGAGTGGTTCTTATTGAGGCGCTGTGGTGAGGTGAGGTGGTTCTTATTGAGGCGCTGTGGTGAGGGTGAGGTGTTCTTATTAGGCGCTGTGGTGAGGGGTGGTTCTTATTGAGGTGCGTGGTGAGGGTGAGGGGTTCTTATGAGGCGCTGTGTGAGGTGAGTGTTCTTATTGAGGTGCTGTGGTGAGGGTGAGGTGTTCTTATTGAGGTGCTGTGTGAGTGAGGTGGTTCTTAGAGGGCTGTGGTGAGGGTGAGGTGGTTCTTATTGAGGTGCTGTGGTGAGGGTGGTTTTATTGAGGCGCTGTGGTGAGGGTGGGCACTGTGGTGAGGGGTGTTCTTCCGAGGCGCGTGGTAGGTGAGGTCGTGTCCCAGACGATGTCCTGAAAGTCGGGCTGGATCGTTATGAGGAGATTCTGTGGTGAAGCTGAGCCTGGACTGAGTCGGCGTCTGGACCGGGGTCTCCTGCCCTGAAACACAAACCACACTTTATTTACACAAGGCAGAGGCGGGTGGTACTCGCCCGACTCATGTAACTAGTCACTCACTAGTTACATTGACTCAACTACATATACTCAAGTAACTTTGGGAAGTAGTTTTGACTTGAGTAATGTTATAATGACGTTTTTGTTCTAACATTTCACCTTTTTACTCTTCCTTACTATGTATTTCTTCTACTTGAGTAAACGCATCTTAAAGTAACGTTACTCTTACTCAAGTAAATATTTTGGCTACTCTGCCACCTCTGACACCAAACATGTGTTGTTTTGACGCCTTTATCTTTGTAAACGATGTTTTTATCAGCAGTAGCTCAGGAGCTAACGGAGTCGTTCCACGGGCTTTAAGCTAATGTTGGTCTATGGGAAATGTATGCTAACAGCTGCAAACATGGCGGATCTCCATGGTAACTGTAGATTGTTGCTAGATCGTCGGCTCGGGAGGGACGCTCTGCTTTTAAGGTTAGGGAATATGATTATCCTTAAGGTTAGGATTAGGTTTATTTGTATTTTTCGACAAACTAACTCATAGATCAATTGAGAATGAGGAGTCATGTGCCGAGTTGGGGTGATTCGGGGGGCGGGGCTCTGAGCCTGTCGGCCATGTTGGAAGCCGATTAAGGGACACGCCCCAGAATTTCACGCATTCCTCATATTCCAGAGCACTTTACATTTTGCACATTTACGTTTTCGGCGAGACAGAGACGGATCTACGAATACGACAACGAAAAGACAGAAAGTAAAGCAATGCAAAGAGATAAGGCGAAAGAAAAGGGACCTCACAGGAACAAGCTCATACCATCCCTGCAGCAGAATGGCACAGAGACTATTGCTCCATCCGAAACCAGTAAATTGGTAAGAGGTCTTACGCCAAACGGATGTGCGTCAGCGTCCGCCATGATAAGATGCGTCCGAATTGGGCTTTCAGTTAGGAAGGAGTTAGGGAAAGTGGCCTGTATGCTAACTATCATAGCCACTTTAGCATAGGGACCTCTGATGCTAACTATCATAGCCACTTTAGCATAGGGACCTCTGATGCTAACTATCATAGCCACTTTAGCATAGGGACCTCTGATGCTAACTATCATAGCCACTTTAGCCACTTTCTTTTAGTAGAAACTTAAGCCACATGGCTAATTTGCATACTGTAGCGTTATGAACTGATGTTGAGATAAATAAAGGGAAATGTGAAGGATCATTTGGATGTTTCTCTTTTTTCCCCCTTAAATGTCTTTATTTGGACACTATGTTGTTGTTGGACAATATACAGTAGGGGGCGGTATGCGCTTTGTTTGGCCTGCACTGAACTTTAAAGAAGAAGAAGAACAGCTGTTGGTGATGTCACTTCCTCTTCCCCTGGGTAAGGACGGTGGAATTGGGCAAATGCTGCTGAAGCAGAAGTTCACTAACTGCATAGAGATCTAACAGCTGAGCCATGAAAGGTTAAGGATTAGTTGCTAGTGTTTGGACTTAGAGGCTACAATTTAATGGTTTCGGATGGAGCACTGGACCATTTACCTCCGTGCACATACATGGACATAGTAAACTACCTTGTATTTGGTGTAAGTTACTACACGATGCAGGAGTTTAAAAGCCACAAGTCTTTGGAAAGTTACGAGACTTTCTGCTGTGGGTCCAGGACTCTGCTCTACAAGCCTCCAGCTGCTGAAAACAGCTGTACTGGCAAAAGTAACTTTCTTCACATGTGTGTTAGTGTGTAGTCATTACATTACATTTAGCAAAAGACAAAGTAATAAAGTGCGTGTTTCGTAAACACTACATTGTTACGAGATGTTCAATGTACACAAACGTTTCCAACATGTTTTGACAGGTCAGAGTGAGACTTCTCGATGCCGTGTCCATTTCTGTGACATAAAAAACTGTCCCATTGTTCCTACGTTTTCCATGTCTATCGTGTGAGGTATTGGAGCAGTTTTTAACACAGCAGTGACTTCCAGGCTGTAAAACAGAGCGGAATAGCAAGAACCTCCGCTACTACCGCGCTAACAACACACGTAAACAATCTGTTTTGCCGCGGACTGCATCCATCATGGCGGCGGGGGGGGATCGGCGGGGGGGCTCTGTGCCGTGACGACAACTCCTCATTCTCAATACAAAATCACAGCAGACCGTCCCTCCCGAGCCGACGATCTAGCAACAGCCCTTATTTATTTGTATTTGTAAAGTGCAATAAGTCATAAATCTGCAGTGACACAAAGGTAAAACGAAAACGTTACTATTAGGAATATGTAATAACCAGATTATATTGTCAATAAACCTTGGTCCGTACTGTGCGGCTCCTGCCTGGAGTTGTCCCGGGGGAGAGCAGCCTGAGGGCGGCCTGATGACTCGGTCTGTCCCCGGGGAGAGCAGCCTGGGGGCGGCCTGATGACTCGGTCTGTCCCCGGGGGAGAGCAGCCTGGGACCGGCCTGACTCGGTCTGTTGACGCTGCGGCGGAGGCGGTTGGTCCGGGCTCTGGTCTCGTGCATGGTAACGGTAGATGTAACGGCTCTAACGGAGACACCGCTGCGGCCGGAGGAGGCGGTTTCTCACCGGGTTTAGTTTCTGTTTTCGGAAGGTTTTTGGTACAGAGTTTTCAGGAACATTTGAAGCGCCCGCCGCCATCTTGTCTTCACCGCCTGTTTGTGAAGCCGAGGCGGGAAACAGCGCCCTCTGTCGGAGCGGAGACCGTACATGCTTTTGTTTGTTTTTTACAATTTGTAAAACAATAAAGTATGGAAGAGTGGGCATTATAAAGTTTATTGTGTAAAAATAACAGAAGTTCAGCTGAATAAAGTCGTATTAACCTCTTAACCCCCGCCTGAACCGAGCACATTTTACCCAAAGCTAAAAGCTTCTTGAAAAAAACGTTCAAATAGCGACGTAAACGAGACGAAAACACAAAAAACATCACAAGAGCGACAATAACAAGTGACAGGGATTGAACAGGGATTTTAAAAAAGCCACAAAAGTTGTTACGAAGATTGATCATCCAGGTACATACAACATTTACAGTTAAAAAAACATTTAAACTGGACAATTTTACAGTTTCCGACATTTCGAGTCATCCAACTCTCTTCTTCAATGGGCCAAAGACATGTAAACAAACAAAAACAAACGTCAATAAAAATGTCAAAAAGTATCAAAAGAGCAATTAAAAAGTGACAATTTTTTTAATAAAGCATAAAAAGCGACAAAAACGACAAAAAGCATAAAAACGTGACAAAAACGCAGCAAAAATGTGTTACAAGTATGTTTTATATACAGTATATATATATATATATATATATATATATATATATAATATATATACACGTTATAGTAACAATGAGAGGAAAATCTTGAGTTTTGCAGGTCTTAGCTTTCAAATGAGGCTGTTCTGGCCTATAGACTGTAAACTCCAGCCAAGAAGCTTTTAGATTTGGGTAAAGCTGAACTGGAGAGAGAATGCCCACTGTTAAGGCGGGAAAGAGGGTAAACAAAACGGTAAAGGTCAATAAATAATCAAATAAACACGAGGTAAGGCTGCATTTAAGACATGACTAAAAGAACGTCACAGACGCAGACGTTTTATCATTAGATGCTTTTCTCCACTGGGGGGCGCTCTTTACCCCGAACCACCAGATTTGATTTACATGTAAATGTGTCCCATTAAAGATTTCAAATGTAAACATGATCCAAATGCTTAAAAAAGTCCTGAGTAAATGTTTGATTTATGTAAATTTCTGATTTATGTTTGAGTTAGAACAAAATAATGTGAAAATGTCATAATTTAAAAAAACTTTAACTTTAAAATGTACTTTATTTACACTATCTGCTTTAGACCCAAACTGACCAACGTCTGTAACCAGGATTTACTAAAACATGCACAACAGGAGACCGGTATAATTTAATAAATCTAAATGAACAAAACACAAATAAGCAGCGACGCCAGAGTTTTGTCTTAAATAGTTTAATTTCTTGTTTACACTAAAAGATTTACACGAGGCGGATCTGGAAGTCCCGGTTTAGACCCGGTCCAGTCCCGGTTTAGACCCGGTCCAGTCCCGGTTTAGACCCGGTCCAGTCCCGGTCCTCCTCAGATCCTCGTCAGACCGAGCCCAGAGTCCGGACACAGTGAGTTTCTTCACAAAGTGCAAAAATCCAGATCCTCCTCCAGCAGTGACTCGACCCAAACACGAGAAACAGACGACGACGAGAGACGAAGGCCACGCCCACGCCCGGACCGGGTTCACGCCCACAAACCACAGAGGTTTCCACGCCGATACACTCCACAAAGAGTTCGGCTTCATGATATCCACAAAAAATATCTAGATTTTTAGGGACTTTCCCGATAATTTCTCGAGTAAAAGTGCATTATTATTAACCAGATTTCATCACATTGTGGTTTGCGTTTGTTTTTTTCCTCCGGCTGAGTTCCGGCTGAGTTCCGGCTGAGTCATGGCGTGGGCGAGGCCGCCGGACGAACGCGTTGGTCCCTTAAAGTCCTTCGCTGCAGTGGTTTCGACCCAAAATAAGTCCCGTTTTCAACTTCGCACAAAACAAACACAAAAGCGGAATCACAATAAACATGATTAAAGTAAGACTCGACACACGACTGGACCGGGTTCTTGCAGAAACGGACGATTAGGATTATTCTGGAATCACTTCATATAATTATTACATTATTTTACTTTATTATATTTGTTTTCCAGGCGAGACGTTGCAGAAGAACAAACTTAAATGCAGAGGCGTCGGTGTGAAGCTTCTGCTGTAGATTATTCTAGATAAATATTTTATATAAAAATAAGACTTTTACGCATAAAAATTGAGAAAATTGCTGATATTTTCACCATGAAAATCTAAAGAAAGTTCATTTCCAGGTTTAAATGTGTGGTTTTATTTCGTGACATTGGTTCCGAACATTTGCTCAGAGGGATTTTGGATCTGGTTTAGTTTTGGAATAAACTAGAGGAAATTAGTAAAAACTTCTCCCTGTGTTTTTGGTTCAAAGCTATGGAGCGACTAAGTTTAGTCCCTTTGTCTGCACATCTGTGGATATTCCTCCCGTCTTTAGCCGCTGCTGTCTCCCACAAAGGAAATGACCATATTTGGATTACAGCCTTTCCTGCTACACGTGGATACCCAACATGTCAGTATTTGTGAATGAATAAGCGTGAGACCCTTTTACAAAACTTTCAAAAATAGTAATTCAAACAATTCTAAACTACCCCCCCCCCAAAAAAAAAAAAATGTAAAAAAAAAAAATCACACATTTTCCAATTTTTTCAAAAACGTTTCCAAAAATTTTCAAGAGAAATTCCAATAGAAAAATAACCTAAAATTTCAAAAATTTTAAAAACTGCCAAATTCCCCCCCCCCCCCCCCCAAAAAAATTCAAAAACTCTTTAAACTTTCAAAAAAAAATTGCAAACATTTTCCAAACAGTCTCCCACAAAGGAAATGACCATATTTGGATTACAGCCTTTCCTGCTACACGTGGATACCACACAGGTGAGTATTTGTGAATGGTGGAGTTTCCTCCTGCAGCGTCTCGCCTTTAACGTCTCTTTCTCCTTAATCTCGTTTCTGCAGAAACTCAGATTACGTTTTTAAGACAAAACAATGAAACAAACAAAATCAGCAAAACAAACCTTCAAATAAAGAGTGGACGTGATAAAAGCTCTAGGACAGTGTTGAACTAAGGCCTTGGACACATTCAGCTGGACTCAGGCAGTGTGGCTTCCTTTATCTACACTTCAACTAAACTAATCACACATGTTCCCTGAAAAGATGAGCTTTCCTTCCACAGGCGCAGCTTCAGAGAGAGGGCGGGCCAGAGAGCCCGGGGCTTCAGAGAGAGAGGGGGGGTTCGAGAGAGAGGGCGAGGGTTCAAAGAGGAGGGCGGCTTAGAGAGAGGGCGGGCTTCGAGAGAAGGGCGCAGCTTCAGAGAGAAGGGCGGGGCTCCAGAGAGAGGGGCGGGGCTTCGAGAGAGAGGGCAGCTTCCAGAGAGAGGGCAGGCTTCAGAGAGAGAGGCGAGCTCAGAGATAGGGCGGTTCTCAGAGAGAGGTCGGGCAGGGGCTTCAGAGAGAGAGAGGGCGGGGGCTTCAGAGAGAGGAGGCGGGGTTCAGAGAGAGAGAGGGCGGGGCTTCAGAGAGAGATTGGGCCGGGGCTTCAGAAGAAGAGAGGGCGGGGCTTCAAGAGGGAGGCGGGGCTTCAGAGAGAGAGGCGGAGCTTCAGAGAGGGGGGCGGGCTCCCAGAGGAGAGGGGGAGCTTCCGAGAGAGAGAGGGCAGGCGGCTTCAGAGCGAGAATGAGGCGGGGCTTCAGAAGAGAGAGAGGGGCGGGGTTCGAGAGAGGGCGGGCTTCAGAGAAGGGCGGGCTTCAGAGAGAGGGGGGCGGGGCTTCAGAGAGAGAGAGGGCGGGGCTTCAGAGAGAGAGAGGGCGGGGCTTCAGAGAGAGAGAGGGCGGGGCTTCAGAGAGAGAGAGGGCGGGGCTTCAGAGAGAGAGGGCGGGCTTCAGAGAGAGAGGGCGGGGCTTCAGAGAGAGGGGCGGGGCTCCAGAGAGGAGAGGGCGGGAGCTTCAGAGAGAGAGAGGGCGGGGCTTCAGAGAGAGAGAGGCGGCGGGGACGGGCTTCAGAGAGAGAGAGGGCGGGGCTTCAGAGAGAGAGAGGGCGGGGCTTCAGAGAGAGAGAGGGCGGGGCTTCAGAGAGAGAGAGGGCGGGCTTCAGAGAGAGACCTCAGAGAGAGGGGGGGCTCCAGAGAGAGGGGGCGGGGCTCCAGAGAGAGAGAGGCGGGGCTTCAGAGAGAGAGGAGGCGGGGCTTCAGAGAGAGAGGGCGGGGCTTCAGAGAGAGAGGGCGGGGCTTCAGAGAGAGAGGGCGGGGCTTCAGAGAGAGAGGGCGGGGCTTCAGAGAGAGAGGGCGGGGCTTCAGAGAGAGAGGGCGGGGCTTCAGAGAGAGAGGGCGGGGCTTCAGAGAGAGAGGGCGGGCTTCAGAGAGAGGGCAGGCTTAAGAGAGAGGGCGGGGCTTAAGAGAGAGGGCAGGCTTAAGAGAGAGGGCGGGGCTTCAGAGATAGGGCGGTTCTTCAGAGAGAGGGCGGGCTCCAGAGAGAGAGGGCGGGCTTCAGAGAGAGGGCGGGGCTTCAGAGAGAGGGCGGGGCTTCAGAGAGAGGGCGGGGCCTCAGAGAGAGGGCGGGGCCTCAGAGAGAGGGCGGGGCTTCAGAGAGAGAGGGCGGGGCTTCAGAGAGAGAGAGGGCGGGGCTTCAGAGAGAGAGGGCGGGGCTTCAGAGAGAGGGCAGGCTTAAGAGAGAGAGGGCGGGGCTTAGAGAGAGAGAGGGCGGGGCTCCAGAGAGGTGAAACAACCAAGAAACTTCCTTTAACGACAAAAGGGCAGGACAAAAACACTTTCCAGTAATTTTTCCCTTTTTTTGTTTTTACAAATTTTTCAAAACATTTTCACTTTTTTCTTTACATTTTGTCGGCTCCACTTTTGACGACTAGAGCATCAAAACCTGAATATACAGATTTAATGTTTATTTGCCATATCACAGTTTTAGCCTATATATTGTTTTATTTAGAAGCTCCGCCCCCAAACAGAAGCATATGTGTCGTCATCACTAACCACTAACTGATAAATCTGCTTCTCCTGCAGACGACCAGGAAGGACCAGGATCCGCCTCAAAAGCTTCGTTTCTACAAGGACGAGCAGAAAGTCGTCCAAGCCTAAGTTATGGGGAAATAAGCCCCGCCCTCTGCTCGCTCCGTGGTTTCTTTGGATTGGTTTAGCCTAATATAAATCTGAGGCGAGGCGTTGAACCGGACGTCTCTCTGAAGCTTTGTCCTGAAGCCGTGGCTAAATGCTTTGTCCGAGCCTCAGACCCTCAGTCTGCTCCAGGCTCCGCCCCCCGCGGTGTTAAGGTGGCGGGGAACATGAGGACCTTCGCCGTCATGAAGGACAGGTCTGGAAACCTGGAGATGACCTTCAGAGCCTCCTCGCTCAGGTTCTCGTCTCGCCGCGGCCGCCTGCACAGAGTCAGCCAGGTTAAAGAACGTCTGTATTTGATTTTAACATGAAGTAGTTATTAAGTTTGTTACATCTGTGTTTTGTAAACAGTTTATTGTTCATTGCAGCTCGTCTTGATGGAGCAAAAGCTGCCCTAGGGGATTGGTAACAGTAGTACTGCAGCAGTCCCGGCGTCAAGAGGGGACAGTCCCGCCCCTCAGTCAAATGTAGTGTTTTCATTTTTTAATATATTGTTTTCAGTCTATGACGTGTTCAAAACAACCCAAAACTCGGAAGAAACTCCACTGACTCTAATGAACAGTTTTGGAATTTCAAATTCAGAGTTTCCAGTGGTCCTTGAACCCATCACGCACCTGCTTACTATGTCAGTGCATCATCCCGCCATAAGGAGTAGCCTGTAGCCAGCGGCTATATTTTCTGTTCAGAATGGAGTGTTTGTGAGCGTGGGAAAATGTGCGTGTCCCCGATTGGTCAATCGTGTCACAACATCGCAGTGCAAGGCTAATGCTGCTACGAAGCCTTCAGCTTGGCTATAGTTCTGTCAAATGGAGATAAAGTCGGCGACACGAAGAAGCGGGACGTATTTCAGCGGATTTAGTAAGTAAAGGAGACGGGCCTCAGCCCTGAGATGGAGGAGGTGGAGGAGAGAGGTGAAGCTGAACAGTTCGTCTCCAAACTCAGTAAGTGCCACTAAACTCTGTTTGCGGTTTAAATGTAGCTTGAAAAGGTGGTTCTCGTGAATGTTTGGTGATATAAAGTTGTGCTGTTTCGTCTGGGGCTGTGGCCATGAAATCAGCTGTTTGTGCCGCTGTTTTGAAAGAGAAATGAAAAAGGAGGTGCGGCGGTGTTTTTCTGTCTTTATCTCACTCTGTCATTGGCCGCTGCATCTGTGTGTTCACTTTGGGGTAAAATCACCCACGTTTCTCCTGTGCGTCCAAAATCAGGCTTAAAAATCAAACATGTTTGATTTCCTGCGACTGTAGTCCAGTTGCATCTGACTGATGCCCACACTACACGATTCCAACGCCAGTCCAGTCGTGACCCCCCCCACGCTACGCGACACGACTCTGTGTGACTGCCATCAACTAAACACGACTCGGAAGACTCGGCGCGACTGAGAATTGTACCAAAATCGGGCATAAAAATCGTTGTAGCGTGTGCGGACCTTAACGTCATCGCCCCCCCCTTCTGTACTGAGCTGGCGCCGGGACTGTACTGCAGTAGTATTACAGTAGTATTAATGTAGTTCTGTGGTACCTGGCTGTAGAAGTGCTGGTCGTGTGGTCGGTGTAGAGAGTAGTATATGCAGTAGTATTGCAGTAGTATTACAGTAGTAGTACTGCAGTAGTACCTGGCTGTAGAAGTGCTGGTCGTGTGGACGGTTGTAGAGAGTAGTACTGCAGTAGTATTGCAGTAGTATTGCAGTAGTATTACAGTAGTAGTACTGCAGTAGTACCTGGCTGTAGAAGTGCTGGTCGTGTGGACGCTGGACATGAGTTTCTCGAAGGCGTCGGTGACTTTACTCGAGTCCATCTTGGCCGTGGTCAGTTCGAAAAGCTCAGGGTCGACTCCTGAAACACAATCACTCAGGATTAAACTGAAACTCTTTAGGCTCCAGAGACTTTCTCACTTTGATCATGTTCTATACTTCAGGTTCCAGGACTTTCTCACTTTAGATCATGTTCTACTGACTTCAGGTTCCAGAGACTTCTCACTTTAGATCATGTTCTACTGACTTCAGGTTTTCATCACAAGGACCTGCAGCTCGGTTATACTTCATTATGCAGTTTTAAATTCATGAAACAAACATTTGTCTTTTTGTTTTAGTTGTTAAATGTTCCTTGATGGAAACAGATGTTTGAAGCAGCACTTTTCTAAAGCAGTGAAGAAGGAAAAGAACAAAGATCTGCACTTTTCTACAGAACTACAGCCTCGTGTTCACAGAGGCCACGCCTCCAGAACCACAGGGTCAAAATGATCTGATGGATAAAGAGGAGGCGAGAGAAGAGAAGAAGTATGTAACATTCATGTCTGTGTAGGCTCTCAGTCGTACAGGAGCTGTCTATCTTGAATGAAGGTTCTTGAGTCATTGTCTGTACTCTGTTGTTGAAGTGTCGAACGTTTCGCCTCTTCATCCAAAGGCTTCGTCAGTAACACTAAAGTTCAGTTGAGCCTGCAGTCCAGATAAAGACCATGGGAAGGAGTTTCACTAGGCTAAGCCCCTCCCCTCTACTCTCACCTGTAGGTCCTACAGTGTGTTTACCACCTCAGTAAGACCTGACACCTGAGTTTCAGTCTGAACCGCCCTAATCTCAGCTGATCACTAATGACCTGCCTACTGATCTGTCCTGGGCTGAAGATCATAGTTATAACAAGAGTCAGTGCTTAGATCATTCCAGATCATTCCGCCTCTCGTCCTAAAGCGAGTGATTGTGCCTCACAGACCTCAGAGCCCGAGGTCTGAGGCTGGATCAGGACCACGGCTCTGGATCTTATAGGACACTGTTCTTTTAGAAGAGGAGACATGTGAATTCTGGCTGCAGAGTTCTGCAGTAATTGCAGTTGAGAAGCTCCTCCTTGTTCAGACATGAAAACAAACTGTTACAATAGTCTAAACGCTGAATGATCAGCTCCAAATCATTCTGAGACCATTTTCCTGAGTGCATAGACTTTCCTTAGTTGAAAGAAGCAGCTCCTCGTCAGCTGCTCTCAGGGCTGCACTAATGACAGACTGATCTGTGCCGTTTCATCCCTGGAATCATCTGGAGCCATAACCAGTGTTTCAGTTTGAGCTGCAGAGAGTTCTCGCTCAGCCATTGTTTTATTTCCACGAGACAAAGGAGCAAAGAGTTTAACGTCAGAGAGAGAGAGAGGAGTAAAGAGAAGTTGATTAGTTGCTGTAATGACAGCGCGTCACATGACCCTGTGGTGGGCGGAGACATAGCGGACTGTGTGAGCAGGCCTGAGGGTGTTAGTGCGGAGGTTAGTGAGACCTGGGATAGACGGCGCTCGCTCTCAGAGTCGTCCACAGGACCAAAGAAGTCCAGGTTCAGCAGAGACGAGCCTGACGCACGAGCAGCAGGTTCAAACAGACAGAGGCAGAGTCAGAGCTACGAGAAACTACCGGAAACTACCGGAAACTACACCAGGAGAGGGCGATCACATCCACATTTACTGTATCGACTTTATCGCCGAGGAATGGGCAAATAAATGGGGGAAATTTTAAAAAGTGGAAAAATTGTTAATCAATGGTAAAAATAAATAATACAAAACAAAGGGGAAATAATGGGGGATGTTGAAAAAATGTGGGAAATGGTTTAAGATTTTTTTAAAGAAAATAAAAATGTCTGAGCGACAGATCAAAGTAAAGTCGATGTATTGTAGTCGATGTCGCCCGGTCCTGGTTCACACACAGACCTCAGGACACAACAGACACTGAAGTCAGTAAAGACTGTTGCGTCGCTGAGAGAGGAGGAGGACGAGCCGCAGGAGGTCAGTTCAGCTCAGGTTTAGCGCCCTCTGGTGGAGTAAACCTGAACTGCCCCGAGTCCCGACGTCAGGAAAGTCACGCAGCGTTTTCTGCACGTCGTCCAAAACAAAACCAGCTCTGACACAGTTCAGGATTCAGAGCCACGTTCCTACATCTTTAAATCCGTGGAAAGTATTAGACATAATCGCTCTCGACTCGAGGTCAGAGGAACTACAGCAGCTGTGTCGTAATGTGAGAGTATTTCTGAAAGTATCTCGACGTTTGTGCAGAAAACGGCGCTGAGATAAACACACATGAGTGAAGCCACAGCACAAGAGCCTCGTACCGTCCAGAGGGTTGGTAAGCCACTGCTGCTCCAGTCGAACTGCACAGGGGGCAGCGCCTCCTGGTGGACACAAACAACAATACATCAAAACTAAACAAAGATATGAAGCTCTCTTGTAGGTGACTGACATAAAGACGACAGCACGAGTCATTAATGGCCTCAAATTCACCTTTAATATCATGGTTTCCGAGTCATCCTGCCTGAGTTTGGAACTGACCTGCACAGACTCAGCAGCACAGGGGGAGGTGTGAGCGATGGAGGCGATTAACTCTGCAGCAGAAACAGGCTTCACGGCTCCAGCATGCCCTGGAACAGAGAGGTCAGAGAGGAGGAGTCAGAGAGGAGGAGGTCAGAGAAGGAGGAGGTCAGAGAGGAGGTCAGAGAGAGGAGGAGGAGGAGGTCAGAGAGAGGAGGAGGTCAGAGAGAGGAGGAGGTCAGAGAGAGGAGGAGGTCAGAGAGAGGAGGAGGAGGTCAGAGAGAGGAGGAGGAGGTCAGAGAGAGGAGGAGGTCAGAGAGAGGAGGAGGTCAGGAGGACAGAGACGAGGAGGTCAGAGAGACAGAGGAGGAGGTCAGAGAGACAGGAGGAGGTCAGAGAGACAGGAGGAGGAGGTCAGAGAGACAGGAGGAGGTCAGAGAGACAGGAGGAGGTCAGAGAGAGGAGGGTCAGAGAGACAGAGGAGGAGGTCAGAGAGACAGGAGGAGGTCAGAGAGACAGGAGGAGGTCAGAGAGAGGAGGAGGTCAGAGAGACAGAGGAGGAGGAGGTCAGAGAGAGGAGGTCAGAGAGAGGAGGAGGTCAGAGAGACAGAGGTCACACAGTCTGCTCACGCTCCAGTCGTTTAAACTCACCAGTCCGGCTGCGTACATGGGGACGATCACCGGCTGCTTCTTCTGTCCCGTGAACAGCTGCAGACAGAACACACCGGTCTGTATGATCCTGATTATCTGTGATTCATGTTCCAGAGCTCACACTAACCACTCTGCCACTTCCAGAGCTCACACTAACCACTCTGCCACCTCCAGAGCTCACACTAACCACTCTGCCACTCCAGAGCTCACACACTAACCACTCTGCCACCTCCAGAGCTCACCACTAACCACTCTGCCACTTCCAGAGCTCACACTAACCACTCTGCCACCTCCAGAGCTCACACTAACCACTCTGCCACTTCCAGAGCTCACACTAACCACTCTGCCACTTCCAGAGCTCACACTAACCACTCTGCCACCTCCAGAGCTCACACTAACCACTCTGCCACTTCCAGAGCTCACACTAACCACTCTGCCACTTCCAGAGCTCACCACTAACCACTCTGCCACTTCCAGAGCTCACACTAACCACTCTGCCACTTCCAGAGCTCACACACTAACCACTCTGCCACTTCCAGAGCTCACACTAACCACTCTGCCACTTCCAGAGCTCACACTAACCACTCTGCCACTTCCCAGAGCTCACACTAACCACTCTGCCACTTCCAGAGCTCACACACTAACCACTCTGCCACTTCCAGAGCTCACACACTAACCACTCTGCCACCTCCAGAGCTCACACTAACCACTCTGCCACTGGGCATAACGCTCAGGTCTGTCCGGCTCTGGTCGAGTATTCAGTTAGCAGTTAAATGTAATGCTCTTTAAAGAGGGGGTATTATGCTTTTTCAGTCACATAGCAGCAGTCTATAGCATACTACAATGCTGACGTAACTTCTGTTGGTCTGTATATGCAGTAAATTAAAATAACTGCCTTGAATAAAATTGCTCTCTCAAAATGGCTGTACTGAACGTCTTGAAATAGGCCTCTGTCTCTTTAAGAAGCTTTCCGACACGCCCCTTCAGCACACTGCTGTGGCATCTAAACAACACTACTGTGCGGGGAGGGGCTCTGCTGAGCTGAGGAGCAGTGGTTGGTGGCTTGGCTGGTGACGAAAGGTCCAGAGGCGTCTCCAGGAGGTGGGGGCGTTCCTAGGAGGACTGAGGCATAGCTACACCTAAAATGGCTGCCGTCTAAGTTTTTACTGATTACTCAAAAATATGTGACTGAGCCAAGGCAACACTCCAGGCATGTGTTTAATGAGGGAATGACATAATAACATGATATAAAGCTTGAAAAAGTCCATTTTACATAATACCCCCCTTTAACGCCACATAAGCATTTCTAACTTTTCTAACATTTGTTTCCAGTAAACAGAGGGACTTTGGACCGACTGCATCACAACTTGGATCTAAAGATTTTAGATTTATTTCAGTTCCTGCTTTCAATACTTTGATTTTTCGATACCAGAAGAACCTAAACTTTTTTTTAAACTAAACTGGTATAATTTAACGGCACTCAGCGCTAATGTGTGATGCAGCTCTTACGATGTTGCGTGTGGTCGGTTTAATAGTTTAGTTTGTTGTTGTTGTTGTGAGTCTGTGTGGTGCAGCTCTTACGATGTTGCGTGTGTCGATGCCCAGGCTGCAGAGCAGGGCCTTGTTGCAGAAAGAGCCTCCCCACTGGAAGCGGAGTCCAGGGCTCGTGGATGTCCAGGAGCTGAGCCCAGACACGAACACACACCGACCTGAGGAGGAAAACACAACATCAGCCTCATAACACAACACACACACAGAGCTGAGGAGGAAAACACTGGGTCAGCCTTGTAACACAACTAACACACACACAGCAAAAAATAATGAATAGCAGTCAGAATTGAACTGACAGTCTCATGGATGGAGTCCAGCGCTCTACCTATGGAGCTAAACGTGCTGCAGCTCATACATAGGCTTTGTTATGCATCGTTCTTTGTAGAAAACTGAGACGCGCCTTTACAACTTAGGCAATATTTACTGAATCATTAGGTAATTAGGGCAAATTCGTCGGTGGCCAAAGATCTGAGCGTGGAGAACTCTACACAGCTGGAGAAACTCTACACAGCTGGAGAAACTCTACACAGCTGGGAAAACTCTACACAGCTGGAGAAACTCTACACAGCTGGAGAAACTCTACACAGCTGGAGAAACTCTACACAGCTGGAGAAACTCTACACAGCTGGAGAAACTCTACACAGCTGGAGAAACTCTACACAGCTGGAGAAACTCTACACAGCTGGAGAAACTCTACACAGCTGGAGAAAACACAGCTGGTCCTTTGTCCTTCATCGGTGTGAAGTGGATGATACTTTGGTCAAACTTACTCCGACGGGTGGAGTCCAGGGGATTATTCGTTGACTTCCTGGTTTGGCTGCGCGTCTGCGTCGTGCACTTCCGCTTTGTTTCCCTACGTTGATCTGTCACACCGGGACAACAATCGCTAAGGGGGTGGGGCACTAAAGGTCATTTTAGTGTTTTCTTTCATGTAAACCATCCACGCGATGGTCCTCCGTGAGCACAGAGCTGATTAACTGCGCCCAGAGATTTGAATGTTTCAAAGGGTAAATGCAAAAATAGTACTGAGATTTTTGGCGCCCCCTGTGGGTGAAACAGCAGCTCTCGTCTGTTGAAATGAATGAGCAGAGACTTCTTGGGCCAGTTGTTCAAAACATTTAATCTGGATTTGGAAATCCCATTATTTGCTCTTCAGGATCAGGTAATCTGTTTTACTCGGCCAGTTTTCCAAAGGCTAAATGTCCAGTAGTTAAACTCGGAGAGCTCAGGGTTCTTCATCCCAGCGGGAGAGATCAGCATCTTCAAGGCCTGCTTTTAGGAGGCGATATTCCTTTTTGCCCTAGTTGCTGCAGTTTGGCTTGATTTGTTTCTCTGGAACAGGAGTGTCTGTGCTTCTGCTCTTTCAGTTTCTCATTTAAGGGTTGATTCATCAGCATCATTGTGATGCTGAGTGTTCTTGAGAGCTGATGTAACCAGTGAATTTCTCCATTGTGAGATCAATAAAGGCTCATCTTATCTTAAATGGAGTTGCACAACATCGCTACAGGTGCAAAGTCCCTCTGCAGTGATTATGATGAAGAACCAGACCCACCTCTGATGTTCAGTCAGGATGTGGGACTGACTGGACGTGTAATCAGGGTTCAGGACAGTGAGGAACGACAGACATATTGAATATATCATTTCTGTTGTTATATCGTTTGTTACAAATCTGTTTGTTTGGGGTTTATTTCACTGGACAAGATTATTATATTTGTACTGAAAGGCTTGATAGCCAAACGCCTCATTTACACCGAGTACGTTACGTCCACGGCCTGTTTTACATACGTCTGCCATAACAATAGGAATGAAGTAAATTAATCAGGTGGTTTACACCTGTCCGTCAGGTGTCCGTCAGGTCTGCGGCAGGAATACACATCGATTCTATTTTTGACAGACGCCGGAGCATCAAAGGTTTTTTCTACAGCGCAGTTTGTTTCTGCTGCATAATGAGCCATGTGCTCGACTAAAGGGGAAAACACCGGATAATGGCCTAGTTATAACATTAACGTCAAGGTGGAACTGCTTCTCCGTGTTTCGGTGGGACAATAAACAGCGTAACACCACTTCAAATATCCAAACTTCCTGGAAGTTCCCCGCGCGTCTCTTCTGGATATATTCAGCTGAAAATGAGCAAAAGCCGGGTCTGTCCACCGTGACTGCGCCGAGGACCATTCTTTTCTATCACACGGACTATGATCTGAAACTCCAGGAAACTCCGCCAACCGGCTGCACGTTTGCTTCAGACGGATATAAGGATAGGGATGATCGGAGAAGTACAGAGGCCAGGAGAGGAGGACCAGAGGACAACAGACAAGCAGAAACCGAGGGGGAAACATGAGGACAGAGGAGCAGATGATGAGAGGAGGAGGAGGAGACAGACCAACGGATAAACACTAAACATTCCCTAAAAAATGAAGTTAAAATGTAGGAAATGAACGTAAACTCTTATATTGCATTTTAAAGTCAGAAAGTAAAGCTGTCATTACTGATGTGATTAAAAGGCAACATTATTACATGACGGATTAAAGACGTACGGACCCTGTGTAAACTAGAATGTGTGATTTGACGTACGTAAAACGTACTCTGTGTAAATGAGGCGTGAGTTTACTTTATCTACTTCATCACTGTAACACTTGAACAAATCAAGCGCAAAATGTAAATAAATCCTGAAATCCTGCCCCTGTTGGGATCAGGATAATCCTGTTTTTCTGGATCAAAGTTTTCCAGATCCTTCTGAAATGTTTTGAACAACACAAAGTGAAGGTTTGATCCAGATTAAACTAGGATTGGTTTATACATGCTTTTCAGTCATGTGACTTTCGTTGTTATGGCAGCCATTTTGAATACCGAAGTATAATTATGCAGTACAACATGTAACAATATCTCTGCTCAGGATGAAAATGAAAGACAGCTGATTGACAGATAACAGTTAAAACACGGAACCAGAGACGCACGTTTATGTGAAGAAACCAGTGAGTCAGTGTTTAAGACGTAGCATGCTGCCGGTTAGCATTTAGCTTTAACAGCTCAGCTCTGACCCTGAACCACAAACATCTAGCCTTGGATACAACATGTGACAGAGGTCAGAGCTGTTACTGTAGTATGTCCTCAATGTTCATAGATGTGAGACATACATGTGTTTATCGTGTTGAAGACATTGACAGCTGGTTGACAGTTGCTAACCGGTAGCATGCTAACGTCTTGAGCAGCTTAAACACTGACTCAGACTGAGACTCTGTTGACATGACAAACTGTAAAATCCCAGAGAAAGGTTTTCTGTTTCCTCTTTGATGAGTTACTTTAGTCTTCAGAGTGAAGCAGATCTTTAGTAATCCTGCTGTAGCTCCACAGACAGAGCTGCTGCTTATATCACATAAACGTGTGTTTTACTGTTATCTTCATGAGCAATGATTACGAGGACATAAAAATACCACTGTCAGTCGTCTTTCATTTTCATCCTGAGTTGAGATATTGTTACACGTTGTAGTTCTGCATAATTCTACTTCAGTATTCAAAATGGCCGCTTGAACTGTGCGTGATGTCATAGGAAACGCATGTATACTGATCCAATCCGAATTCACAATCCTTCTTTCCCTTTTGAACAACTCATTTCAAGATTGATCCAATAACATGAATCCGATCAGTTTACCTGAACAACTGGCCCATCGTTATTACGTGTGATGTTTTATAAGGTTATTGTACAAAGAGATGCTGCTCTGGTTACAGCTGTGTCTGTGTTTCATGTTGTTTCACCTGTGTTTCATGTATGTTTCACCTGTGTTTCATGTATGTTTCACCTGTGTTCCATGTATGTTTCATGTATGTTTCACTGTGTTATGTATGTTTCTTGTATGTTTCACCTGTGAGATGTTCTGTATGTTCATGTAGTTTTGTATGTTTCACCTGTTTAGTATGTTTCATGTATGTTTCACCTGTTTTATGTTTCCTTGTATGTATGTTTCATGTATGTTCTTGTATGTTTCACCTGTGTTTCATGTATGTTTCACCTGTGTTTCATGTATGTTCACCTGTGTTTCATGTATGTTTCACCTGTGTTTCATGTATGTTTCACCTGTGTTTCATGTATGTTTCTTGTATGTTTCACCTGTGTTTCATGTATGTTCACCTGTGTTCATGTATGTTTCTTGTATGTTTCACCTGTGTTCATGTATGTTTCACCTGTGTTATGTATGTTTTGTTTCATGTATGTTTCACCTGTGTTTCATGTATGTTTCTTGTATGTTTCACCTGTGTTCATGTATGTTTCACCTGTGTTTCTTGTATGTTTCACCTGTGTTCCATGTATGTTTCACCTGTGTTTCATGTATGTTTCACCTGTGTTTCTTGTATGTTCATGTATTTCACCTTGTATGTTTCTTGTATGTTTCACCTGTGTTTCTTGTATGTTCATGTATGTTTCACCTGTGTTCATGTATGTTCTTGTATGTTCACCTGTGTTTCATGTATGTTTCATGTATGTTTCTGTATGTTTCACCTGTGTTTCATGTATGTTTCACCTGTGTTTCATGTATGTTTCACTGTGTTTCATGTATGTTTCACCTGTGTTTCATGTATGTTTCTTGTATGTTTCACCTGTGTTTCATGTATGTTTCACCTGTGTTCATGTATGTTTCACCTGTGTTCCATGTATGTTTCATGTATGTTTCACCTGTTGTTTCATGTATGTTTCTTGTATGTTTCACCTGTGTTTCATGTATGTTTCTTGTTACCTGTGTTTCATGTATGTTTCACTGTTTCCATGTATGTTCTGTATCACTGTGTTCATGTATGTTTCATGTATGTTTCACCTGTGTTTCATGTATGTTTCACCTGTGTTTCATGTATGTTTCACCTGTGTTTCATGTATGTTTCACCTGTGTTTCACATGTGTTTCTTGTATGTTTCTGTATGTTTCACCTGTGTTTCATGTATGTTTCACCTGTGTTTCATGTATGTTTCACCTGTGTTCTTGTATGTTTCATGTATGTTTCACCTGTGTTTCATGTATGTTTCTTGTATGTTTCACCTGTGTTTTCTTGTATGTTTCATGTATGTTTCACCTGTGTTTTGTATGTTCTTGTATGTTTCACCTGTGTTTCTTGTATGTTTCACCTGTGTTTCTTGTATGTTTCACCTGTGTTTCTTGTATGTTTCACCTGTGTTTCTTGTATGTTTCACCTGTGTTTCTGTATGTTTCATGTATGTTTCACCTGTGTTCCATGTATGTTTCTTGTATGTTTCACCTGTGTTTCTTGTATGTTTCACCTGTGTTTCATGTATGTTTCATGTATGTTTCACCTGTGTTCTTGTAGTTTCCGTGTTCTTGTATGTTTCACAATGTTATGTTTCAGCTGTGATCATGTGGAGGAATCCGGCCAGCAGACAGCAAGAGTCAGCGCTTCGTGTCCGCTGAAGGCGACTGGACGTGGGGGAAACACGTGTGGAAGAGCTTCTCCAGACGTTGCTCCGACACTGAGCCTGAGACACAGGAGACCTCAGAGACACTTAGATGAGACCAGAACTTCAGAGAGACAGGAGAACTTCAGAGACAGGAGACACTTCAGAGACAGGAGACACTCAGAGGCAGGAGACACTTCAGAGACAACTTCAGAGACAGGAGACACTTCAGAGACAGGAGACACTTCAGAGAGACAGGAGACCTTCAAGAGACAGGAGACACTTCAGAGACACTTAGAGAGACAGGTAGACACTCAGAGAGACAGGAGACACTCTCAGAGACAACTTTCAGAGAGACCGGAGACACTTCAGAGAGACCGTTCAGAGACACTCAGAGACAGAGAGCGACCCAGAGACACTTCAGAGAGACAGGAGACAGAGAGACACTTCAGAGACAGGAGACATTCAGAGAGACAGGAGACACTTCAGAGACACTTCAGAGAGACTTCAGAGAGACAGGAGACACTTCAGAGACAGGAGACACTTCAGAGAGACAGGAGACACTTCAGAGACACTTCAGAGAGACTCAGAGGACAGGAACACTTCGAGACAGAGACACTTCAGAGAGAGACACTTCAGAGAACAGAGACACTTCAGAGAGACAGGAGACACTTCAGAACAGGAGACACTTCAGAGACAGAGAACTTCAGAGAGACAGGAGACACTTCAGAGAGACAGGAGACACTTCAGAGACAGGAGACACTTCAGAGACAGGAGACACTTCAGAGAGACAGGAGACACTTCAGAGACACTTCAGAGACGGAGACACTTCAGAGAGACAGGAGACACTTCAGAGACACTTCAGAGACAGGAGACACTTCAGAGACACAGAGACACTTCAGAGACACTTCAGAGACACTTCAGAGACAGGAGACACTTCAGAGACACTTCAGAGACACTTCAGAGGACAGGAGACACTTCAGAGACACTTCAGAGACACTTCAGAGACACTTCAGAGAGACAGGAGACACTTCAGAGACAGGAGACACTTCAGAGACACTTCAGAGACACTCAGAGACACTTCAGAGAGACAGGAGACACTTCAGAGACACTTCAGAGAGACAGGAGACACTTCAGAGAGACAGGAGACACTTCAGAGACAGGAGACACTTCAGAGACACTTCAGAGACACTTCAGAGAGACAGGAGACACTTCAGAGACACTTCAGAGACACTTCAGAGAGACAGGAGACACTTCAGAGACAGGAGACACTTCAGAGACACTTCAGAGAGACAGGAGACACTTCAGAGACACTTCAGAGACAGGAGACACTTCAGAGAGACAGGAGAACAGGAGACACTTCAGAGACAGGAGACACTTCAGAGAGACAGGAGACACTTCAGAGGAGACACTTCAGAGAGACAGGAGACACTTCAGAGAGACAGGAGACACTTCAGAGACAGGAGACACTTCAGAGAGACAGGAGACACTTCAGAGACACTTCAGAGAGACAGGAGACACTTCAGAGACAGGAGACACTTCAGAGAGGAAAGTGTGCGGCGCAGAACCAGGAGAGACTCACGTTTCATATAAATGTTTGTGTTTAAAGAGACGCTGCAGTGAAAGAGACAAATGAGAAACTTCTGCTGTAGAGACTGGACTGTTTTTTTACTGAGACGTTCAGGAGTAGGAGTGTGGCAATATATCGATACCGATATATAGCGATACTTTTTATTCCGATACCAATACGTTTGATGACGTCATGCATATTAATGAGTAACGTCATGCATACTAATGAGGCAGCAGTGCTCTACTGTTTTCATAGTCAATAGAGGCCAACAATGATCAAGAATTCAGTCAGACCAGCAGGGGGCAGCACTACAGTTTTAAGCACTTGGAACAAACACTGTCACACAAATAAATGACTTTAATGATAGTTTTTATAATTATAAAGATTAATCTGGGGTTGATTTATTCCTTTTTAAACAGGACTGTGGTTTCTTGTTTATTTAAATGTAAATGTCACTGACAGATCTATGACCCATTTTCAGTGAGTAAGTCAGGGATCATTCATAAAAGTGGTACAAAGCACATGGAAAGAAATGTAAATGATGAATAATATGTAGTATGTTCAAATAAAGGTTAAAAGTAGCATGTTTTTTTTTAAATCGTGATGTATCGTAGCTTATTTTTGTGATAATCGTTATCGTGAGCCATGTATCGTATCGAATCGTGAGCTCCCCAGAGGTTCCCAGCCCTAATTCAAGAGGAAACCCGACACTGGTCCCTGTTTTCAGCTGCAGCGTCTCGCTTTAACAGATTAAAGTAACAATCTCACGGTGATGTTGTGCGTAACGGGCGGCTCCTCTGTGACCTCTTGTGTGACCTCCTCTGTGACCTCCTCTGTGACCTCTTGTGTGACCTCCTCTGTGACCTCCTCGGAGCTGAACGCCGCCCAGGCCTCTCCTTCGGCGCTCGTGTCGTCTCCTCCGAAGGCGCTCCATCCGTCTCCTCCGCGGTGCCGAAGTTCCCAAAGCTCTCGCTCGACGGGAATCCTGCCTCCTTTAATTTGGGAGGATTAAAATCGCCAAAGTCTCCAAACTCCTCCTCCTCCTCTGTGGCGAGGGGCGGAGTCTGGCCCCCGGTGGCTCCTCCTCCGTTTCTGCGGCTGAACTGAAGTTTCCAAAGCTGACGCTGTTTGAGAGTTCTGTTTGGGCGTCACTTTGAATTTGGGGGAGTTGAAATCCCCAAAGTCCTCGTCCTCGTCCTGAGCAAAACAAGAGTCAGGATTAAAACTATTTGTAATAAATGATGAAAGGAAACAAATAAAAATGACATTGATTTGAAACGTTTACTGTAAATTACTGACATAAAAGACAATCAATATTCTGGCAGAATCTGAAAGTTTAAATGTATGGGTTTCATTTTTTGACATTTTCAATACTAAGATTTTTCTCTCATTTTTCCTCAGGGTCAGTTTTACAAAAATGAAAGTAGTGAAAGTTTGAACTGAGAGTCGGGTCCAAGACTTTCCTAAAGCAGTTTAAAACTAGAGCTGGTACCGTTCTTTCTATACCGATACTAAATATGTGTCGTCTAGAACCAGAACAATAACGTGTGGAAGATCTGCACATCGGGTTCATCTCCAGTGTCAAGAAATGTGCGGAAAAAAGGGAACATTTGGAATAAATTGGAGAAAATGGTGGGAAAGAGGGAAATATTAGTCAAATAAATGAGCGGAAAACACTGGGAAAATTAGAAAAACGGGGCAAAAATGAGCGGGAAATTGGGGGAAAGTCATTTATTTGAGCATAAACCACCAAGTCACTTCCTTTAACCTGTCCTTGGACCAACAGCATCAAAACTTGGATCTAATGATACGTTTTTTTTCCATTTCGTGCTTTTGATACTTTCATTTTTCGATACCGGTAGAACAGAACTTTTCCCCGATCGATACCAAACTGGTCTCATTTACCAAGCCCTATTTATAAGCACATTTCATAAGTCACAGTAATGCTAACAAACACTAGCCTCCAAGCTCACACTCAAACATTAAAACTGCTTTAGAATCAGAATAGGTTTTATTGCCGTTGTTTGAGAACAGATTCACAAACTAGGAATTTTCTTGATACGGACGAGCAACATAAACATATATCACAGAATTTAGATAAAGATAAGCTATACAACTTTAAACTATAAGGCTTTAGGGGCATGCATAAAGAATATTAAATAAATAAGAGCACCCCAAAATATTAGGGATATGTATCGCCTAGTCTTTATGAACAGGGGTGGGAGTCAATAAGCTTGTCTTCTTCCCACTCCTTTTCGAGCCAGAATGTTAATTATTTTTCTTTTATTATATATATATATTTTCTTTCTTTTTGGCTTTTGTGCCTTGTGTGTAGCTCGAAATAAAAACTCAATCAAAGTCTCAGGCGATACGTATCCCGATACAAGGGTCACCATACGATACGATACGATACATCCCGATATTGAAGAATTAGACGATTATTGCGATTTTTTTTACTACTTTGGAACAACTATTCAGTAAACTAGCACGCCTTCATTAGATTTGTATCAATACATTTGATCTATCCAGCTAGCTAGCTATCTAGCTAGCAGATCCCATGAGCAGATCCCATGTATTTATTATTATTGTTTCATGTTGTAAATTTTGTGACTGTTTTTACGCTTCAATTGTACTTTATAATGTTTGTTGTACAGCACTTTGGGCGGTTGTGGCTGTTTTTAAGTGTGCTATATAAATAAAGTTGACATTGACATTGACATCTAATGATATAAATGCTTTTCACTAATGTGCTTGTGACTGTGTGTTTATGGTGATTATGAAACTTGAACAGAAACAGATTTCTTGGAAACCTAGTAATGAAACCAACTAAACTGGGATGCAGGTTTTCTTGTATTTCTATAGTTGGGAGTCCTTAGCGATCAGTAATAACTAATAACTCAGACCTGGCATTTAAAACCTTATCTGCTCCACAGTGGGTGTTTCTCATAGATCAGGGACATAATGACAACACGGGCATCACCGTGACGATAGCGTCATCTCTTTGAAATATGTTGTGTTAGCAGCAGCACAAACGAAGCCGAGGGGAAACTACTACAGTACTGTACTAAGTACTGCAGTGGTGAGACACAGGTTTAACATGAGCCTGCGGTATTTAGTTTCCCCTCGGCTTCGTTTAATTCCGTAATAAAATGCTATGAAGATAAATCCTCTCCTCTCACAGCGGCGACACACTCAGCAACATCTGCACACAGCTGTGGCTCTCGTAATAATCCAGGGCTGTGTCTTTGCTGTAAAGCCAAAGTGAGGCCAAATGTAGAGTTTAAAAGAGCTCTTCCTGTGTTTCTCTAACTCTCACTAGATTCTAGTGTTACTCAAGCGAGCTGCGCTGCCATCTAGCAGGCGGGAGTAAATGTGCAGGACCAAAGAGAAACGCTGCAATGAATATTTCCACAAAAATAGATGTTTAAATATCGATACAGGAATCGCGTGACGTAATATCACGATATATCGGCGGATCGATATTTTTCAACATCCCTATAAAATATGGTAAAACAACTGACATAGAACATGGACAGTGTTTTGATGTACCTGTGCGTTTAGCGTCTGATTTTGCTCAAAGTTGCCGAATTCTTGCGCGGCGAAGTCTCCAAACTCCTCCTCCTCGTCGCCGGTGGGCGTGGCCACTTCCTCCTGAAGGGCGGGGACGGCACGGACCCGGTCGTGCTCATGTCTCCGAACTCCTCCAGCGCCTCGGTGGAGAGCGGCCGCCCCAGCGACGTCTCCGTCTCCGTCTCCGAGTCTTTGTCCCGCTCCGCCGCGCCGTTCGCCATGGCGGGTCTGGAGCCTTCGTCCCACTCGGAGGCGGAGCTGCACGCGGAGCCCGAGGTGTCCGCGGCGTTTCCGTTCAGCGAGCTACAGTCCTTCTCTCCGTCCAGAGCCGCCCCGGACCCTGTGCAGTGAGTCTGTAAAGTGCAATCATCGGGGAACGCGTGGGAATCTGCCGACTCGGGGTCAGTCCTGTTGGGCGTGGAGCGTTTGTGCGTTTCCGCGGCGACGGCGTCTCTCTGACAGCGAGCCGTGTCGTCTGGCGTTCCTTCAGAGCGATGCGTTTCCGCGGCGACGTGGTCCCTCTGACAGCGAGCGGATTGTGTGTGGGATTGTGTGTCGTCAGGCGTTCCTTCAGAGTCCTTAGAAAAGCAGCAAAGTTGGCAAACTCCGTCCCAGTCCCGTTGGAGTCTGCGTCTGGTTTACAGCGTCGTGTTCCTCAAACTCCTCCGATTGTTTGTCGTCTAAAGTCTCGTCCGAGTCCGCCTGCGCTTCGTCGGAAAACGCTGCGAAATCCGCAAAGTCGTCCTGGTTGTCCTGTGAGAACGGGGCGGACTTCAGCGACGTGGGACTCCCCTGGAAGCCGTTGGTGAGCGTCTGGGCGGCGCGTCCTTCGCCCCTCGCCCCCCGCGTGCCCGTTGGCCTTGCCCTCCACGCCCCGCGAGTGGCTGAGCTCGGGCGGAGACGTGGCGTTCAGAGCCTGCGTCTGGTTGAAGGTGGTGGGCGTGTCGAAGTCGCTGAAGCTCACGCTGTTGGGGACGACGGGGACGACGGAGAAGGTCCCGAAGTCTCCGAACTCCTCGTCGTCCTCGTCCGGAGCGTCGTCCATCGGAGGCGGAGACGAGGAGAACATGCGGATCACGTCGGGCTCCATGGCTCGGACAAACAGGGCGCCTGAAACACAACCACACGGAGGTCATGAGGACGAGACAAACACCAGGGCCACTTCCTGTACGCTAACGGCTGCTTCCTGTCTGTGTCTTATTCCTCTGGAGAGTTAGCCAAAATTAATAACTTTCCTCAGGATGTAAATACTTTACTGGGGCAGACCTCTGTGTTTGTAAGCTTTATTTAAATCTTTATTCATTTCTAATTTAAATAAGTTAACAGGAAGTAGTCTTTAACCTGGACTAACAGGAAGTTAGCCAGAAACACTTGTGGACAGATTATGGACAATTAGTTCTTGAAAACAGCCTTTTGTGTAAGACTTGGTTTCCTACAGCTTCATGGAGTAAGTGTGAAAACTACACTGATCCTTATTTATAGCATTTATTGTGTTTAATCCTTCACTACTCACTATTTCACTAAGAATGCTATTTAGTGACAAGATCTTTTCCATTATATTTTAAGAGTACATTTAATAACATGACTGGTGTTTATAAGTCATGATTGGATATGGTTATTATGTGAATGGGAAAGAGGAAATTGTAAATAAAATAAAATAAAGATAAATCTTATATATATATATATATATATATATATATATATTGGTAAACTGCATACATTTCTATCTTCGTGTTATGTCTTTTAACTTTGGAAGTCTTGTAAACATGTGATTTTCTTCTTGTAAAACATGAAATGCTTTTCTTTAACGACGCTGCTGTTCGTAAGGTTAATGTGGACATTTGTAATTGTGTAATTCAGGAGTTTGTAAAGTGTTGTATTGTATGTAAACATGAGATGTTGTATCACTGTATCCGGAATGTAAATTCACTTTGAATATGGGGGTCGGCACTTATAAGCTTTCTTGCTTCGGCCTCAAACTCCTTTTGAGTTTGTGTTACTTTATTTATTTATTTTCTGCACTGCAATAATGTTAATGTAAATAAAGTAAATAATCACTCAAATAAATCCAATCACTCAAGTGTGGAAGTAGCAGAAGCTGCAGAAACAATAACATCTTTATGCATTTTAGAACCGGCATCAAACCACCTCCGCACTGAAACCGGTTATTGTCTCGTCACTACCACATTCCAACATGTGTTTCATTTGTCTGCGCTCAGAGTCATCTGACGAATTAAACATAAAAGACAAACGGACATGAGCTGCTGGAGCGAGTCACACCTGAGCACACCCTCAACAAACACGAGAAAAATAAACTCAGGACTAAAGAGGGGTTGTAAAACGCTCAGAGTGTTTTCACTGGAACCTACAAAGATTAAAACAAGGCTGAAAATACTGATACATAAAGTGATAGAGTTCAGGACGTTTAACTCTGCACTTCAGTGTGTGAAAGGACAAGGCCATAGAGACGGGGCAGACCCCCTACTGTAAAATGTTATTCAGAATTATTACAGGAGCAACACATTTAGAATCTCTTTATTCACCTCTTAACCCCCACCTGAACTGGGCACATGTCCTCTAGTTTGGCTTTGCCACATTTAAAAGCTTCTGGATAAAACCAGCGACTAAACAGAGGATGAAAACGCAACAAGAGCAACAAAAATTCAACAAAAACATGTCGGTGAAGCAACAATAACGCAATAAAAAGAGACAAAAACATAACGGACAAAACGCATTTTTAAAAATGACACAAACACAATTGAAAACAATACAAAAAACAGACGAGAAAAAGACAACAAGACAAAAATGAGATCAGTTTTGTCGCTCTTAGCTTTCAAATGAGGCGTTACACTGGCCTGATGCTCCAGTGGAGAAGCTTCCAGATTTGGGTAAAGCTGAACTGGAGAAAATGCACTCGGTTCAGGTGGGGGTTAAGAGGTTAACATGTGTTTGGAAACTGTACTTCTTTATTAGGCTTAATTTCACTATAATAAACACAATCAAAAATGCATCAAATGCGCTGTTGTACATGTTGTGCAAACACTCTACATCAATGAATGACATCGCAGATCAAAGAAGCTTCATGAAAACCAAACCCAGATGACAAAAACCTGCCATTACTGTTTAAAGTCACGGCACATGAGCTTCAACTCAAGCAAAAGCATTTAACAAAAACAGCACCTTTCCATCACAGGGTCACGAGTTCAGAGCTTCTCAAACAGTGGTCCATATGGTGGAGCTTCTTCAGGTGAAACCTTTATTCACTTTAAGATAACTGGATTACTTACTGTAAGTGACGCATAATAGTAACACAGATGTTTTTTTCTGGTTGAGTTAGGGCTGGGCGATAAATCAAATTAATTCAATTAATTCATGCTTTTAAATTTAGTTTTACGATCTATTTACGATCTATCTATTTTCCACGATGTGGAAAAAGGCTAAATCGTAAAACCGTGTCCGCCTCACGTGCGGCGTGTGCTCAGTTTAGCAGCGTTTTCTGAAATGTCACCCGAAGAGAAGCCAGAGACTTTCTGACGATCTCTGCTGCTTTACGAAGGCCGCGCAATAGAGTTTTCTTCCTCTAAAACTGAGTTTCCCCCAGTCTGATCTAGGGCTGGGCGATATGCACCAAAAGTCATATCCCGATATATTCTGGTTGAATATCGATATACGATATATATCCCGATATTCCTTCTGCAAAGTGAGAGCTGTGAAATTAAATGTCAAAGTCAAATACGAGTAGTTCTATTGAAAACTATGAAATGTAAACATAAACACTGTATAACAAAGCTCCATAAGGTGCACATTTAAGTAAATAAAAAACATCTTAAATAAAAATAGCCTAGAAAATAAAATAGGTCAGTCTTTTTCCTGAGGGCAGCATTTAAATATTAAGAGATAACAAAATAAAGTGCTCAGTTTAAAAATAAGATACACTTTTTTTTTTTAAATCAGCTCGAGATTACGTGTTTCTTTTTGTTAACTTAATAGCTTCTGAATTTGAAATATCCCGATATGGTCTAATTCCATATCTCATTTAAAAATATATCTTAAATATGGCCCAGCCCCAGTCTGATCCTCTTCCTTCTCTCACCCTGATGCTCTGAGCGGAGGCAGCAGCTTAACTCCGCCCCCTTGAGTCTCCATGGAGACGGTTGTCAATCACAGCAGAGGCATGAGGATGTGGAAACTAAAATGCTTTTGAAAACTCCATGGCTTATTAAGAAGTTTTACTTTTGAGAGCAGACAAGGAATATTTAAAACAGAAATAACATTTTCTAATGGGCCTAACTGTGGGCTAGATTATGAATCTAAATATGAATGGTCTGGACTCTGAGCAGTTGTCTTATTATGAAAGATCAGGAGAACTTTAAAAAAAGAACAATCCAATAAAATCGATTAAAATCATCCAAACTGAGTGACAAAATCGAGATTTTCTTTTTGGCCCTAGGTCGAGTCATTTACTCCAGATCTGAGCTGGATCTTGGTCTGGTGGACTTTGGGAGGTCAGATGTTTTATGAGGTCATACATGGAGAGAAAGTTGAGAACTATTGGACACTGGGTCACTTTGAGCCGTGATGGAAAAAAACACAAAAACTTTGCTACAGCGCTGGATTCATCGTTGTGTATTTTAATTGTGTGGTGATTAGCAGCCTTTAACCTCTTAACCCCCGCCTTAACCGAGCGCATGTTCTCCAGCGCGGCTTTACCCAAATCTAAAGCTTCTTGACTTGAGAGCAACAGCGTCATGCCTCATTTGAAAGAAAACGGACTAACTCTTTTGTTGCTTTTTTGCCTCGTTTTTATTACTTTTTGTCGCTCTTATGTCACGTTTTTGTTGTGTTGTTGTTGCTTTTCCGGTACGTTTTTATCACTGTTGTTTTGTTGCGTTTTCCTCCTCCTTTTCGTCACTATTTTGACGCTCTTTTCAAGAATCTTTCAGATTTGGGTAAAAACGTGCTCGGTTCAGGTGGAGGTTAAGAGGTTAAAACGTATCTGACTTTGACAAACCGCTGTTAATACTCGTTTTAGTCAGACACAGCACAACATAACAACAGCTACTGAGCAGAAATGATCGGAGTTGTTTGAGATTAATCTCTGTTCTCGCTTAATGGCCAGTGTTTACCCGGAAAACAAACTTTGACAACTTCACTTCCCTGACGTTTCAGCTGTTAGCATGTTACTGTCGCTGCTAACGAGCATTTTAACGGCTAATTAACGACACAAATAACCACTTGCACGGCTACGACACCCAGATAACACACTCATGTGAATATCAGCTTGTTTGTGGGAGTTTTTAACTTTGAACACACGATAAACACCAAAGGGCCGAGGCTTGTTGACATGGAGCTAACTTGTCCTAGCTTAGCCGATTAGCTTCCACTAAAATCTCACTTTAAGCACAAATGAAGACATTAATGCGGCGGACACGAAGCTGGACTCCCGCGTCTGTGCCTTGTCTACACGTCTAAACCACCTCCAGGGCGTGTTTTATCGTGACTTTGAGTTAATGGAGCAGTATTTGTGAGCGACTAGGCTAACTGCGCAGCTAACTTACGCCGACGTTAGCATTAGCCGCGGTGCTAAAATGTGCTAAAAATGCAAACAGAGGCGCTCACCGGGAGCTGTCAGCCGCTGGGATCCATCGGGTCCGGGGAGCAGAGGGGACAGCGGCCCGCGGAGGAGTCCACAGCCCAGAGAAGAGCCCCAGAGACAGGCAGAGGACAGCCCGATCAGCCCGGGGAGAAACAGTCCAGAGATCAGCCTGTCTGTCAGTGAGAAGCGGCTCCCGCACCGCGCATGCGCAGCAAAACTCCAAATATTGACCAAAGGCAAAAGGTGACTTTACAACTTATTATTCTGATAAACAACTGTTCTAAAGGTGACTTTACAACTTCATTATTCTGATAAACAACTGTTCTAAAGGTGACTTTACAACTTCATTATTCTGATAAACAACTGTTCTAAAGGTGACTTTACAACTTCATTATTCTGATAAACAACTGTTCTAAAGGTGACTTTACAACTTTATTATTCTGATAAACAACTGTTCTAAAGGTGACTTTACAACTTTATTATTCTGATAAACAACTGTTCTAAAGGTGACTTTACAACTTCATTATTCTGATAAACAACTGTTCTAAAGGTGACTTTACAACTTTATTATTCTGATAAACAACGTCTCTAAGAAATAAAGTCACAAAACTGATAAGAAATGCAAAAGCTTCCTTTTCATCAATGTTATAAATAATTCAAAGGGGAATGCAAAGGAAATATGGCAGAATTTAAACAAATTAACAGGAAAAAATGCTAAAGAAAATAAACCAATAAAATTGAAAATAGAGGAAACTGTCTATGAGGATGCAAGTGTAGTTGCCAATGCTCTTAATAATCATTTTGTCGCATCCATACAAAAATTGACAACTCATAACCAATCTAATTTTAAAGTCGAACCTCTAAAAATTGATGCTCCCATATTGACATTCACAGAAGTAACTCAGTCAAAGATAGAAACAATCATCTCATCTATCAAGTCTTCAAGGGCAAAGGATATCTATGATATTGATACCTTGTTTTTAAAATCAAATAAGGTAACATTAATCCCATCCTTATGTAAATTAATAAACTGGTCAATCATCCATCCATCCATCCATTTTCTTCCGCTTTATCCGGGGCCGGGTCGCGGAGGCAGCAGTCTCAGCAGAGATGCCCAGACTTCCCGATCCACGCACACCTCCTCCAGCTGTTCTGGGGGACCCCGAGGCGACACCAGGCCAGCTCGGAGACATAGTCCCACCAGCGTGTCCTGGGCCTTCCACGAGGCCTCCTCCCAATAGGACAATCACTGAAGGATTATTTCCCACTGCCTGGAAAACCGCTGTAATCACACCCATCTTTAAATCAGGGGAACACACAAATATAAACAATTATAGACCAATAAGCATTCTCCCGACATTATCAAAAGTATTGGAAAAATGTGTTTCAGAGCAAATCATTTCTCATTTAAATCATTCACCATTTAAGTTGCATCCAATGCAATTTGGATTTCGTAAATTTCATTCTACTGATACTGCAAACATTTATCTTACAGAGAATATCAAGTCAAAATTGGATAGAGGGGGTATAGTTGGGGCCATCTACCTCGACTTAAGAAAAGCCTTTGATACTGTCAATTCAGACATATTAATTACTAAATAATCTAAATTTAACTTTTCACCTAAGGTGCTACAATGGGTGGCATCATACTTAAAAGACAGGAAACAGTGCGTCAGGGTTAATAACGAACATCTGAAGTAATGTATAATTTTATAGGTGTGCCCCAGGGCTCAACCCTTGGCCCTTTACTCTTCAGTTTATTTATCAATGATTTACCTGATGTGTGTTCTGAAGCATCATGTCAGTTATATGCTGACGACACCATCATTTATGTTCACGCAAAAACGAAACAGCTGGCGGCAGAGAAGCTGTCATCTGTAATGGTGTCAGTCTGTGATTGGTTAAAAAATTCAAAATTACACTTAAATACTAGTAAAACTATGTGTATGTTCTTTTCTAAGTCGGCAACCAAAGAGAGCGATCCAATAGTTTTGGTGAATGGGCAAGCACTACAAGTGGTGCAAGAGTACAAGTATTTAGGTGTCACCATGGATTCTCAATTATCATTTAAAAAACATGTTAAGAAATTGAGGAACAAAATTAAATTCAATTTATCCATCCATCCATCCATCCATTTTCTTCCGCTTTATCCGGGGCCGGGTCGCGGAGGCAGCAGTCTCAGCAGAGATGCCAGACTTCCCGATCCACGCACACCTCCTCCAGCTGTTCTGGGGGGACCCCGAGGCGACACCAGGCCAGCTCGGAGACATAGTCCCACCAGCGTGTCCTGGCCTTCCACGAGGCCTCCTCCCAATAGGACATGCCTGGAACACCTCCCGAGGGAGGCGACCAGGAGGCATCCGGAACAGATGCCCTAGCCACCTCAGCTGGCTCCTTTCGACGTGAAGGAGTAGCGACTCTACCCCGAGCTCCTCCCGGGTAACTGAGCTCCTCACCCGATCTCGGAGGGTGCGCCCAGCCACCCTGCGAAGGAAACTCATTTCGGCCGCTTGTATTCGCGATCTTGTCCTTTCGGTCATTACCCAGATCTCATGACCATAGGTGAGGGTGGAACGTAGATCGATCGGTAAATCGAGAGCTTTGCCCCCTAAATTCAATTTAGTGAATTTTAAACACATTAGAAATAACTTAACAACTGATGCTTCAAAATTATACCTAAACGCCACAATTCTCTCGCATATTAATTACTGTATGACGAGTTGGTCTCAGGCCAACAAGACTACACTGTTGCCCATAGAAAGACTTTATAAGCAGACAGTAAAAACATTAGACAAAAAGAACAATTCATATCACTATTGTAAAGTTTTTACCAAACATAAGTTTTTAAAGTGGGAACATTTGATAATGTACTCTGATGTAATTATGGTCTATAAAACCCTAAATGGACTTGCACCGCCTCCATTACAGGAGTTTATACAGCTGAATGTAAATACAAACACACGCTCATCCAGTAGAGGAGACTGTAGAATCCCATTTAGAAAGACTTCATTTGGACAATCTGCCTACTCAGTACGCGCAGCACACTCCTGGAACTTGGTTCCAACAGAATTGAGGAACCTGACCTCATTTCACATTTTTAGGAACTCTGTGAAGAAGTGGCTTTTGGACAATCAAACATGTGAACACAACATGGTCTAAAGTCACAAACCACTGATACATGTCTTGCTGTGTGGAAGATTGTGGTGTTGTGTGTATTGTCCCTTTCTGATTTTTTAGTTTAAAAAATTTACCTATTTCTTGCATTTTTAACTATATGTTGTTATTCTTCATTCACTGTCTTTTTATGTTTCTGTGATAGTGTTTTGCTGTATGTTTGTGCCTGTTGTATGTCCTATTCTACCTCTCTTGACATCAACCTGCCATGGGACTACGGATGAAAATTAGCCTATATGGCTAACTCCGGCACATTTACATGTTAAAAAAAAACACATGTTGATTAATGTGCACTGTCCCAATTCAAATAAAGAAATTAAAAAAAAAAAAAAACTGTTCTAAAGGTGACTTTACAACTTTATTATTCTGATAAACAACTGTTCTAAAGGTGACTTTACAACTTTATTATTCTGATAAACAACTGTTCTAAAGGTGACTTTACTACTTTATTATTCTGATACTGAATCAGTTTATCACATTAATAATATACATTATCCACTCAAAGTAACTTACAGATAAAATAATTTAATACATGCTTGAGGTAATCACTCATATTCTTAATCATTCTTCTAACAGTATATTACATTTGATAATAACAATTTCAAAAACATAAAATCAAACTTTATTTTTAAAGCACTTTTCATACAAACTGTAACAACTTTGATTTGATTTGATTTGATTTTTTATTTCGAGCCACACAATACAGGCACAGAATACAGATTAAAATCATGCCTTTGCTCCTGATCCCGTCAGATGTGGAAGCTTAAGCAGAAGGGCGTGGCTGGTCCTGGGATGGAGAAGCCTGGGTGACTGTAGTGAGTGAGACTGGTGCTCTACCCCAGGGCAGCTGTGGCTACAATAGTAGCTTACCGCCATGGAGTGAATGGATAATGCAAAGTGTCTTTGAGTGTCCAGGAAAGCGCTTTATAAAACCGATGCACTATTATTCATTTTCAGTGTTGGGAAAGTTACTTTAAAATGGTAATATATTACTGTTTCAAAAATTAACTGAGTTACTCTGAGAGTTACTTCTGAGTTACTTGAGGCAAAATAGAAACTAAAAATAGTAAAGATGCCACTGAGAAAAAGTGCAGTCAGTAAGTGCTCGTGCTTCAGAGCTAGAAGGTCCCGGGTTCGATTCCCACCTGGACGGGGCCTTTCTGTGGAGTTTGCATGTTCACCCCGTGTCTGGTCTCCTCCGGTTTCCCCCTACCACTAAAAACATGTACAGTAGGTTCCCCTCTGGGCCAGGACTCCCCTGAAAAAGAGAATCTTAATCTCAGTGGGACTTTCCTGGTTAAATAAATAAAAAGTAAATGCACTTGTAACTTGAATATGGGGCTAGGCACTTATAAGCTTTCTTGCTTCGGCCTACTCCTTTTGAGTTTTTTTGTTTTTTGTTGTTGCTTTGTTTGTTTTCTGCACTGTAATAATGTTGTTGTAAAAATCACTCAAATAAATCCAATCAATCAATCAACTTGAGTTACTTGAATTGTAATGACTGATATATTCCAGTATTTTTGTAAGTAACATGTTATATTTCTTAGTTACTGAAAAAGGTAATATGTTTTGTAACTTATTACTTTTCTATTACATTTCCTCAAGACTTTTAATTTTCAAAAACAGGAGCATGATGTTGGCCATGTAGAAAGGCCTTTCTGCCTTGGGAATCCAATCACTACCAAAATACTGAGATACAATATTTGTCCATTTTCTTTTTGGAGTTTTCTTCTCCACCACAGTAAATGGTCTCACTCTCAACTTATAAAGCACTTTTCCATTAGGCACTTGCGTTGTGCGTTGACGCCCAGTCTCTCCGAACTACACCTCCCGTGATGCCCCGCGCCGCCTCTTCCTGTAGTGTTGCTGACGGCCGCTGCCTCCCGTTTGTCCAGCGCCCGGTGGCTCCCGAAACACGGCCCTGAAGCTCGTCTCTCCCCGCAGTCCTCCTGAGCCCCAGCGCCTCCTCCACCGAGAGCCCCGTCCGTGAGCCCCACGGCCGCCGCCCGCTGCCCGTAGTCCGCCATGAACCCCGAATAGTGAGTATTTTCAGACCCGCCGCTAGCTTTGTTAGCGGCTACATGCTAACGGAGGCTAACGGGTGCTAAGGGCTGTGGCGGCGCACGGGAACTTCGTGACAGCGCTTTTAAACACCTCGAAACTGATATATTTCCACACTTCCACATTTAAGCTCAACGTATTCAACATATTCTTTATTACTGATTCGTTATCGTCGCGTAAATTATTTAAAAAGTGTGTTGTTAGCTCGTAGCGGGATGCTAACGGAACGGCGACGTACTCGTACTCTAGATTTCTCTTCTAATTGAGTTATTTCTTGGTATTTCCCGTCGCGGGTGTGACATTTGGGGCTGTATATCCGTCCTGGAGGTAAATGCCGGCTGTCAGCGATACATATGTGATGTTTGGCTCCGGTTTGAGCTGATTTTTGGTGTTAAACCGCGGCGTAAACAGGAAGTGGCTACAGTTGGAGTTGTCACTTTTGCAGTTGTTCAGGTACGAACTGTTACACAACACCGGGCCCCGTGTGTACCATTTAATATCTGAACACACACCTGAACCGAGCACACACTGGCTCTCTTCTCTAGATCTACAAGCTTCAAGAAAGTGTCAAAGTAGCCGCGAAAATGAGGATGAAAATGCAACAAAAGAGCGACAAGAAAAGCAACGAATAAGTGACAAAAGTGCAACAGAAAAGTGATGACAATGCAATAAAAAAGGGATAGAAATGTGGCAACGACGTGAGGAAAATGATCCGTTTAGATGAGTTTGATAGATTTGGGTAAAGCTGAAGTGGAGAAAATGCACTTGGTTAAGAGGTAAGTGTCGTAATAATGAGCAGGTGTCGGAGCAAAGTCATGTCAAGCCTTTATTACACTTGACTCAAATCTAAAGCTTCTTGACTGGAGGGTTTACAGCCTATAGGCCAGTGTAACGCCTCAGTTGAAAGCTAAGACCTACAAAACTAATCTAAATGGATCTTTTTCCTTTGTCTTCCTGTTGTTGTGATCACCTTTTGACGTTCTTTTTCATCGCTTTTGTGTCACTTTTCTTCTCGTTTTTGTCGCTACTTTGACGCTTTTGTTCATGAAGCTTTTAGATTTGGGTAAAGCCAAACTGGAGAAAATGTGCTCGGTCCCGGTGGGCTTAAAGGGATATTTCAGGATGTTTGACATTGGGCCTCATTTCCTAGTTATCCAGAGTGTTGTTGATGTCTGGAGATATTTTTTCTTAAATTCATGCAGTTCTTATATTTGAAGAGTCTAGTGGCGCTAGGCTAGGGCAAGGCTAAAGCATTTCTATGGTATCAGTTAGCCTGCATTAAAAAACAGTGTGACCCACTCCACAGTGCACCTGAGGTAAATCACTTATAACACCAGACTAACCATATAAATGTCTGTGTTAATAGAATAATGTTTGAAATATAACTGACCTTGTATCACATGAATTACCGCATTTTGAGGGACTATTTTCTCGCAGATCACTCCGCCGCTGCGTTAGCTTACAGCCACGAAGCTGATGCTGCTCAAATATACGTTATTTTAAATGATTCTATTAACACAGACATTTATATGGTTAGTCTGGTGTTATAAGTGATTTACCTCAGGTGCACTGTGGAGTGGGTCAGACTGTTTTAATGCAGGCTAACTGATACCATAGAAATGCTTTAGCCTTGCCCTAGCCTAGCGCCACTAGACTCTTCAAATATAAGAACTGCATGAATTTAAGAAAAAAATATCTCCAGACATCAACAACACTCTGGATAACTAGGAAATGAGGCCCAATGTCAAAAATCCTGAAATATCCCTTTAAAAGCGTGTTTGCAGTCGACTATAGTCTGGGAAATAAGTTGTTTTAAAGTTTGCTGATGTGTGGCCGTTGCATTAGTCAGACTCATTACTGCTGAGGCGGACACTTTTAAGAACAACGAAGCTTCACTAATCGCTCTGACTCAAGTCAGATCCCAAACGGTTGTGATATTTGGATACGGTTTGCGATTATGTTTGCGATTTATGTTGAAACAAAAGAGCAGTTCACTCAGATCCAGGAGCGGCTCAGACTGGAATGTGAACGGCTGAACTAATCCAGAACAAGTGTGTAGAGCTCGATTCTAAACACTAACACTGCAGCTTGGCCTGGCACAAAAAACTTAATCTGGAATAATATTATTGAAGATTGGTTTATGCATATTAACATGTGTTCAGTAAAATATGAACTGCAAGAAACAAGAAACAAAATGAAATGTGCATTTATTGCTTTAATATGCTACTTTAAATCAGTCTTTAGCCTACAGTCAGAGCTAGTTGTTCTTATTTTTACCTCTTAATCCCCACCTGAACCGAGCACTTTTTCTCCTGTTTGGCTTTACCCAAATCTAAAAGCTTCTAAACAAAAACGAGGATGAAAAAAGCAACAACAACACAGCATAAAAAAACAATGAAAACCAGACAAAAAGAGGAAAACGCAACAAAGAAGTAATGATCAGTTTTGTAGGTCTTAGCTTTAAATGAGGCGTTAAAGGAACAGGCCACAGTTTTTCCATACTGAGATCTGTTCTTACCTGAGCTTAGACGAGTTCATCTGTACCTGTCTGGTCTTCACGTGTGTCTTCAGTCACGTAAACACAGCACAGACGGCGTTAGCATTTAGCCTCTCTCTTCTCCTCTATAGCTCCAAACGAGGTGAAGATAGAAGCTACCAAACTCTTCCACGTTTTCCCTATTTAAATATGGTTACGTGAAGTGTTACACTATAAAGTATAATTACACAAAATTAAACAATGTGGATTTTCTAAGTGGATAAAAAGGGAAACTTAGGCGTAATAATACCAGGAGTAATTGGGCATCTGCACAGTAATATCTTCACTTTACTGTGCGGATGCCGAATTACTCCTGGTATTATTAGTGTAACACTTCACGTAACCATATTTAAATAGGGAAAACGTGGAAGAGTTTGGTAGCTTCTATCTTCACCTGGTTTGGAGCTATAGAGGAGAAGAGAGAGGCTAAATGCTAACGCTGTCTGTGCTGTGTTTACTGAAGGCACACGTGAAGACCAGACAGGTACAGATGAACTCGTCTAAGCTCAGGTAAGAACAGATCTCAGTATGGAAAAACTGTGGCCTATTCCTTTAATCTGGCCTATAGGCTGTTAACTCCAGTGGAGAAGCTTTTAGATCTTTGGGTAAAGCTGAACTGGAGGACCAGCAGCATCAAAACATGGATCTAAATGGTAAATGGACTCAACTTATTCAGCTCTTTTCTACCTTTATCAGGCCCAAAGCACTTTACAGTGAGAAACCAGTCACCCATTCACTCTCATTCATACACCAGTGTACACAGACACTGGAGGTGAGGAGGGTGAAGTGTCTTGCCCAAGGACACAACAACAGTGTGCATTTGTTTGTTCCACGAGACGACCCGCTCTACCACCTGCGCCACCGTCGCCCAAATACTTACATTTTTTCGATACAAATGGGACCAGACTGGTTTGGTTTAACGATGCCCCGCTCTAATCGTAACCATAAAAAGGTCTACTGTACAAAATATAACAAAGCCAATACAGGACAACAGCTCAGACTAAACTAAGCAGAGAGTGTGGACTTTTCTGAATCATCGCACTGATCCTACAGGCTGTAAATGATTTTCCTGTCCTGAAATACTGTTTGTTTGTTTCAGCGATTATTTATTCAAGCTGCTGCTGATCGGAGACTCCGGAGTCGGGAAGTCCTGTCTGCTGCTCCGGTTCGCAGTGAGTTCCCCCCCCCCCCCCCCTCTCTCGGTTTTAAAACACACATTAACGTTAGCATTAGCAGCTAGTAGGTTAGCTGCTGAATGAACCATACCATTTGCTCTCATAAGCTACAAAACTACATCGTAGGCTGTATGATTTTAATGTAATGATAATATAAAACAGACTAAAAGCTGAAGCTGTAGTGACATTATAAAGCATCCAGCAAAAAGTTCCACAGGCAAATGTCACAGACAAGTCATGATCACAGTGGGTTTAGCAGCTCAGTTTTAAAACGTTAACCGTCTTCTCTGTGAATGATCTGAAACAACAGGTCACTTCCATGGCTTCCTTTTCACGTTCCATAATTAAATAAAACAAAGAAAAAGGTTTTTCATGTGTAAATTAAAGGTTTTCAGACGATCTTTCCTCATTCATTCCAATGTACAGAGCTTCTGTTTCCCCCGAAAAGGGGCGTTAACCTTTTGGCGCCACTGATGTGACGTAGACGTTGCTCCGTCTATAGAGCTCCACAGTCCCGCCTCCTCTCCGGTCCGGAAGTAAAATTCCCCTTGTTTTGGGGCCGTATGGATTTCAAAAAAAGTCTTTAACTCCGTAACTACGTCAGCTATGTGGTTATAAAGCGACCTCAAAGTCAGATGTAGGTGAAAAAAACACGTATGAGATCGATCTAGTTTAGGAAAAAATACAGTTTAACAGCGAGCCTTTGTCCTAGAACTACGTTACCCAGTATGCTCCGTAGTCACGTGATCTACTCCAAGGCTTTTGATTGGTTGAGCTTCACGTTCCCCACATATTTATTTATTGTAATGCAGGCTACATAATTATATATTTTTATATTTTTATTTATTATTTATTAAAACATCATGTAGGCAGATATCTGACGTTTTATCCATATAAAACACTGACGGTAAGAAAAATCGTAAGATGGCAATCAAGAAAATGTCCCTAAAGATCTCATTAGAAGAAGAAGAAGAAGAAGATCTTTATTTATATAGCGCATTTCACAGACATGGTCACAAAGCGCTTTACATGAGAGCATTTTACATTCACTCCATACTCGGTGATGGTAAACTATGTTAGTAGCTTCAGTTTCCCCTGGGGGAGACTGACAGAAGCGCTGTCGCGACTGCACACATCTGCGCCAACGGTCCCTCTGACCACCTCCATGCATTCACACACATCATTCATCCTGGCCTATTGTACATGTTTTTGGTATCTGTGGCTCATTAAACGAGCCACAGATATGTTTTCATCCATTTAGCTTAAATCAGATTGTTAAATAGGAAAATTACGTTGAAACCCTTGTCTTAATGGTAAAAGAAACTCACCGAACCCGCTAAAAAACCACCGTTGCCACTTACCAGCGCCGTGTCGCAATGGTTTATGGGATACGGAGTTTCTAATGTCAGGAAGTAAAATATGTACACAGGCTTGTACCTTTGCCTTTTCTTTAACATTATGTCTTCTTTTTGGATTGAAATGAAACATTTTATGGTCACAAATTGCTACATAGCTGATTAGCTTTGCGGTGTTGTTAAACTCTTAATATTTGAATTTTTGGAAAATCGACGGTCTCAGAGAAAGGGATTTTTTGCTTCCGGACCGGAGCAACAGGACCGGAAGGGGTGGGACTGTGGAGCTCTATTGACCCTTTGACTGCTGACATCATCAGTGACATCAGCTGGAGGCAGGAAGTGATCAAGAGAAATAAGATTAAACTAAAACTAGCGATTTTATGTTGTTCTGTTGTGGCTTAAGGAGCCAGAACAAGAGGAACGACATTTGAGACGATAAAATAATATTTATCTGATATTTACAAAAACAGTTAGACATTTGTTCATCGTTACTATGACAACAGCTACAATGGAAATAGATAAGAATCGAGCTTCCCGCCTCCAGCTAAGCCCGAAATGTTTACAAACCATTAAAGGGTCTATAGGCCAGAGTCACGCCTCATTTGAAAGCTAAGACCTACAAAACTCATCTAAACTGATCTTTTTCCTCTCGTTCTCGTCACCTTTTGAACTTTTTTTTTAGCCATTGTCACTTTTTCGTCACATTTTTGTAGGACTGAGTTACCGCTACGTTCTTCTTCGATACAGATACTGATTTATTTGAGCTGAAACAACATAGTCACTTCCTTTAATGTGAAGCTGCTGTAGAAGCTGTGCTGGTTCAGGCGGGGGTTAAGGGGTTAAACACGTCTGAACTGTTTGGGACATTAATGACGTGATGTTTCCAGGACGACACGTACACAGAGAGCTACATCAGCACCATCGGCGTCGACTTCAAAATCCGGACCATCGAGCTGGACGGGAAGACCATCAAACTGCAGATCGTGAGTTTCTAACGATGTGATAAACCCTGAGCCCGGTCTAACCCTGGTCTGTTTCAGTGGGACACCGCGGGACAGGAACGTTTCAGAACCATCACCTCCAGTTACTACAGAGGAGCTCACGGCATCATCGTGGTTTATGACGTCACAGACCAGGTTTGGACCAAACACACAGATCCTCCTTATGTATCTACACATAATGTACTCTATACATATATCCTTATGTATCTACACATAATGTACTCTATACATATATCACATCATGTATCTACACATAATGTACTCGATAAATATATCCTTATGTATCTACACATAATGTACTCGATAAATATATCCTTATGTATCTACACATAATGTACTCTATACATATATCACATCATGTATCTACACATAATGTACTCTATACATAATACTCATATACATAATATCACAATCATGTATCTACACATAATGTACTCGATAAATATATCCTTATGTATCTACACATAATGTACTCGATAAATATATCCTTATGTATCTACACATAATGTACTCTATACATATATCACATCATGTATCTACACATAATGTACTCTATACATATATCACATCATGTATCTACACATAATGTACTCTATACATATATCACATCATGTATCTACACATAATGTACTCGATAAATATATCCTTATGTATCTACACATAATGTACTCGATAAATATATCCTTATGTATCTACACATAATGTACTCTATACATATATCACATCATGTATCTACACATAATGTACTCTATAAATTAGGGATGTAACGATTCATCGAAAATCGATTTAAAATCGATTTAATATGCGTAAAATGTGAATCGATGTAAAAAATTAAAGAATCGATTTTAAAGCCACCCTCAGCTACTCCATTTTGCGCTACCGAAATAGACCGGAACATAGCTCGTTGTTTCTAACGACGTTAACTTTTTCTCAAGACAAGCTCCACACCGTTAATTATAATACATCCATGCTCCACACCTCCACCCGCCTCACCCCAACACACGCCACACCATGTAAACACATACACGTGTAGGCATCGAAGCAGCAGACGCAGCTACGAGATTAGCGTTAGCGGCTAACGCAGAGTTTAGCATTTTGACAGAAGTTTACCAAAGATCGTAAACTGACAAACATCTGACCAACCTGCTCTGATTCTGCTGAAATCCTCATCAAATGTCCGTTTGTCATTAATCCAATATCTACAGGAGCTGTCATGTCTTTTCCTCCTTATGATTACAAAGGCTGCACAGGAGGCTGTGAGGCGTTCGAGGGTGAAAAAAACTGCACTGTAAAATTAGTTCTAAATGGTAGTATTATGTTCAAACTGCAAAAAAAAAAAGGTTTGGTAAAATAAATATAATCTCAAAATATTTGCTTTGCTACACATCTTATTTATGATGAAAACATGTAAATTTACAAGCACTCATGTCAAAATGATTATAGTTCATTTTCATGTCTTGTAATTTTTTGTAATGTACAGTTCTCTTACTGAGACAGTTGCAGTTTGTTACAAGGACAAAAATGCAGATGTTAAAACAAAAGAAACTTTGGTATGAATGAGTCATACTCTTTTCTAAAAAAAAGTTTAAAGATAAAAAAAAATCGGAAAAAAATCGAAATCGGGAACTTAAAATTGGAAATCGAATCGAATCGGGGCTTGAGTGAATCGTTACATCCCTAATATAAATATATCCTCATGTATCTACACATAATGTACTCTATAAATATATCTCATGTATCTACACATAATGTACTCTATAAATATATCCTCATGTATCTACACATAATGTACTCTATAAATATATCACATCCTATGTATCTACACATAATGTACTCTATAATATATCCATGTATCTACACATAATGTACTCTATAAATATATCCTTATGTATCTACACATAATGTACTCTATAAATATATCCTTATGTATCTACACATAATGTACTCTATACATATATCCTCATGTATCTACACATAATGTACTCTATAAATATATCACATCCTTATGTATCTACACATAATGTACTCTATACATATATCCTCATGTATCTACACATAATGTACTCTATAAATATATCCATGTATCTACACATAATGTACTCTATACATATATCCATGTATCTACACATAATGTACTCTATAAATATATCCTTATGTATCTACACATAATGTACTCTATAAATATATCCTTATGTATCTACACATAATGTACTCTATAAATATATCCTTATGTATCTACACATAATGTACTCTATAAATATATCACATCCTCATGTATCTGGGTGATTGACCCGACCTAACCCGTGCATGTTTTTGTGTCCGAGTGTTATATTTCTTTTAAAAATAATAATCTTTTCATTACATGTATCACTTTATTCTACAAAACCTATTCAGTTAAACACATTTTCATCACATTTCAATAATAAATATTTGTTGATGTTTTCACACCTCAAACCCCTAAAATGTCAGGTGGTGCAACCGTCCGAGCAAATGATTAGACTAATGAAGCTTCTGAAATTGTATTTTCAGGGTAACAATTAAAAAATAAAACATCATGGCATAATTGTATGTTAAATATCTTTCAAATAAGCCTCATTTGTGAATATTAATAGTTTTAAAGGTTTTGAGTCACTAAAAACTTTTGTCCGACAATTTGTAATCTTAAAATATCAGGGTGGCACAACCGTAAGAACAGGGCTTTTATTTTGAAATAAAGAATAGTATCAGCAAACAGGATATGACATCAGCCAGAAGAACAAGTCGTCTTTATGTCTGAGTGAAAAGGTTTGAAAATCTCTTTCAAGAATTGAGAAAAAATGCTTTTTTCCGCCTCACAGGTAAACTGTCACACTTTCTGTGTCAGGTGGTACAACCGATGTAAATATTGGAACATATATTTTATTATAAAAGTCTTAATTTGTTTTAAAGTAAATGTTTACCCATGCTAACAAATGCTAAAGCTAATGTAAGAGTCCACATAAAAGCCAATTTAATTTGAAATTAGTTGCTAATGTCAGGTGGTGCAACTGCAAAAAATGTCAAATTAGCATCTAAAAACTATAGAGATGCACTGATCCAATACTGGTGTAAGTTATCAGAGTCAATACTAGAAAAAAATCAGATATCGGTTTAAAATATCCGATACTGAACCGATAACTGTTTTGTGCTGACACCGAGCGCTCAGTCCATGGTCCTCCTGTTGTATTTCTGATTACAGCATCAGTCAGTTACAAATTACAGATGAAATGTTCAGAGGAGAAAGGCTGTCTAAGATAAACTTGGCAAAGATTTGACTTTGTACAATTTTTTGGAAACTATTTAAATTTTAGAAAAACTTGGTTGCGCCACCTGACACGTTTTTATACAGAGAAGCTACAAATACATCAAAAAAATACATTTAAATACTTTTAAATGTTATTTAACAAACATAACTTGTTTAAACACAAAATTATCGACTCAAAAATATGCAGCCATCAGTTTTGAAAAAACTTTTTTGAAAATATGTTTTTTAGAGCCTTATGCTGCATTCAGACCGAACGCGATGGAGGCGAAAAAATTGCATCAAACGCCAGGCGTTTATCGCTTGAATATTTGTGTGTCACTCGCTTCTATCGCGGCGATTACTCGCTCCTGTCGCCAGAGTAAATTCGCCTCCATAGCTTCAGGGATTTCTACTACGCCTACGCAGTTCAGTGACCAACTTATTTCTTTAATTCGCACTCAGGGCCAGGTTTTGAACAGGCTGCTCTCGCTTATTTTGTTCAGATTATTGTTTGCTTGTTGATCTAGCACTAGAAAAGTTGTGTAGCTGATATTAGACTTTGACTGATCCGACTCCTACCATTGGCGCTTGAGTCTTCCCGCTGCCTTCAGCCGACACTCAGCCACACACTCCCCGCTCTGCAGCCTCCAGCTCCGGTGCAGGCGTCCTGGCTTCTCCGGGTATGTGGCGCCACTTTCCCGGACACTGAAGCCTCTCGTACCGGCTACATGCCGAGCACGCGCGGCGGACATTTGGCGCTCGTATCTCCACGTTCCCCCTCCTGCCTTTAGCGGACTCTCAGTCACACACTGCCCCGCTCTGAGCCTCGAAGGCAGCCCGGGATGGCTAACCGCTGCCCCGGTGTCTGTGAGCTCTCCATGGGGGAGATTACAGTAAAAAGCAGCCCTCAGTCCCATCTCATAAGCACTGACAGCCTCTAATTAGCTCTGCCCTATACAGCTTTATCGTGTCTGTAGTTTCAACGTGAAAACATCCAGCCATGTCAATAAATAAGGCAATGGTATTATAATCCCAGTCTTTGAGTTTTATCTGGTTTACAGACATTAATAATGCAGTGGTGTCCCAGTCACCAATCACACTTTCCTCCATCAGAATCTGGGTATTTTGGGGTTACATTTGTGTCTTTATTAAGTAGGAGAGGTCGGGGATGTGAGTGCTGTGGTGTGGTTCACACAGAGCGGAGCCCGTAGATCAAATCCCCGTCTCAGTCTTCTCTCCTCATCCTCCCGCTCCCTGGCCGCTCTGTGACCGGCATGTTGTGCTCACGTCACAAAACGGCTCGTCTTCTGATTGGTCAACGCGCCGCGAATTGACCAAAAAGTTCAGATTTTTCAACTCGAGCGAGGAGGCGGTGGAGGCGAAATAGCAGAATCGCTTTACCGCTTCGCTCCAGAAGCCAAACGCCCCTTCCACCACATTCGTTCCGTTCTGTTCGTTCTACTCGCCCTCATGGCCACGCTCTACTCTCATCCATCGCACCGCCGGCCTTTCATTTGCTCCTTAGCGCCCCCTGGCATAGGGATAACATGTAAATCACTCGCCCTTGACTCCTCCATCGCGTTCGGTCTGAATGCAGCATTATACGTCATTGATCCATCTACACATAATATACTCTATATCATAAGTAAGTTGAGACAGGGTTATTTCAACAGCACCTTTCAACACACAAAATACTTGCAGCCTATAGGCCAGAGTAACGCCTCATTTGAAAGCTAAGACCTAGCTTAGGTCTTAGCTAAACAGGTCAATCTTCAGCTAAGATTGTTCCTTGCGTTGTCGTCACTGTTTGTCCTGTATTTAACGCTTTTCATCACGTTTTTCTCAACTTTGTCACGTTTTTGTAAGTTTTTTTCCTTTGAGCGACTGAAGCCAGTGCAGAGCCCTGAGCACTGGACTAATGTGTTTGTGTTTTTTGTTCTGGATGTCAGCAGCTCTTTCTGTCGAACCTGCTGGAGATGAGATATTGACACAAAGTAACAGCTCTATGTTTTTCATTAACGATGACAAAGTGATATTTTTGCTGCATTTCTTCCACATTTTCCTCACTTTTCTCACCATTGGAGATAAACTTGATATTGTAAACGTGAGATCTTCCATTAGACATTTTGATGTGATCTTGTAGACCAGCCATTCTCAAGTGGGGGGTCTCCAAAGGCTGACCACATCGTTCACTGACAATGAGTTTGAGATTAATTTTAATTAGAAGAAATATTTAGCCAATAATCTCTTTGTGAATTGTTGCTCTTAAAAAGAAGTGAATTCATAACGTTTGGATCTTGTGCTGGACTTTTGGAAGATGTAGACGATACATCATAACTGGAGACAAACACATGAAGTCTTTCAGTCTAGTTGTGATGTTTTTGAGTGTGAAACCTCCAGAGAACTTAAATGTCCTGCTCTAGTTCTCCATGTTCCTTGTGTGCAGGAGTCCTTTAACAACGTGAAGCAGTGGCTTCAGGAGATCGACCGTTACGCCAGCGAGAACGTCAACAAGCTGCTGGTGGGAAACAAGTGTGACCTGACCACCAAGAAGGTCGTGGACTACACCACCGCCAAGGTCTGGAGCTCCTTTAATATCTATACAGACACTGCCAAGGTCTGGAGCTCCTTTAATATCTATACAGACACCGCCAAGGTCTGGAGCTCCTTTAATATCTATACAGACACCGCCAAGGTCTGGAGCTCCTTTAATATCTATACAGACACCGCCAAGGTCTGGAGCTCCTTTAATATCTATACAGACACCGCCAAGGTCTGGAGCTCCTTTAATATCTATACAGACACCGCCAAGGTCTGGAGCTCCTTTAATATCTATACAGACACCGCCAAGGTCTGGAGCTCTTAAAAAAAAATATCCTATATCAGACACCGCCAAGGTCTGGAGCTCCTTTAATATCTATACAGACACCGCCAGGTCTGGAGCTCCTTTAATATCTATACAGACACTGCCAGGTCTGGAGCTCCTTTAATATCTATACAGACACGCCAGGTCTGGACTCTTAATATCTATACAGACACCGCCCAGGTCTGGAGCTCCTTTAATATCTATACAGACACTGCCCAGGTCTGGAGCTCCTTTAATATCTATACAGACACTGCCCAGGTCTGGAGCTCTTTAATATCTATACAGACACCGCCCAGGTCTGGAGCTCCTTTAATATCTATACAGACACCGCCCCAGGTCTGGAGCTCCTTTAATATCTATACAGACACCGCCCAGGTCTGGAGCTCCTTTAATATCTATACAGACACCCCCAGGTCTGGAGCTCCTTTAATATCTATACAGACACCGCCAAGGTCTGGAGCTCCTTTAATATCTATACAGACACCGCCAAGGTCTGGAGCTCCTTTAATATCTATACGACACCGCCAGGTCTGGAGCTCCTTTAATATCTATACAGACACCGCCCAGGTCTGGAGCTCCTTTATATCTATACAGACACCGCCCAGGTCTGGAGCTCCTTTAATATCTATACAGACACCGCCCAGGTCTGGAGCTCCTTTAATATCTATACAGACACCGCCCAGGTCTGGAGCTCCTTTAATATCTAACAACATTATTTATCTATACAGACACCGCCAGGTCTGGAGCTCCTTTAATATCTATACAGACACCGCCCAGGTCTGGAGCTCCTTTAATATCTATACAGACACCGCCAAGGTTGAGCTCTTTAATATCTAACAACACCGCCGGTTGGAGCTCCTTTAATATCTATACAGACACCGCCCAGGTCTGGAGCTCTTTAATATCTATACAGACACCGCCAAGGTCTGGAGCTCCTTTAATATCTATACAGACACCGCCAAGGTCTGGAGCTCCTTTAATATCTATACAGACACTGCCAAGGTCTGGAGCTCCTTTAATATCTATACAGACACGCCCAGGTCTGGAGCTCCTTAATATCTATACAGACACCGCCCAGGTCTGGAGCTCCTTTAATATCTATACAGACACTGCCAAGGTCTGGAGCTCCTTTAATATCTATACAGACACGCCAGGTCTGGAGCTCCTTTAATATCTATACAGACACCGCCAAGGTCTGGAGCTCCTTTAATATCTATACAGACACTGCCAAGGTCTGGAGCTCCTTTAATATCTATACAGACACCGCCCAGGTCTGGAGCTCCTTAATATCTATACAGACACTGCCATGGTCTGGAGCTCCTTTAATATCTATACAGACACTGCCAAGGTCTGGAGCTCCTTTAATATCTATACAGACACCGCCCAGGTCTGGAGCTCCTTTAATATCTATACAGACACCGCCCAGGTCTGGAGTATTGATCCTGTGATCGCTGTTTAATGACCAGATCTACTCGAGTATTTGACTAAACCCCGTGAGCACAGTGGGATCTGTAAACACTTCAGTTCTTGTGCTTATTCTCTCTTTACTTTAAGGTGAGCGGCTGCACTGAGGTCACACTGTGTCTCTGATCCACCACTAAACACTTTTCTTTAAAGATTAGTAAAATATAAACACAATGTCAAAGAAGCAAATGCATTTATACCTTTAAAGCCTCCTGACTTTCATCCATTAGGGGCAGGATTATTATATTATTTTATTATTATTATTTTATTATTTTATTATTATATTATTATACTTTACACTTTGGTTTGGTCTGAGTAGAATGAAAACTGAAGTTGTCTGGGATTAAGTGAGCAGGTTTATTTGACATAAGTATATGGAGAGACACTTAGCACAAAGACTCTGTCGGCCCAGAGCCAGGACTGTATCAGATCATCAGAGAGGACCAATGATGTAAAGTCGTCTTAAAGATGAAATGCAGGACAGGACCTGTTCACCTCAGGGACCCGGAGGCGTGTGGGTCGGATCACAGCTGACCCCTCTCACCCCGGACATGGACTATCACCCCCCTCCCCTCGGGCAGGAGGCTACGGTCCATACAGACCCAGACCTCCCACCACCTGAACAGTTTCCCCTCCACCATCAGACTCATGAACAATAACAAAACACAATAACTCAGTTACAGACTCATGGATGTATCTGCTCTGTTACTGTGTGTCCACACTTAGATCTATCACTGACTTTATACACACACACATCTGTAAATATAATCCCACTGTAGTCAGTTGTTGTCGTCTTACCATATTTTACTTTTATTGTGTATCTTATTTATTAATATTCCTTATGCATGCCCCTAAAGCCTTATAGTTTAAAGTTTTTATAGCTTATTTTAATCTAAATTCTGTGTTTTATGTTTTATGTCGCACGTCCGCATCAAGAGAAATTCCTAGTTTGTGAATCTGTTTCAAACAATGGCAATAAAGACTATTCTGATACAGCAGATACATGAGACGCTGTGGACAAGGACGTCTCCATAGATTAGAACAACTGGAGTCATGCTCCTGAATACAGGTCACTGTGTACGGGTCAGATGTCCATCACGGGAGAGACATGGTCCACATTTCATTAACACCGTCTGATCCTCCTGATCCTCCTCTGCTCCTCCTGATCCTCCTCTGCTCCTCCTGATCCTCCTCTGCTCCTCCTGACCCTCCTCTGCTCCTCCTGACCCTCCTCTGCTCCTCCTGACCCTCCTCTGCTCCTCCTGACCCTCCTCTGCTCCTCCTCCTGACCCTCCTCTGCTCCTCCTCCTGATCCTCCTCTGCTCCTCCTGACCCTCCTCTGCTCCTCCTCCTGACCCTCCTCTGCTCCTCCTGACCCTCCTCTGCTCCTCCTGACCCTCCTCTGCTCCTCCTGACCCTCCTCTGCTCCTCCTCCTGACCCTCCTCTGATCCTCCTGATCCTCCTCTGCTCCTCCTGATCCTCCTCTGCTCCTCCTCTGATCCTCCTGATCCTCCTCTGCTCCTCCTCCTGACCCTCCTCTGCTCCTCCTGACCCTCCTCTGCTCCTCCTGACCCTCCTCTGCTCCTCCTGACCCTCCTCTGCTCCTCCTGACCCTCCTCTGCTCCTCCTCCTGATCCTCCTCTGCTCCTCCTGACCCTCCTCTGCTCCTCCTCCTGCTCCTCCTCTGCTCCTCCTGACCCTCCTCTGCTCTTCCTCTGCTCCTCCTGACCCTCCACTGCTCCTCCTGACCCTCCTCTGCTCCTCCTCCTGATCCTCCTCTGCCTCCTCCTGATCCTCCTCTGCTCCTCTTCCTGCAGGAGTTTGCTGATAACCTGGGCATCCCGTTCCTGGAGACGAGCGCGAAGAGCGCGTCCAACGTGGAGCAGGCCTTCATGACGATGGCGGCTGAGATTAAGAAGCGCATGGGCCCCGGCGCCACAGCAGGGGGCGACAAAGGCAACGTGAAGATCCAGAGCAAACCGGTGCAGACCAGCTCCGGAGGCTGCTGCTGAGAGAGAGCGAAGCACCGCCAAAGCGAGCGCGAAGCGGGACTGAACCAACGGGAACACGGACTCAGAGGCGACGAACCTCCACTTTTTAATCTTTACTACACTTTGGATTCTCGTTAGATGATTGTTTTTTCACCTTTCCTCTGAATAAAGGCTCCAGATTCACCACTTTTGATCGAGCCGCGTTTCACCTTCTGAGCGTAAAGCCACACTGCGGAACATCTGAGCGTAAAGCCACACTGCGGAACATCTCTGAGCGTAAAGCCACACTGCGGAACATCTCTGAGCGTAAAGCCACACTGCGGAACATCTCTGAGCGTAAAGCCACACTGCGGAACATCTCTGAGCGTAAAGCCACACTGCGGAACATTCCAGGGACCTCACGAGTCGATGGTGCTAGTTTCCTCTTTAACGTTTAAAAAAATCAGCTCAAACTCTCTCTTTATTATCCAGGAAGTGACTCCAACATGTCCGTGTCGCTCCTGGTCTTATTCATTCACTAACACTCACAGGTTTGGTATCCACGTGTAGCAGGAAAGACGCTGTAATCCAAATCTGGTCATTTCCTTAGTGTGAGGAAACAGCACTTGATCAATAGTTAAACTGTTTTTATGGCATTAAAAAGCTAATGGGACGTCTCGTTGGTGGAAACGCGCCTCAGCCTCGTCTTATTTATGTTCTGTCTCTTTTCTCTTTTGACTCTGTTTGAATTTGATTAAAGCCGTCCCTTAAACCGGGAGACCGCCTCCGCTCCTTTACTTCCTGTGTCGTCGGGTTACCACGGTTACCGCGCTTTAGAGCAGCCGGCAGGAGTACTGACACAAATGAGTATTTCTAACCTTCTGTTCGAGTGTTGATGCTGTCGGTCGTCAACAAAGAAAAAAAAAGTGGGGAAAAAATGGTAAATGTGTTTTTTTTTCTGCTCTTTTGTCGTTAAAGGAAGTTTCTCAGTTGTTTCACTCAAACAAACGATACAAAATAAATGAAATGGAAGGAAAATGAATAAATGAACATCTGTTTCATGGTGTAGTATCGGTATCATTAAAGAGCTGGTATTTAAAGCAGTACTGAGTAACTCCTGCCCCTAGAGGCCATAAGCGCCACTGCAGGTGTCGTAGCATGCCTGTGTTTTTTTACTCATTAATTGTCCGTGAGAGTAAAACTACGCTGACAGAAAAGACAAAGGGACAGAGGGATATTGTTCATCCAATTACACAATGGAGATCATTTTTTTCACTCAAACTTGGCTGTAAATACTGTTTAAGTGGAGCTAGCCCGCTGTAGCTTTGCCCGTTAGCCTTTTAGCTTCTTCATGATATATTAGTGTGTATTGGTGACTCCGGGTCAAAGCAGGGAAAGTTGCAATTGTGTTTTTCTGGCGGAGACACCAGGGGGCGATGAAAGACCCTCCAATCATCCCATTAACACCTGTATTACCCCCAGAGGGACTATGGAGAGGATTTATTAAGGTAAACACGTTACTTAGTTCTGCTTTAAAACGTGTAACGTACCCAGCTCCATGTGTCAGTGTTCGGCTACATTGTAGAGGTGCCATCTGGTGGTGAAAAGCATACAGCAGTGAGTCTGAAAAAAGTAAAAACACTGAGCTCATTTATTCAGGTTCAGAAATATGAATCCTCAGGATTGAGCTTAACAGAATAAGGAGAAACACACAGAAGTATCAGTGAACCGTCTGAGTGAGATTTAACCTCTTAACCCCCGCCTGAACCGAGCACATTTCCTCCTGTTCGGCTTTACCCTAATCTAAAAAGTCAAATAGTGACAAAGGCGATGAAACAACAAAGTGATACAAACTCGAAAAAATGGGACAAAAATAAAACATAAGCCACACAAAAGAAATGAAAAGTGTCAATGTGAGAAAAAGATCAGTTTAGATGAATTTTGTGGGTCTTAGCTTTCAAATGAGGTGTTACACTCCTGACCTTTTTAGATTTGGGTAAAGCTGGACTGGAGAAACCCGCTCAGTGAAGGCGGGGGTTAAGAGGTTAATGAAGGAAACCATCAGAGCTTCATCAGTTACGACACAAATGATTCACTGGTGACTCGAGGTGTTTGTGTTTCATACGTGTTTCATACGTGTCGACAGCAGCACCGCCTCTTTACATTATTGTTTTATTCATAATCACGTTTTCTAAAGGTAAATCCGTCCCTGTAAGTTTGGAGAATTTTAATCAAAACGTGCTTTGTCTCAGTTAAGATGAGCTTCCTGTAGATTCAGAGACATAAATCCATCACTACAAAGCTTAAAGGTGCATTATGCAACTTTTAAAATAAAGTTAATATGTGTGCGTATTTGACCTTGTAGTGACTAAGCGGCTGTATGCGAGGTCAGCATGGCGCATTTACTTAGGTTTTTACTTTAGGTGATACTCATAAGTCACTAAGTGTAAGTCACTGGAAGGAGGGGTAGGGCCTCATAAGTTATAACTAACTTCTTCCTACCCCCTTTGAGCAGCACATATACTTGTTATGTTAATAATTTCTGTAAATATTACATGTATACTATACCTGTATGCATCTGTTGCGCAAATAAAAAAATAAAATAAATAATACAGCGGCTTAGTCACTACAAGGTCATTATGCACAAATATCAACTTAACAGATTAATATTGCAGATTTATTGCATTAAAACTATAGTATGGTGATATAAAGGTGTTAGATTTTACCATAAATATAAAAACAACAAGTAAAAACAAGTTGTTCAGTTTGAGAAGTTTATTTTTCCAGAAAAAAACAAACATTATGATGAAGCATCTCAATATTTTTGGTAAAAACGCTTTTTCCTCCTTTAATAATAATGTGCAAATCATCCACCAGGGGGCGCTGCAGCACCCTAGTTCCCACGGCCATGGAGACGTTTTATAGTTCTGTCTGAAAAGAAGAGTTTGGCACTGATGTAGCTCCTCCTCCTCCTGATGAAGCTCCCCCTCCTCCTGATGAAGCTCCTCCTTCTCCTGATGAAGCCCCTCCTCCTCCTGATGAAGCCCTCCTCCTCCTCCTCCTCCTCCTGATGTAGCTTCTCCTGATGTAGCTCCTCCTCCTGATGAAGCCCCTCCTCCTCCTGATGAAGCTCCAGCGGCTCATGTTCAGAGCCGGTGCAAAACGATAAGTCCCACATTTAGAATCGGACAAAAGAATAAATAAAAAACACATGTGTATAAACATTGGAAAGCTGTGCAAATACAGAACATCAGACGGATCCTTCATTCTCCGCTTTAGCTTCAGAAGCTTCCACTTCATGATCTCCGCCGCCTCCAAACTCTAAACAAAGTGCTGTTTCTCAGTTCCTGGTAATGTAGTGACTAAAGTAACTGTAGCTCCTCCCACAGAACTGTTCCTTTGGCAGTGAAGGTTTTTTGTCTTACTTTCCTTTAGTCTTTAGGAGCCGAACTAAATATCTGACTTTAGTCACAGTTAGAAAAATGGTAGAAATTCGAGAGAAAAAAATAATCGGAAAATGTGGGCGAAACAAAATAAGGATTTTTTTTGAAAAATAGCTGCAGATTAGAGTCACATTTTTTAGTCTCATATTATTGACTTTTACTTCAGGTTTTTGCCTCATTTCAGTCACAAAACTATGACTTTGACTAAAACTACGACGGAACATTTAACTGGACGACATTAACACTGCTCTAGACAGACGGACTGCTGCTTCTGTCTGTTCGGCCCGTCCTCGGACTCTCTGTTTGTCCCGTACTCTGACTCCTCGTCACTTCCTAACTCCTCGTCACTTCCTGACTCCTCGTCACTTCCTGACTCCTCGTCACTTCCTGACTCCTCGTCACTTCCTGACTCCGGGCCACTTCCTGACTCCTGTGGAACTTGGCGTGGTGCTTCCTCAGGCCGCTGCTCTGCTTGAAGCCCGTCCCGCAGGCGGAGCAGGTGAACGGCCGCTCCTCGCTGTGACTCGTCATGTGAACCTGGACATAAACAATAATATCGTTATTCGCAAAAAGAAAAGATGCGAATAATCGATAATCAATAGCCACATTTTAAATAATCGAGATCATGGCGCTAGAAGAAAATCACCAAAGCCTCTATTCCACATAGCGCTCGACCGCGCACGCCACGATCTACGCGCACGTGTCGACCCTACCCCGCACACGCGTCTGTTTCCACCACACACCCGCAGTGTTTGTGGGCGGAGCCCCCAGAGGAGCCGCTGTACAGATCGTCATTAAAAGTTTTTAGAGCCGCGATGAGAACAGATATGGACAAATGCTGCCCTCTGGTGGGAGTTATGGAATCATTCAGAGGAGCCGAGCTGTATTAAAACAGAAAAGAAACCACTAAATACAACTATGAAGGTAAGCTACATGCTAATGTTATGCTAACACCAGCTAAAGCTGCGCTAACACGGCTAAATGCTAATATTGGTAAATCTCTAGCACAGCGGTATGATGTTGTGAAATATTAAATCCATATGACCTGCGTGTCAATAGTGAGGGCTGTCCACTCTCTCGTGGCCAATCAGAGGCCAGAGTCTGTTCACGTCACATCAGACACGGGTCACACGGGTCAGCGCTTTGGCCACAGCCAGAGGTCGTTCCTGAACCTATACCTGTCAGACCGGTTTGGCCCTGGTCTCTGCTGTGGAAAAGAGACTGAAAACCCCCAGACACCGCTCCCTCTGCTGTACCTCTGTAAATTATTATGTTAGACACAAGGGGGCGCCGCTCCCTAACCAGAGCCCTCTGTCAGGGCGAGAGTGAACGGGGAATAACTCCACACTTAGACTTTACTCCCCGGGACAAAGCCACGTCTGAGTGTGGGAGGTTTTTGGACTTACAGCAAAAGGAAAACTAAGAGTGAACTCCCACATGAGGAAAAGAGACTGAGCGGCGCCCCCTTGTGTCACGCAGGTTCATCTGAGAGACGAACACCAAAGATACAGGACGAATGAAACCAGCTTCAGTCAGAAGCTTTCTCTCAGTTAGTCATCTTTACCAGGCAGTAAAGTTGATTCATTTGATGCTCGTAGCGCCTCATGGCTCTAATGTGTTGTTTCTTCTGATACAGAAGATTCTTCTGGTAATCGTGACCCAACATGTCATTATCGTTACGTTTTTACCTGGACGCTGGTCTTCTCACTGAAGCGTTTCCCACACGTCGGGCAGCGTAGGGCTTCTCTCCCGTGTGTTTCCTCATGTGTTTCCTCATGTGTTACTCACCTGGACGCTGGTCTTCTCACTGAAGCGTTTCCCACAGGTCGGGCAGGCGTAGGGCTTCTCTCCCGTGTGTTTCCTCATGTGTTACTCACCTGGACACTGGTCTTCTCACTGAAGCGTTTCCCACAGGTCGGGCAGGCGTAGGGCTTCTCTCCCGTGTGTTTCCTCATGTGTTTCCTCATGTGTTTCCTCATGTGTTTCCTCATGTGTTACTCACCTGGACACTGGTCTTCTCACTGAAGCGTTTCCCACAGGTCGGGCAGGCGTAGGGCTTCTCTCCCGTGTGTTTCCTCATGTGTTTCCTCATGTGTTACTCACCTGGACGCTGGTCTTCTCACTGAAGCGTTTCCCACAGGTCGGGCAGGCATAGGGCTTCTCTCCCGTGTGTTTCCTTATGTGTTTCTTCAGGTTGGTCTGCTGCGTGTAGCCCTTCCTGCACACGGCGCACTCGAAGCGTTTCTGGCCCGTGTGCAGCTCCACGTGTGCTCTTAGCGTGCTCTTGTCGGCCAGGCTCTTGTCGCAGAAGGGGCAGCTGAAGGGCTTCTCTCCCGTGTGGATGATCATGTGCCGCTTGTACTGGTACTCGAACAGGAAGCCCTTGTTGCACTGGGAGCAGCTGAAGGGCTTGTCCTCCAGTGGATCTTCAGGTGGCGCTTGAGGAAGGTGAGTTTGGAGAAGCTCTTGGAGCAGATGAGGCAGGCCACGGGCGTGTCGTCGTGGGTCCTCTGATGATCCGAGAAGCTCTTCCTGTTGGTGAAGCTCTTCTCACACTCGGGACACTTGATCTTCTCCTTCTTGTGCAGCAGCATGTGTCTCTGTAACGTTCCTCTGCTGGAGAAGACCTTCCCGCACTGAGAGCACAGCGGTTTGTCGGAGCTGCAGCCGGGGACGCCGTTAGGCTCCGCCCCCTCCTCTGACGTCGCTCTGTGGTCGAACTCTGACTCGTCCTCGTCTTCGGTTTTCACGGCGTTGAAAGGAAAGTCCTGCGGCTCCTGTTTGATCCACAGCTCAGACTCCGCTCTGTCACAAACAAACACACACTTAAACTGTGACTCTTCAGAAGAGCTGAGACGTACAGTTTATCCACACCAGCGCTTTAACGATATTATTATACGGCCCTTCACAATGCGACTAGAACGCTCCATTGACTTAAATGTGATTTTCCAACGTTCTACCGGTCATTATTTTCTGATAGAAGACCTCTGAAAAAATAATGACCGCTGCCAATGGCAACGGAGTTTGTGCTTGTAATACAGGTCTTTCATATCTGTAGTAGTAGAGACACTGTCTCTGTCCCCGTCCATAAGAGAGAAGTTGGGGGAATCGCTCGTGAAGTTAACGGGAGTCCGACTTTCAAATCACCCAGAGATTCACCACCATTCCTCCTCTCCAACTGCACCTTCAACTAAGTAGCTAGGCTAGCAATAAGTAGCTAGCCGTGCAGCTACTAGCCTCGCCACACTGCCTGGAATCAACAAACGTTGCCAAGCAACGCGCAAACATTTGGGAACTATTTGCCGCGGAAATCATTAAATAAACCTTTCTGCCATCATAAAAGTGTATGAAGTTTATTTGTGTGTGTACAGTTGCAAACAGCCGTATAATAAGCGGGATAATGTATAGAACGCCGGTCATTATCGGGAGAATAAGAACCGTCAGGGTTCTTTTCCCGATAATGACCGGTGTTCTATTGACCCTTTAACTGTTGACATCATCAGTGACATCATCAGTGACTTCAGCTGGAGGCAGGAAGTGATCAAGAAAAATAAGATTAAACTAAAACTAGTGATTTTAAGTGTAAAACTACAACTGAAAAATGTGGTTCTGTTGTGGCTTAAGGAGCCAGAACAAGAGGAATGACATTTGAGACGATAAAATAAGATTATCTGACATTTCCAAAAACAGTTAGACATTTGTTTATCGTTACTATGACAACAGCTACAATGGAAATAGATAGGAATCGAGCTTCCCGCCTCCAGCTAAGCCCAGAATGTTTACAAACCATTAAAGGGTCTATACATTATCCCTTACTTATACCATGGTCTGGGTGAATACTCGATTCTGATTGGTTGGAAGGTTATAAAGTGATAATGTACACTTAGTCCAGCAACAGTTAAATAACAGTTAAATCACATTCTGTATCACTCCACTGCAGCTGTTTCCATAGTAATGATAAACAATTGAGCTGGAACTAGCTTCAGGTAAAACAGATTACAAAGTGAAATAAACCGGCCTCAATGAACAGTGTCAGTTGACGGGACTGAGGTATAAGCGGGACAATGCACGAGACGGTTATCTCTGCTCGTCGTACATTACCCCTTACATGGTTTTTCATACCGATACCTGAACGATACGCTTTCCGATATAGAACCATAAAACAGAACAATAATGTGAGGAAGAGCTGCACATTTACAACATCGGGTTCATCTCCTATGTCCAGAACTGTGGGAGAAATTGTTGCAAAAATAAGAAAAAATTTAATTGGGCAAAAATGACGGAAAAAAAATTGGGAAAGCGAGAAAGAATTGGGACAAAAATAAGATTTATTTTTGTTTTCATTTAGGAAAAAAGATTGGGAGGAAAACTGAATAATAAAGAGGAGTTTTTTTCGACACTTTTATTTTTTACCTGTGGTCTTAAACTTTTTTCCCCGATACCAAAGTGGTATCGTTTAACGGCCCCCAGCCCGAGTCGCTTTACGAATTTGATGTTAAACAGTCATGTCATTCTAAAACGCTAAAAATGTATATGCAATTTTAGTCGATTAAAACTAGACTAAAATTTAAAGGGGGGTATTATGTAAAATGAACTTTTTCAAGCTTTATATCATGTTATGTCATTCCCTCATTAAACACATGCCTGGAGTGTTGCCTTGGCTCATTCACATATTTTTGAGTAATCAGTAAAAACTTAGACGGCAGCCATTTTAGGTGTAGCTATGCCTCAGTCCTCCTAGGAACGCCCCCACCTCCTGGAGACGCCTCTGGACCTTTCGTCACCAGCCAAGCCACCAACCACTGCTCCTCAGCTCAGCAGAGCCCCCTCCCCGCACAGTAGTGTTGTTTAGATGCCACAGCAGTGTGCTGAAGGGGGCGTGTCGGAAAGCTTCTTAAAGAGACAGAGGCCTATTTCAAGACGTTCAGTACAGCCATTTTGAGAGAGCAATTTTATTCAAGGCAGTTATTTTAATTTACTGCATATACAGAGCAACAGAAGGTTACGTCATCATTGTAGTATGCTATAGACTGGTGCTATGTGACTGAAAAAAGCAGAATACCCCCCCTTTAAGAGATTTTTTTGACTAAATCTCGACTGAAATTTAATTATATTTTTCGTCTAAATGAACACTGCTGAACTTTATCCCTGTCCCTAAACTAATGTCAGTCAGGAAAAATGTGTTATTCAAAAAGAAAAACACAGGATTATGTGCAGGGCTGGGGACAGTCAAATGAAAGTATCAAAAGCAGGAATCGGAAAAAAACAAATCCATCTTTAGATCCAAGTTTTTATGCTTTTGGTCCAAGTACAGGACTTAACCCTGCCTCAAGAGGTTTGACTTTACCCCAATCTAAAAGCTTAAAGGTCCTATATCATGCAAAATCGACTTTTTGGAGCTTTTAGCCATGTTGTTGCTATTTCCTTATCAAAAACACCCCAGAGCGGTTTTTGGCTTCATTCACACAGTTCTCAGTTATCCTCCTGAATCCTGCTCTCTGAGCAGCTGCTCCGCCCTCTCCTGGTAAACCACTGAGCTGTTCAGTTGTGTCGTCACAAAGGAACGGAGTGCTCTACGTCTGTAATGTAATGCCTTACGGCCTGATTTTTATTTATAAAACAGCTTTTTCATTTTTGTTGCAAGAGAGAAAAAAAAAAAAAAAAGCAACTCTCTGATGCGTCTGTGCTGTCAGACGACGCTAATCAAACGCTCCCCCGGCCGGAGGATCCATGGCCATGATCCCAGCAGAAGTGTTGTTTTTTAAGAAGGAGCTCTTTCTAACCTACTCTGGACACGCCTGTTCTTTTTTCTAACGATAATGTCACGGAGAAAAGTGCGTTTGGCTGTGAGGACAGGACTATTCAACCTTCCTAAAGAAGAGTGCACTCGCCAGAAGCTGGAATTTCTTTCCGGGATTCAGCGACTTTATCAACCAACCTGATGGATGCTTGGTGAACCTTGGCCAGAATCAAAGTGGATTCACTTTTTAAACTTTTATAACTTTTATAACCAACGCATGTCCCATGGGGAGGCCAGACTGAGCGGTGAGTTCATCAAAATGCGTGTTAGCGTGTGTGTTAGCGGTGTGTTAGCGTGTGTGTTAGCGTGTGTGTTAGCGTGTGTGTTAGCGTGTGTGTTAGCCATTTATGAAACTGTTGCACATGTCAACTCCTTATAACTGCATTATTTGAAGTAACTTCACTTTTTGCAGTGATATTTATATTTATAATACTGCAAATGTGGAATGAGAGGGGCGGAGTTAACTGAATCGAAGCGTCTTGTCTTCCGGGTTTGGAAAATACCCCCCAAAAATACTTATATTTCTCTCAAAAATGAGTACTCCATAGTGATAGAGGTAGAATATATCATATAAATGCCTATACTTTACTTTGGAATGGCTAAAATAGCATGATACAGATCCTTTAAATAGAGATGAAAACGCACTGGAAAAGCAACAATAATACAATTTTAAAAAAGCGACAAAAAAAGCACAAAAATATTTGTGAAAAAGCAACAAAAATTTGACAAAAATGCCGCGACAAAGCAACAAAAAAGTTTCGCTCAGTTGTGTAGGTCAAACGTGAGCTCCAGTCGAGAAGCTTTTAGATTTGGGTAAAGCTGAACTGGGTCGAGGCGGGGGTTAAGAGGTGAAATACACATTTTTTTCCCCCTCATTTTTGTTACTGATTTATTCTCTATTCCTCCCCATTTTATTCCCAATTTTTCCCACATTTCTCGACCCGATATTGTAAATGTGCAGATCTTCCACATTATTGTTCTGTTTACTGGTTCTAGACAACACATATTCGAGTATCGGTATCGTAAAGAGTATCGGTTTGGAAAAGTATCGTTACTGGTATCAAACAAAGTAACAGCTCTAATTAAGCAAACCTGACACATTCTGACAGGAGATAAAGACCAAATAAAGCAGGTGACATGAAGCCTGTTTCAGTTCAAATACACAGTTACTGCAGTTTGTTAAAGTGTCTGCCTTTGGCCACAGGCTGCTCTCCCTGGTCAGAGGAATTATCCAGTTTTTAACTCGTTATTTCTGAATATAAACCACAAACCCACTGACCTGAGCCTGTCCGGGTCCCGCTGCGCTTCAGCCATGTTTCTGAAGCTTTAAACCTCAGCTGTGGAGCGGTCTGTCACACACTTAGCATCACTTAGCATCATTAGCTTGATTAGCTTCGGAGTTGCCTCTTCTTCTTCCACTTTAACTGCGCCACCTACTGCATCGAGTCCTTCATTACATGATTCCTTTGAGGCTGTGAACGAAAGAAAAGCTCTGGAAACGAAGCTGGAAGAAGCTTTAGCTTCAGAGCTAATCCTTCCCACGGTTCTGTTGGTTTTAGTCAGGCATCTGCGCGGACAACAAGTATTAGGGCCTTTTACAGTTTAACCTCTTAACCCCCGCCTTAACCGAGCACATCTTCTCCAGCTTTACCCAAATCTAAAAGTAAAAAAAGAACAACAAAACACACGACTATAGAGTGATGAAAAAGCCACAAAAGTGACAAAAAGGCGATTAAAAAAAAACAAGATCACAAACAAAACACAAACAAAATGTGACATAAATGCGGCAAAAGAGCGACAAAAATTTGATGAAAAAAGTGACGACAAAGCAAATGACAAAAACACTTCCAAAAAGTGACCAAGACACTGCAAAAAAAAAAAAAACAACTATGAAAAAGTGGCAACAAAAACAGTTACAATCAGTTTTGTAGGTCTTAGCTTTCAAATGACGCCTATAGGCTGTAAGCCCCAGTCGAGAAGCTTTTAGATTTGAGTAAAGCCGAACTGGATCAAATGTGCTCGGTTAAGGCAGATGTTAAGAGGTTAACCTCTTACACATTTCTCCAATGCATTTTTTCAAAAAGCTTCTTGACCAGTGTAACGCCTCATTTGAAAGCTAAGACTAGGGCTGAACGATATGGACAAAATTTCATATCTCGATATTCATGCCAGATATTATGGAAGCCCAAATGACTCATAATTAAATAAATAAATACAACATTTTGAAATAAATTTCATTTTAATAACAGACAAATATGTAATATGACCATGAAATTGTAAAATTAGGTAATATTATTGTGAAATATATTTCATTATTCTTAAATATCTACTTTTTTATCATTAAATATTTCGTGAGGATTATTTTCAGAATATCATACATTTTTAGATAATGCAAGACTTTATTTAAAAAAATTGTTTTTTCAATATCAGTTTTTATTTCATAATGCCCTTTTCCTCAAAGGCCAATTTATTTCATAATGTCGTTTTTCAGGAGAATGACTTTGTCTGTCAATCAAAGCCAACAAGGCGGATCCAGTTAAGTGAATTATATAGATGGAAGAGGCATGCTGTCCCAGCTCCTATCTCTTTACATAGTGGTGCCTGGGTTGACAGACAAAGTCATTCTGCTGAAAAACCACATTATGACATAAATAGGCCATTGAGAAAAAGGGCATTGTGAAATAAAAAACTAATTTTGTAAAAAATGAGGTTTTTTTTCATAAAATCTTGAAAACTTAAATAAAAAGGCATTATCTAAAAAGTATGATATTGTGAAAATAATCATCATAAAATATTTAATGATTAAAAGTAGATATTAAAGAATAATGCAATATATTTCACAATAATATTACCCAATATTACAGTTTCATGGTCATATTATATATTTGGCTGTTATTTATCAAGATGAAATTTATTTAAAATGTTGTATTTATTTATTTAATTATGAGTCATTTGGGCTTCCATAAGATATCTCGATATCGATACGATACGATATAACTATGGGTTAGGTGAAAACCAAGTATTTTTCAGAAAAATAAAATAATAATAAAGAGTGCAGTTTTATTGATGAAAATCTATATCGTTTCTAACTTGCTTTTTTTATTTTAATATCTTGAATGTTCATATCTCGATATCGATACGATAACGATATATCTTTCAGCCCGAGCTAAGACCTGCAAAACTGATCGGAACTTTTTTGTCGCCGCATTTTTATCCCATTTTTTTGCCTCTTTTTTGTTGTTGTGTTTTTTTGCTTTTTCATTCCTTTTTGAAGCGTTTTTGTCTTTGTGGCTTTTTTTTAAACACTTTTTGTTGCATTTTCATCCTCATGTAGTCGATATTCTGATGATTTTTCAAAAAGCTTTTAGATTTGGGTAAAGTCAAACAGTTCAGGTGGGGGTTAAGAGGTTAAACATGCAATTCTATAGGAAAAAAGTCCCAGAATGAAGTCACAAATTAGCACAAAATGTGGATAAAACTTCCAAAATAAAAGCAACTGAAGCGTATACTTTGCTCAGAGCGGTGATAAATATCTAGCCTTCATGTTCAAATGTGACAGGAGCACGATCATAAACATATGAGACAATACTCGCACCTACACCCTCGCCCCGCTCATTTGTGTGTTCCCGATGATGGCGTCACAATTCTCCAGAGGGGTCTTTCGCCCCGCCCCTTTGCGCCCCTGAGCCACACTTCGCTGAAGCATATTGCCCATAATTCTTTGCGGTATAAACCAAAAAGGCGGAAAAATGGCTGATCTTGTGCTGACAAAATGTACTTTTAATAAAATATTTAAACTTTTCTTGTACATGTGTAAATATGAGGTTTGCTGTTACTTGGAAAGAAGCATAAATATCTGATGAAGCTTCACGATGAGTCTATGCTCACAATTTCATTACTTTTTGTGTGCAATTATATCAATCCATTTTATACTTTTCACTTCAACATTAAACTGAGAATGTATAAAAGCATAAAACTTTCCAGATACCAGTTAGTTACTCTACATTTAAAATTTAAATTATACAGCGAAAATAAATGACTAATTCAATTCAACTTTATTACGAGGTCCAAAGAGACAGAGGGACATCATAAACAAACAATACCAACATACATGGAAGAGCTTACAACTTCACCCCCCGTTTGGAGCTATAGGAATATACTGGGACAGGCCAAATGCTAACAACATCTTTGGTCTTTTTGTATGACTGAGCGCACAAAGACCAGACAGGTACGCATCAACTCGTCTAAGCTCAGGTAAGAACAGATCTCAGTCTGTTAAACACCGGCCTGTTCAACCTTTTTTGAGCCAAGGCACCTTTTTTTCCGTTGAAAAAATCATGAGGCAAACCAACAGCAGAAAATGTGTCTTGAATAGGAACATCGTATAGTCTCGCCACGATGCGACTGTCAGCGCCCCCTGTCACATTCATGCATCACTAATGCTCTTGTCTCAAAGAAATGAGCGAACACTGACTGATATGGAAGAGGATTACACGCTGACTCTGTCCATCAATATTTGCGGATAATAATTCATTTGTTTTCAAACAATATTTTTTCAGATCCACTATAGGTGAAATTGGATAATTTCCCACGGCACACCAGACAATAGCTCACGGCACACTAGTGTGTCCCGGCACACTGCCCTATAGAGCTCATTTCCATCTGCAAGCCTTAGTCGGGCCATTAGCAAATTATGGGCAATAACCTGTCCCTACACTTCCCACCTCTGAAAATGAAATATTTCAAAAAATCAACAATGCAGTAAAACAAAAACCCCATTTTCACACCTTTGTGCAGTTAAAAGGAATATTTATAATAAATCTATACATATTTTTCTTAATAGACTTCAATAATCTGCAGATTTTATATGAAAAATCATAACTATTAATTAAAAATAATAAAAATCTCTGTCCCTCAGGTTTGTGTCATTGGTGTTATCAGCATTACTTTCCAGGATGTTTAAGGTTAAAAAAAGATGTGAAGAAATATTTTTCTGGTCTGATGAGACCAAGTTCAAATCCTAATCCTGGGAAATATAAAGAAGGACATATTTTCCTCACTAAGAACAAAAAAGTAACTTTAAAATATGACTTTATACTGTGGGTCATTTTGAAATGTCACTGGTGTTACGGCTGTTTGCATCAGTTAGTAGAATTTCTCTGGGGAAAAAACAGGTTCACAGCTAAAACTATACAACTGTACTGTGATACACCACCTTTGTCCAGGAATAACATAGAAATACTTAAGAAAAAGGACAATTGATTGAAATGTGTCACTGGTGTTACAGCCCCACATTAAATGAATGGAGGCTCTGATGCAAAGTCACTGGTGTTACACTTTAGTCATCGGTGTTATGAAAACACTGGGCTTCATTTAACATATAATTCTCCCGTATATTCATAAAATACTGTTCTTAGACAAAACGGCTATTGTTTAATTTCCTAAATGCAAAATTTTACACAATTGACATAATGTTTTGTTGCATTATTGCCTCATGTTTGTCATTAAAATAGTTGTAACACCAATGACACAAGACGTAAAATAAAAATCTTAAATGATAAAAAAAGAAAAATACTCAAGCCGTCCTTATGACTGGTAGTAATGCTAAGCGGGTATTGAACATGTTCTGGTGATCTTTATGTAAAATATTGTACATGATTTTTATTATTTTTTTCGGGACAGAAAATGCCCATATTTTGATAATGGCCCAGTAACATTTTCGACTTTTTCCCCACAAATCTGCTATTTATGTCTTACAATTTTGCAACTTTTTTCCTACAAAAAAAAAATCTGTCAAATTAGCTTCTTTTTTTTTAGCAAATTTGTTAAATTTTTTCTCATAGATTTGCTTGTTTTAACCATAATATGTCTATGGTTTTAACTCCCCGTCACTAACGGCCCTGATACGCCGTCGTACAGGCCCCGCCCCGCGTGAGGACCCGGGTTAGCTCTGGGTTAGCTCTGAAGCTAACGCGGCTAACGGGACAAACCGAGACAACCCGGGCCAAAGCTGCGGGGGAAAGTGACGGAGGCTCGGCCCGGGGCAGCGGCAGCTCCCGGAGGAGGAGGATGAAGTGAAACAGTCATGAAAACATGGCGGAGGTGAAGCTGAAGCGCAAACTTCAGACGCAGCTGGAGGAGAAGATGGAGCTGTGGGAGCCCGAGGAGGAGAGGCTCAGGTCGGTACCGTCTGTCCGCTCACACCGGGCCCGGGACCGGAGCCTCCGGGACACAGTCGATTCCATTTGTTCATGAAAAGCTTGAATTGGTGCAGTTCATGTTCTAGAGTTCTATTTTTGAGAGACATTTCCAAAAAGAAAATGTCCAAAGGGAAATTCCACAGTTACCATGGAGATGCGCCATCTTTGCAGCTGTTAGCATACATTTCCATTGACTAACATTAGCTAAAAACAGTATAAAAAGTGGAGAAAAAAGCCGTGGAAGAACTCCGTTAGCTGCTGAGTTACTGCGGGTAAACTCACTGTGGTGTCCAAGTGTTTTAATGTGAACAATAACAGCAGTATTTTAACTTTTAAAATCTCCATTAGTTTACAATTGCTGCTAATCCCATAATGCTTAGCGATATGACATCACATTCCCGAACTCTATGGCTGAAAGTCCTTTGTTTTTGAATATTGTCTCCACTTTTGGACGCCTTTATTAGACCATAGTTTGAGCTGAAGAGAAGACTTTGAACCTGGATGTAGAGGAAACATCAGAGAATTGGGAGAAAATAGGGAATAAAATTGAGTAAATTAGGGGGGAAAATTGATAAAATGTGGGAAAAGTTAGGACACGAATGGGAGCCGCTAAGCTAAATACGCAATAGGAATAAATGGGTTGCTAAGCTAATGTTAGCCACACTCGTGAATCCTAAAGTTTCTATAAAAACGCTGCTCCTTTAAACCTGCTCCAGCACTTCCACAATAGATGCATTTAGTTTTTTAATTTAATCAGGATTTAATGAGCACTTTGAGCTTCAGTTCTGTCATGAGGCGATGGTTCAAGATTATATTTTTAACATAGAACTAACTAGTCCTCAGTTTAATGTATTTTTGTTGAAAACAACAAACAGTTATAAACTAGATTTGGATCCTAAATGCTAACTGGAGGCAGGGCTGGACACCATTAAAACCTTTCTATACCAGTGCTTTAACGATACTAAAATATTTGTCATATAGAACCATAAAACAGATTAATAATGTTCATTTATTCCTTTTCTTTCCATTTCATTTAGTTTGTTTTTGTATCATTTATTTCAGGTGAAACAACCAAGAAACTTCCTTTAAATTTCCCCAAAATGGATAAGTCGATATCCAGGAGCAAAAACTTTCCAACAGCGATGTTATCTGGTACCTGGGCTTTTAAAAACTTTCTATCTTCAACAAAACATTGAAGTAACCTTTTTGCTCCGTGGCATCTCCGGTGGAAGTCAGCGCTGCTCTTGGATCAAACCTCTTTTATTTTTTTATTTCTCACGTCTGTCGCTGAAGCTGGGAAAGAACTCTGCTGCTTTCAGAGCTTCCTTGGATAGTTCTTGTCCCTGTGCTTGAGAAATGTCAGAAAAGCCATGCGTTAGCAACATGGCTAAAGGATTTAGCTCCTTACCATATTGGTCATTAGCTCCGCCCCTCTCTAAATATCAGGATTCTGTAGTTGCTCATGTAAACAGGGATATGAGTCATAACCAGGATATACTGAATCACTCGAGCGCGTGTAAACACACTTAATAAATGTTTATTGTCGTTATTTATTTCCTGGTTGTTCGTTTCCAGTTTGTTGGAGTCGGAGTCGAGCGTCAAACCGGAGCCGGAGGAGGTTCCTGTCGGCGACGTCACCGTCAAAACTGAAGACGAGTCTGAGCCTCACAGAGCGGGGCGGAGCCAGCAACAGAGGAGGCGGAGCCACCGGAGGAGAACAGGGAGGAGGCGGAGGAGGCGGAGCCAGTGACAGAGGAGGCGGACGGAGCAGGTACGAGCGATATGACGATATTAGAGCGTCTGTAAATATATCTACTTAACACTAAACTTAGGCTGTAGTTTTACTCATGGCTTCAGTTTAATTCTAACAGAGACAGTGAAGGATTAATGTGAAATTCCAAATCAGGTTCTGTACGTCAGAAAATATTCTCCTCTAGGCCTATTTAAAAAAATAATTAGATTTCTAAATCTAGATTTTACACTTGTATTGACTATAGGACTAAAGCCGATAGAATATTCGTCACTGTAGCAGACAAACCCTTGGTATAGGGTTTATTGTGGCTACAGTGGCTAAAAGCTTCCTCAAAGACCCGGCATTGGGCTGTGGAACGAGGCCTGTATGAGTTTCAGTAAACTCGGCATCGTTAACATGACACTGAGCTGTTGGGCTCCTGCCCGCTCAGTTTAGCCTCAGATACACAGTCAAGTCTAGCTATCCGTTAGCTTCATATGTTAGCTTGTAGACGCTCTCACGTTTCACGCAGCTGTTGTTAAATATGAAGCTACAGTCAAAACTTAGATCAGTTTGGTGCTCAGTCTCGTGCACAGCTGTGCACTGTGTCTGTGTGCCTCATGCGGCTCATCGCTCTCAGTGGTGCATCTGTTGGAGGTTAGTGAGCAGATGAGCCTAAAGCTGATGGCTGCTGTTCCTCAGGGGAAGTGAGTGAGTGCGGGACAGTCCGCCTGGAGCTGGAGCCTCCGCCTGGAGCTGGAGGCTCGTACGTCTCCACCCATGAGAAAGGGCATGTTTAGGGCTGGGCGATCTGATGATATTAGAGCGTCTTAGAATCTCCAGAGCTGACCATCTGTCATTTTTGTGGGATCGTTTATCACGGTTCTAAGAACTTCTGCACAGTTGACTCTTTTCACTTTCTGCTACGCAATGTCGGACGCTAATGCTAACGCTAATGCTAATGTGAGCGTTTGGCAGAGAGCCGCTCCTCTACATAGAGCCGCTCCTCTACAGTCACTTTTAAACCCAGCGTCTCTATTTCAGAGGTATTTATGTCAGTGTCTTTCCCCCGTAACGCCGCTGCTCTGCTCAGCGTGTGTTTATTTACCTGCGACACATGTGTGAAGAAGCGAGTGTGTCCTTCGTCCTTACAGTTCTGTCAGATCCTTCTCATTGTTTACTTTAAATCCTGTGTTCACAAATGCAACGTTTATCCATGTTTTTAAAATATAAAGTTCTCCAAAAACACCATTATTTCAGTTCATTATTGTAAATTCGCCTAACAGTCACAAACTTCTTCCGGTTTGCCTTTTACACAATAAAAGTCACTGCATGTTATCGCTTTAGTAAGACTTTTATTGTGAAAGGTCAGACAGTAACAGAGCGCTGTATCACTGCAGCTTGAGAGAGACGTCTCACAAAAAATGCTAAAGAGCAACAGACACAAAAACAAGCATTTACCAAACTTACTCTTTAACTTCTACTTAATTTTATTATCTGGAGTTTTATTGTGTTTTTCATTTATAAAGTGAGTTTGCTTTAGGTCCAAGTCTATTTGCTGTGTTGATTATCACAAAGTTGAATAAATTAGTGTAGTATTTTTCTTCTTCAGTGAGTAATTTAAGTAATTTTGTCATTATAAAAATCGTGATAAAATCGAAATCGTAAGTTTATAATTCAAAAATCATGATATTCTATTTTTGCCATATCGCCCACCCCTAGGCATGTTTGGCGTAACGGCACGAGTGAACCTTTACAAGCTTCAGCCCCTATTTTTTGTTTTGTTATTACAGATGGACATGATTCACGTGAACGGTATTTTCCGAGGGCAAAGGCGACAGATTTGCATGTATGTAATTTATCTGATATGGCCGTGTGGATTATCACGGTGAATGAAAGAGTGACTTCCTCTTCTCCAGTGACAGTTTATATGATCTGTTTGTTTCAGGAGCCGGCTCCTCTGCAGAGGCCAAGCCCCGGCCCTGCAGCTGCTCCGTGTGCGGTAAAGCCTTCCTGCGCTGTGGAGACCTGAACAGACACCTGCTCACGCACACGGAACACAAACCCTTCGAGTGCGCCGTGTGCGGACGCTGCTTTAGGAGGAAGAACACGCTAAAGACTCACATGTTGATCCACACAGGAGAGAAGCCGTTCTTCTGCTCCGTGTGCGAGAAAGGCTTCGCCTACAAACAGACGTTTGACCGACACCGCTGTATCCCCCCGGCTCTGGAGGCTCTGAGGCCCTACAGCTGTGCAGACTGTGGCCGCAGGTTCCTCAGCTCGTCCAACCTGAAGACACACATGTTCGTGCACACGGACGAGCGGCCGCAGAGGTACGACACGCTAATAAACACGGATACAGAGGTACGACACGCTAATAAACACGGATACAGAGGTACGACACGTTAATAAACACGGATACAGAGGTACGAACACGACGTACGCTAATAAACACGGATACAGAGGTACGACACGTAATAAACACGGATACAGAGGTACGACACGTAATAAACACGGATACAGAGGTACGACACGTTAATAAACACGGATACAGAGGTACGACACGTTAAGGTAGAACACGGATACAGAGGTACGACACGTTAATAAACACGGATACAGAGGTACGACACGTTAATAAACACGGATACAGAGGTACGACACGTTAATAAACACGGATACAGAGGTACGACACGTTAATAAACACGGATACAGAGGTACGACACGTTAATAAACACGGATACAGAGGACAAGTAAAACGACATACGATAATAAACACGGATACAGAGGTACGACACGTTAATAAACACGGATACAGAGGTACGACACGTTAATAAACACGGATACAGAGGTACGACATGTTAATAAACACGGATACAGAGGTACGACATGTTAATAAACACGGATACAGAGGTACGACACGTTAATAAACACGGATACAGAGGTACGACACGCTAATAAACACGGATACAGAGGTACGACACGTTAATAAACACGGATACAGAGGTACGCAGTAATAAACACGGATACAGAGGTACGACACGTAATAAACACGGATACAGAGGTACGACACGTTAATAAACACGGATACAGAGGTACGACACGTTAATAAACACGGATACAGAGGTACGACACGTAATAAACACGGATACAGAGGTACGACATGCTAATAAACACGGATACAGAGGTACGACACGCTAATAAACACGGATACAGAGGTACGACACGCTAATAAACACGGATACAGAGGTACGACACGTTAATAAACACGGATACAGAGGTACGACACGTTAATAAACACGGATACAGAGGTACGACACGTTAATAAACACGGATACAGAGGTACGACACGCTAATAAACACGGATACAGAGGTACGACACGTTAATAAACACGGATACAGAGGTACGACACGTTAATAAACACGGATACAGAGGTACGACACGTTAATAAACACGGATACAGAGGTACGACACGTTAATAAACACGGATACAGAGGTAGCGAACACGTTAAATAAACACGGATACAGAGGTACGACACGTTAATAAACACGGATAACAGAGGTACGAACGACACGTTAATAAACACGGATACAGAGGTACGACACGTTAATAAACACGGATACAGAGGTAACGAACAAACGATAAAAAAACACGGATACAGAAGGTACGATACAACGCTAATAAACACGGATACAGAGGTACGACACGTTAATAAACACGGATACAGAGGTACGACACGTTAATAAACACGGATACAGAGGTACGACACGTTAATAAACACGGATACAGAGGTACGACAGCACACGTCTAATAAACACGGATACAGAGGTACGACACGTTAATAAACACGGATACAGAGGTACGACACGTTAATAAACACGGATACAGAGGTACGACACGTTAATAAACACGGATACAGAGGTACGACATGTTAATAAACACGGATACAGAGGTACGACACGCTAATAAACACGGATACAGAGGTACGACACGTTAATAAACACGGCATACAGAGGTACGTACACGTTAATAAACACGGATACAGAGGTACGACACGTAATAAACACGGATACAGAGGTACGACACGCTAATAAACACGGATACAGAGGTACGACATCGTCTAATAAACACGGATACAGAGGTACGACACGTTAATAAACACGGATACAGAGGTACGACACGTTAAAAACAGGATACAGAGGTACGACACGTTAATAAACACGGATACAGAGGTACGACACGTTAATAAACACGGATACAGAGGTACGTCATGTTAATAAACACGGATACAGAGGTACGACATGTTAATAAACACGGATACAGAGGTACGACACGTTAATAAACATGGATACAGAGGTACGACACGTTAATAAACACGGATACAGAGGTACGACATGTTAATAAACACGGATACAGAGGTACGACACGTTAATAAACACGGATACAGAGGTACGACATGTTAATAAACACGGATACAGAGGTACGACATGTTATAAACACGGATACAGAGGTACGACACGTTAATAAACATGGATACAGAGGTCGACACTAATAAACACGGATACAGAGGTACGACACGTTAATAAACACGGATACAGAGTACGACACGTTAATAAACACGGATACAGAGGTACGACACGTTAATAAACACGGATACAGAGGTACGACACGTAATAAACACGGATACAGAGGTACGACACGTCTAATAAACACGGATACAGAGGTACGACACGCTAATAAACACGGATACAGAGGTACGACACGTTAATAAACACGGATACAGAGGTACGACACGCTAATAAACACGGATACAGAGGTACGACACGTTAATAAACACGGATACAGAGGTACGACACGCTAATAACACGATACAGAGGTACGAACAAAAACACGGATACAGAGGTACGACACGTTAATAAACACGGATACAGAGGTACGACACTTAATAAACACGGATACAGAGGTACGACACTAATAAAAGGATACAAGGTACGACACGTTAATAAACACGGATACAGAGGTACGACACTAATAAACGATACAGAGTACATGTTAATAAACAGGAACAGAGGTACGACACTAATAACACGGATACAGAGGTACGACACGTAATAAACACGATACAGAGGTACGACATGTTAATAAACACGGATACAGAGGTACGACACTAATAAACACGGATACAGAGGTACGACACGTAATAAACACGGATACAGAGGTACGACACGCTAATAAACATGGATACAGAGGTACGACACGCTAATAAACACGGATACAGAGGTACGACACGTTAATAAACACGGATACAGAGGTACGACACGTTAATAAACACGGATACAGAGGTACGACACGTTAATAAACACGGATACAGAGGTACGACACGTAATAAACACGATACAGAGGTACGACACTAATAAACACGGATACAGAGGTACGACATGTTAATAAACACGGATACAGAGGTACGACATGTATAATAAACACGGATACAGAGGTACGACACTAATAAACACGGATACAGAGGTACGACACGCTAATAAACATGGATACACAGGTACGACACGCTAATAAACACGGATACAGAGGTACGACACGTTAATAAACACGGATACAGAGGTACGACACGTTAATAAACACGGATACAGAGGTACGACACGCTAATAAACACTGGATACAGAGGTACGACACGCTAATAAACACGGATACAGAGGTACGACACGTTAATAAACACGGATACAGAGGTACGACACGTTAATAAACACGGATACAGAGGTACGACACGCTAATAAACACGGATACAGAGGTCGACACGTTAATAAACACGGATACAGAGGTACGACACTAATAAACACGGATACAGAGGTACGACACGTTAATAAACACGGATACAGAGGTACGACACGCTAATAAATATGGATACAGAGGTACGACACGTTAACAAACACGGATACAGAGGTACGACACTAATAAACACGGATACAGAGGTACGACACGCTAATAAACACGGATACAGAGGTACGACACGCTAATAACACGGATACAGAGGTACGACACGTAATAAACACGGATACAGAGGTACGACACGTTAATAAACACGGATACAGAGGTACGACACGCTAATAAACACGGATACAGAGGTACGACACGTTAATAAACACGGATACAGAGGTACGACACGCTAATAAACACGGATACAGAGGTACGACACGCTAATAAACACGGATACAGAGGTACGACACGTTAATAAACACGGATACAGAGGTACGAAGGTACGACACGTTAATAAACACGGATACAGAGGTACGACACGTTAATAAACACGGATACAGAGGTACGACGCGTTAATAAACACGGATACAGAGGTACGACGCGTTAATAAACACGGATACAGAGGTACGACACGTTAATAAACACGGATACAGAGGTACGACACGTAATAAACACGGATACAGAGGTACGACACGCTAATAAACACGGATACAGAGGTACGACACGTTAATAAACACGGATACAGAGGTACGACACGCTAATAAACACGGATACAGAGGTACGACACGTAAACAGGATACAGAGTACGACACTAATAAACACGGATACAGAGGTACGACATGCTAACAAACATCGGATACAGAGGTACGACATGCTAATAAACACGGATACAGAGGTACGACATGCTAATAGAACATCGGATACAGAGGTACGACATGCTAATAAACATGGATACAGAGGTACGACACGCTAATAACACGGATACAGAGGTACGACACTAATAAACACGGATACAGAGGTACGACACTAATAAACACGGATACAGAGGTACGACACGTTAATAAACACGGATACAGAGGTACGACACGCTAATAAACACGGATACAGAGGTACGACACGTTAATAAACACGGATACAGAGGTACGACACGTTAATAACACGGATACAGAGGTACGACACGCTAATAAACACGGATACAGAGTACACACTAATAAACACGGATACAGAGGTACGACACGCTAATAAATATGGATACAGAGGTACGACACGTAACAAAACGGATACAGAGGTACGACACTAATAAACACGGATAAGAAGGTACGACACGCTAATAAACACGGATACAGAGGTACGACACGCTAATAAACACGGATACAGAGGTACGACACGCTAATAAACACGGATACAGAGGTACGACACGTTAATAAACACGGATACAGAGTACGACACGTTAATAAACACGGATACAGAGGTACGACACGCTAATAAACACGGATACAGAGGTACGACACGTTAATAAACACGGATACAGAGGTACGACACGCTAATAAACACGGATACAGAGGTACGACACGTCTAATAAACACGGATACAGAGGTACGACACGTTAATAAACACGGATACAGAGGTACGACACGTAATAAACACGGATACAGAGGTACGACCGCTTAATAAACACGGATACAGAGGTACGACACGTTAATAAACACGGATACAGAGGTACGACACGTTAATAAACACGGGATACAGAGGTACGACGCGTTAATAAACACGGATACAGAGGTACGACGCGCTAATAAACACGGATACAGAGGTACGGACACGTTAATAAACACGGATACAGAGGTACGACACGCTAAATTAAACAGGATACAGAGGTACGACATGTTAATAAACACGGATACAGACACGTTAATAAACACGGATACAGAGGTACGACACGTTAATAAACACGGATACAGAGGTACGACACGTTAATAAACACGGATACAGAGGTACGACACGTTAATAACACCGGATACAGAGGTACGACATGCTAATAAACACGGATACAGAGGTACGACATGCTAAATAAACATGGATACAGAGGTACGACACGTTAATAAACACGGATACAGAGGTACGACATGCTAATAAACACGGATACAGAGGTACGACATGCTAATAAACATGGATACAGAGGTACGACACGTTAATAAACACGGATACAGAGGTACGACACTAATAAACACGGATACAGAGGTACGACATGCTAACAAACATGGATACAGAGGTACGACACGTTAATAAACACGGATACAGAGGTACGACCACGTTAATAAACACGGATACAGAGGTACGACATGCTAATAAACACGGATACAGAGGTACGACATGCTAACAAACATGGATACAAGAGGTACGACATGCTAATAAACACGATACAGAGTCGACATGCTACAAACATGGATACAGAGGTAGACATGCTAACAAACATGGATACAGAGGTACGACATGCTAACAAACACGGATACAGAGGTACGACACGTAATAAACACGGATACAGAGTACGACACGTTAATAAACACGGATACAGAGGTACGACATGCTAATAAACACGGATACAGAGGTACGACATGCTAATAAACATGGATACAGAGGTACGACACGCTAATGAACACGGATACAGAGGTACGACACGTTAATAAACACGGATACAGAGGTACGACATGCTAATAAACACGGATACAGAGGTACGACATGCTAATAAACATGGATACAGAGGTACGACACGCTAATGAACACGGATACAGAGGTACGACATGCTAATAAACATGGATACAGAGGTACGACATGCTAATAAACATGGATACAGAGGTACGACACGCTAATAACACGGATACAGAGGTACGACACTAATAAACACGGATACAGAGGTACGACACGCTAATAAACACGGATACAGAGGTACGACACGCTAATAAACAAGGATACAGAGGTACGACACGCTAATAAACACGGATACAGAGGTACGACACTAATAAACACGGATACAGAGGTACGACATGCTAACAAACATGGATACAGAGGTACGACATGCTAACAAACACGGATACAGAGGTACGACACGTTAATAAACACGGATACAGAGGTACGACACGTTAATAAACACGGATACAGAGGTACGACATGCTAATAAACACGGATACAGAGGTACGACATGCTAATAAACATGGATACAGAGGTACGACACGCTAATGAACACGGATACAGAGGTACGACATGCTAATAAACATGGATACAGAGGTACGACATGCTAATAAACATGGATACAGAGGTACGACACGCTAATAAACACGGATACAGAGGTACGACACTAATAAACACGGATACAGAGGTACGACACGCTAATAAACACGGATACAGAGGTACGACACGCTAATAAACAAGGATACAGAGGTACGACACGCTAATAAACACGGATACAGAGGTACGACACTAATAAACACGGATACAGAGGTACGACACTAATAAACACGGATACAGAGGTACGACACGTTAATAACACGGATACAGAGGTACGACATGTTAATAAACACGGATACAGAGGTACGACATGTTAATAAACACGGATACAGAGGTACGACACTAATAAACACGGATACAGAGGTACGACACGTTAATAAACACGGATACAGAGGTACGACATGCTAACAAACATGGATACAGAGGTACGACATGCTAACAAACATGGATACAGAGGTACGACATGCTAATAAACATGGATACAGAGGTACGACATGCTAATGAACACGGATACAGAGTACGACATGCTAATAAACAAGGATACAGAGGTACGACACGTTAATAAACACGGATACAGAGGTACGACACTAATAAACACGGATACAGAGTACGACACGTTAATAAACACGGATACAGAGGTACGACATGCTAACAAACATGGATACAGAGGTACGACATGCTAACAAACATGGATACAGAGGTACGACATGCTAATAAACATGGATACAGAGGTACGACATGCTAATAAACATGGATACAGAGGTACGACACGCTAATAAACACGGATACAGAGGTACGACATGCTAATGAACACGGATACAGAGGTACGACACGCTAATAAACACGGATACAGAGGTACGACACGCTAATAAACACGGATACAGAGGTACGACACGCTAATAAACACGGATACAGAGTACGACACGCTAATAAACACGGATACAGAGGTACGACACGCTAATAAACACGGATACAGAGGTTCGTCATGTTAATAAACACGGATACAGAGGTACGTCATGTTAATAACACGGACCAGGGTACGTCATGTTAATAAACACGGATACAGAGGTACGACACGTTAATAAACACGGATACAGAGGTACGTCATGTTAATAAACACGGATACAGAGGTACGTCATGTTAATAAACACGGACTCAGAGGTTCGTCATGTTAATAAACACAGATACAGAGGTACGACATGTTAATAAACACGGACTCAGAGGTTCGTCATGTTAATAAACACAGATACAGAGGTACGTCATGTTAATAAACACGGACTCAGAGGTTCGTCATGTTAATAAACACGGATACAGAGGTACGTCATGTTAATAAACACGGATACAGAGGTACGTCATGTTAATAAACACAGATACAGAGGTACGTCATGTTAATAACACGGACTCAGAGGTTCGTCATGTTAATAAACACGGACTGAAGTGAGTAATTAAGCTGTATTAAGGCGTAGTAACCGGATCTGTCTCTTCCTCAGGTGTCACGTCTGCGACACCGTCTTCAAACACAAGTCCAGCCTGGAGCGACATCTGAAAGTGCAACACGACATCCTGCCCAGTCCCAAAGCACCGCCACCGAAGCCTGTAGAGCGCCCCCTGGAGGAGAGGACCCCACACCGCTGCAACGAGTGCGGCAAGCAGTTCCGCGCAGGTAACCATGTTCATAACGACATTAGCCGGGCAAAGAAAAAGTGATACAATTGTGGAAAAATAAAGGTAAAAAAAATTCGCGAAAGTGGAATATATGTGGGGGGGAAATGACAATATGAGGAAAAAGGGGAGGATTTTATGAATTTTATTTCAGGCATTAAAAAAAACAATATTAATTTCAACATTATTGATTTGATTTATTTGAGCTATTATTTACAATATTTACATCATTACATTTACATCAACACACAAAACCAATAAAAAAATAATAACTCAAAAGGAGTAGGCCGAAGCAAGAAAGCTTATAAGTGCCTACCCCATATTCAAAATACAATTATTGATTAGCAGCACTGATAATTCGAAGCTTTACATGTCACAGGTTGAAAATCTGATGAGACTTACAGGTATGAACATAGAGCGACAATAGAAAAGTTTGTGATGTCTGAGTGTATTTACTTTATAGTTTTCTCTTATTTTTATCATTGCTTATATTACCGTTCTGGTCACCATTCTATTGATTTACTTATTGTTTAAGTAGTCATAGTGTTTTAGATATATATATATATATATATATATATACATACACATACATTACTAGTGCACATATTTATTACACATATATTATCATCACCATAATAACAATGACAATAATATCATTCTCAATTGTATCATGTGTCTCATTTCTATCAGACCTGCTTCCACTGTAATAATGTTGGTTAAGATTGTTCTGTCAGTGGTTTTTGATTGTTTTCTCTATTTGTGAGGTGCGTTAAAAAGCCAGGGTATTATGTGGTAAGCTGGTAGAGGGCGGTAGCCCCCCCACCAGCGAGCCCCCACCCTGCTGCCCTAACTAGTTGATGTTGTGAACCGCTTTATAATCCTATACTGAGTAATGCTTTAAAACACAAGATTTATGAGCCCGTTGAGAGGGGACCCTACAACAGGTCCACATCTCGCCTGCCCTGATTCTGTTTTATTTGTAATGACCAGCGGAAGCCATAACAGCATTTTAATGCTTGTAATTTATCTCAAGTTCCTTTAATACAGATCAAATAGACTTGGTTGATAGAGTGGTGATAATTGATTATATCAGCAATAATGTGGGATTTCATAAGTTCATAGTAATAAGATGGACAGCATTAAATATAAATATATTATAAATAAATATATTTGTGTGTGTGACGCAGATACTGTCTGAAGCGTCACCTCCTGTCCCACAGCGGGGAGAAGCCGTGCAGCTGTCCCGTCTGCGGCCTCAGACTGGCCTCAAAGACCAACGTGAAGATCCACATGGCCACACACACCCGAGACAAACCCTTCAGATGCCCTTTCTGTGACAAAGGCTTCACCCAGGACAGCTCCATGAAGAGGCACATGGCCATGCACATCAACGCCTTCACTGAGGCCGCTGTGGGCCCTGAGGAGGATGAGGAGGAGGTCATGCACATCAACGCCTTCACCGAGGCCGCTGTGGGCCCTGAGGAGGACGAGGAGGAGGCCATGGCCATGCACATCAACGCCTTCACTGAGGCCGCTGTGGGCCCTGAGGAGGACGAGGAGGAGGACGAGGAGGAGGCCATGGCCATGCACATCAACGCCTTCACCGAGGCCGCTGTGGGCCCTGAGGACGAGGAGGAGGATCAGGAAGAGGACGAGGATCAGGAGGACCAGGAAGAGGACGAGGATCAGGAGGATCAGGAAGAGGAGGACGAGGAGGACGATCAGGACGATCAGGAGGAGGGCGTGTGCAGATGGACAGCAGAAGGCCAACCTCAGACCTCAGCTCACATTAGGATCCAGGTTTGCAGCTCTGTCACTGAAGTCTGTCACTCAGACTTAACCTCTTAACCCCCGTCTTAACCGAGCGCATTTTCTCCAGTTCTGCTTTACCCAAATCTAAAAGCTTCATGTGAAGGGAAGGTGATCGTGCTCTTGTATTTATACACGTGCCTTGTTAAAGGAACAGAGATCTGTTCTTACCTGTCTCTTCCACGTTTCCTCTGTTTAAATACAGTTACATGATGAGTCTAGTTACACAAACTTAAACATGTGGATTTAGATAAAAGAGGAACTATATTGTGAGGCGTAATAACACCTGAGGAGCATTTTACTTGACTGCGCAGACGTGGTAATGCTCCTAAGGTCTTATTACACATTACTCCCTTTTATCCACTTAGAAAATCCACATGTTTAAGGAGAGGCTAAATGCTAATGTTTGGTCTTTGTGTGACTGAGCGCACGCGTAAAGAGCAGACAGGTACGCATCAACTCGTCTAAGCTCAGGTAAGAACATCTCAGTCTGGAAAACACTGGCCTGTGATTGTTCACGCAGTGGTGGAAGTGGAGAGTTTGATCTCGTTTCCTCCCTTTATGCTGGGTTTACACATGTGCACGATGTGTTACAAATGGCATTTTTCCGTCATTCGTGAATCGTGACGTTCGTGACATGACTTTAACGCATCTCAATGGGATTCGTTACAGAGGCATCAGTTCGTGACATTCGTGATGTTCGTGGAGAAAGTTTTTGTCTGTCAAAAACTCTTCCACGAATGTCACGATTCACCCTCTGTTCGTGGAGTTTGTAACGGAGCGTGTCCTTTCGTGATGCGTAGTGGCGCTTTGTAATTCAGCGTGAGAGCATTCGTAGCAGAATCACTGTTTTCACGCTCAGAATTGATAGAAACACACGCTACGCCGAAAAGTAAATGTTCGTACCTGCACTATGCCAAAGAAAAGTCACACAAGTCGGCCCGGGACAGCACCTGCTGCTCCTCAGGTGCTGAAGTTGTTCCTCCGGCTTTCTTCCTGTGGTCGTTCCTCCTGATGTTCAGAGCCAGTTCCTGCCGCCCCTGTTACCGTCCCGCTGGAGAACCTGATTTTCCGCATGTTTGTGGAAAAAAAAAAAATACGAAGTGCGCCTTTCCCGCACTTCGTACTGTCCCTGAATGCATCTCCCAGCTGCCTTACACACTGACCCAAACAACAGCGCGTGTTTACAGCAGCTATAACATAAGTGTTAAGACTTATTTACAGACATGTAAAACAAGCGGTGCTGAGCGCAGCAGGTGGAGACAGGCCTGTTGTTCTGGATCATGCAAAAGAGGTTTTTTCCAAATGGAGCTGGACCAGACGAGTGAGAGTCATGGATAAGAGCGGGACGCATGTTCGTGACCGTGCGTAATAATTCGTGCCATTAATCGTAACGCGTAGTAACAAGTCGCAACAGTTTGTGGCGGTGCGTGAAACCTCTACCTCGAATCATCAGATTCTAGTCCAAACTTACCCTGTATGATGTTTATTTTCTGATGTTGTGCAGTGAGTGAGGCGGAGATAACACGGAAGTAGCTCCGCCTCTTTGTAAAGCCGTCTTTCACACGGGTATTCATTCATAAACATTGACAGATTTTACATCCACGTGTCCTGAAGGCTCCCCGTGATGACGCTATAATCCAAATCTGGTCTCTTTCCTTCTGGGAGCCGCGAAACACGTCAGAGCGGCAGAAGCATGAGCGCTCGGTACAAGACGCTCAGGGCTGGTTTTCTCTGACTGAGAGAAAGACTCACTCGGGCAGAGCCTGAGCCCTTACAGCTCATACAGACTCTTTACAGTCTGGGACTTAACAATACTTAGCAAGGTTTTTCAATATCTAATTTCAAGCCTGATTTATTCAGCTTTGAACCCAAAAAAACAATTGTGTAAGGGTTACAGCAGCATCTTTTTAATGCAACTGCACACGGTCCTTCAAACAAAGTAAAAGATCAGGAGTGCAGGTGCTCGTCCAGGATGAGACAAAGCATGAAGGAGAAACTCGCCTTGTGTTGTGGAGCGAGACCCTCTGATAAAGTCCTTTATTGACTAAAAGCTTCCTGACTGGAGTTTACAGCCCACAAGCTTTTAGATTTGGGTAAAGCCAAACTGGAGAAGATGTGGTCGGTTAAGGTTAAACAGGAGATTCACTGATGAGGCCAAAACGATGCCAAACGTTCAGGTTCTACGGGAATCGGAGAAAGAATCTTCAGATCTGAGTTTTGATGCTGTTTCTTTGTTTCAGCTCAAATACATGAGACACATTTAAAATACTTCACTTTCTATAATTCACATTTATCGAGCTCTGAACCAAAAAAACACATTTAAACCTGGACCTGAACTTTATGTAGATTTCGTCGCCTTAGTTTTATTAAGAAAACTCAAAACAATCTTTGTTTTTGTCATTGTTGCAGATTCCTGACGGTTTGCAGAAACACGTCGTCATGGAGAAAGTCCTGGATAGACTTTAATAAATGGAGACACTAAAACAATGGCCTTGGTTTGAGCTGCAGACGCTGGACTTTGTGGAGAGTTTCAGACAGTGGCGCTGGGACCTCATTTTGGCCCGATTTAGAGAAGACCGGCCCACTTTCCTGTGGGTTTATGGCTCAGTGGTAATGCGCTGGTCTCTGGTGCAGGAGGTCCCCGGTTCAAGTACGACTTCGACACTTTTCTAACACTTTTCACATGGGCCGCTGCTCACACTGAGCCTGATACAAACCCACAATCAGCACCGAGTTATGAAGATACACATATTTATTTGTCCACTTTTCTACCTTTCACTGCCTCTTTCTCTCTTTACTCGTGCGGACACTTGTCTCCGCTGGATTGGACTGAACCAACTTCAGCTAAAGCGGAGGGGTGTTCCACTTAAACACCCTTAAACACCTCTGAGTTAGCTCAATGTCAAATGGTTTCTCCCGACACAAGGATGAAAAGTTTTTCTGAGTTTGACACATTTCCCCGTCGTGGGGGCGGCCCGGCCCTAAAGTGCCACGGCCCACCGGGAAACGTCCCGACTCTCCCTATGGCCAGCACGCCTCTGGTTTCAGGAATCACATCAGTCACTAACGCCACAGACCCTTCACCAAAAACTGTACAGATGTAAAAGTGTGGAATAAACCGTTGATAAAAGCGTTTGGTTTGTGTTTTCTGTCTGACAAAGTGAAGCTCCTTGTGTTGGTTTGTCGTGAGCTCTACAGAGTGTCCCGCCTCAGGCCCAAAGCTGCAGCCCATGGATTTGGGTAAAGCTTAATACTTCTTAATTATATGGGATAAGAGGTATTGCATTCAACTGGATTGAATCCTACTTAAACCGTAAACAGTATGTTCAAATGGGGCAGTGCAGATCCATGTGTGATACCCTAGTGTGTGGTGTCCCCAGGGATCAGTGCTGGGACCTAAACTATTTTATTATTTATCAATGATTTGTACTTGGTTTCTAAGAAGCTTAAACTGGTCCTTTTTGCAGATGATACAACAATCATACTCTCAGGTGCAGACTTACAGCAAATGGTGATCGAGATTACAGAAGAAATGGATACATTGAAAGTTTGGTTCTGCGTAAACAAACTGTCTCTAAACATTACGAAAACCAAAGCAATGTTCTTTGGAAATCGTGTAATGAATGTACAATTACCAGTTAAAATTGACAACAAAGCTATTGAAAGAGTCTATGAACATACATTTCTTGGTGTAACACTCGATCATAAAATCAGCTGGAAACATCACATCATAAAAATTAAAACTAAAGTTACAAAGATTTCAGCCATAATGAATAAATTTAATTATACCATGGTCTGTGTGAATACTCGATTCTGATTGGCTGGTGGGTGCTGACAGGTGTGCATTATTTTCGTATAACCGCACACGTAGTCCGGTAGTTAAATCACTGGGATATCACTCCGCTGCGGACATCGCCATAGCAACGCATAACACAGCTGAATCAGACAAACGCTTAATTAGTGACTGACATGAACGAATGAGATGGATTTTGTGGTTAATTTCAACGTTTTTGGCCAAAACAAAACTGTTGATGAATGGGGAATAGAGGAGAGCAAGCAGCTAGGTTAGGCTTCTGTTAATAAAATATGAGCTTTCCATTTCTACTGAAACGGTTAAGGCTATTCATTATTTTCAGACGTATATAAAATGATCCCTGCACTTAAGCATATTTGGCTGGATTAGTAAAGTCACATATAAAAGTTTCAGTTCGTGGGCCGAGGTGTAAGCGGACTTCACTCACTTCAATGACTCCACTGCATCTGTTTCAGTTGGGCTCGTTGAGCTACATGTTGCTAGCTAGCTAACTAGCTTTAGGTTAAACAGCGTAAAAGTGAAATAACTCCTGCCCAGGAGCCGCATATCGGTGTTTACTTCCACGGAAAAGAGCAGGTTAGTCCTGTTGTGTTGTGAGTCTGGCGATGCAGCGTGTGCTTCTGTGGTTTCGTTGAGCCTGACGGAGATCCTCACAGCAGCGAGAGAATGCTCGCCGTTCAGACAGTGGCCGCTTAAAAGCCCACATAAAATAGTCCCTGTAGTTTGGCATATTTAGCGATTTAGTAATGAAAACGTTTGTTATAAAATGTTACGTTTGTGGGACCATGGTATAAGCGGATTAAACAACGAGGAGCCGTGCATTAGACGGTTATAATGCACTTCGTCGTCGTGCACTTCGTCGTGCATTATAACCGTCTAATGCACGGCTCCTCGTTGTTTAATCCTTACATATATCATTGATAACAAAGCTCTATATATTATATACTGCTCACTTATCCTTCCCCATTGAACATATTGTGTAGAGATCTGGGGAAATGTGTATAAAAGTAATCTTGAGCCATTGTTTAAAGTTCAGAAAAAGACAATAAGAATAATCCATTTAGCTGGATACCGTGATCACACTAATCCATTATTCTTTAAATCAAAAACAATGAAATGTGAGGACCTTACTGAATTTAAGATGCTCAAATCCAGTGTTGGGAACGTTACTTTAAAAAAGTAATTAGTTATAGTTACTCACTACTTGTTCCAAAAAGTAACTGAGTTAGTAACTGAATTACTCTATAATGAAAGTAACTCGTTACCAGGGAAAGTAACTATTTGTGTACTGTTAAATAAAAAAACTTGCTAAATATCAAAGAATTTTTTTTTTTTTTTTTGCAGTTTTTTTTGCAGTTTTCAAAAGTCAGTGTGAATGAGTAGAACAGCCAGGTGTTTGGATTTATGTACTATCAATTCAAAGATTTCATAGTAACTGAATGAACTGAATAGGGGTAGAGTGGGGGGGGGGGGGGGTCACAGCCTCTGTGACTGGTTTGCGCCGCTGTTTAATTAATGTAGGAATACGGCTGTATTCAAAGAGAATGGGGAGGAACAGGAGTAAAAGAAACATGTGCCAACGCAGCCAACGATCAGACTTTACGCACAGGACTTGTGTAAGTCTCTCCGTTCATTCATCAGGCAAAACGGAAAACAATGTCTCTGGAGCGCAGAGCGGGGAGAGAGGAGCCTGCGCTGAGAGAGACACAGGGAGGGGGGAAAGACGCGTCTCCACCGATTCTGCGTCTTTGGGTTAAAAAATAAGTTCCAACACTACAGATCAATGAATCATTGACAATGATCACCAACTCGATTCTCCCCCGCGGCCGCACCGCGCTGTGGGGATGACGAGCCGCGGGGACACACGTAGTTTTTGGAGCAGAGAGCGCGATGCAACAGTGAGACTCCGCCCACCCTCTCCACCGCTCCTGCTGCGTGAGCTGACACCGCGCGCTCATCCAGTCCAATTGTAACGTGCCACTTTGTTTACCCAGTAACGATAACGGCGTTGTAACGACGGGGAGAGTAATGAATTAGATTACTCCGTTACTGAAAAATAATGCCGTTACCTAACGCTGTTCTTAACACTGCTCAAATCATGTTCAAAGCCTCACAAAAGTCACTTCCTGAGAGTTTACAAAATACTTTCTGCAAAAGAGAAATCAAATACAACCTGAGAGATAAGATGAGCTTCGATAAACAAAACTCCAGAACAACCATGAAAAGCCTGTGCCCCACGAGACGGGCTGTAGAAATATGGAATAATCTAGATCAAAACATCAAACTGCAATAACCTGGTACATTTAAAAAAGTTTACAAAGAGTTTATATTTCTTAGATATGAGTTGTAGCACATTCTTTTGTTGTTTCTTTATTTTGCTGTTTTTTTTTTATTGTTCTTCATTATTTGTTGTTACTTTGCCCTATGTTCCTTTGTTTATTATCTGCTACCCTGTAAATGTTAAATGTAATGTTGTTGTTTTTATTTTGGGGTGGGGCTTATAAGCCTTTGGCTTCGGCCCACTCCCTTTGAACAGGTTAACTGCTCAAACAAATAAACAAAACTAAGTTTAACCTCTTTCTCCTTAGGAGGTTAAGGGGAAAATTGAGAGGCCAGACCGGTGGCCCGTCTGTTCTTCCAGAACACAGGACTTATGGCCAGTCCGCCCTAACCCTATATATGATATTTGTATTTCAGCTTTTTCAGAGATATTTGAATCATTATATTTATTTATTAATGTATTGATTATTGTGTCGGTTTTGGCCCCATAGCGGGTCAGTCAATAACACTAAAGGTAGATGTAGTATATAGTTCTATTGATGCACCTCCTGCTCTGTGGTCAGGAGGTCATGAGTTCGAGTCTGAGGTCCTTCAGTGGATTGACTGGAGTCACTGGTTAACCAGACTGAGCCCTGTCACCTGATTCGTCTCAGTCTGGTTCATTTTTCTGATTAAACGAGTCAGTGTTGAGTTCACGATCAGACTCACTGCTGTGGTGCTTTTTCACCACCAGATGGCGCCTGTACACTAAAGCCGAACAACACTGACACAGAGGCTTGATGTTGAAGGCATTGCCTCCAAACTCACTTCCTTCCAGGCCAAGGCGTTGGTCCATAAAGAGCTGAATGGAGCCCACTTCAGAGCTAGGAAGGAAGTGACATCACAAAATAAAACAGGAAGTTGTTTTATCCAGGGAGGGTCTGCTGAGGAGGGGGGATTCTGAAGGGCTGGTGGGGTGGAAGTAATTATATTTTTTACCAACAACAAATCAATCAATAAAAATCAGTCAGAGATGATGAAACCGATCTGAAAATACAAAATAAAACTCAAAGTGCCTGATAATTAAATTCAATGTCCAAGTCCTTTGCTCAATGAAGCAGTGACGTGTTTGAACCAAATAATATACATTTCAAATTTACAAAACAAATCATAGATTTAGTTTTTCTATTATTGACTAAAAAAGACAAAAACCTAAAATCCATTATTTGACCAAATCTTGACATAAACTTTAGCTGTTTTGCAGCTGAAATGAACACCGGCTCCAGAGCCATTAAACAAGTCAAAGTTTGTTTTATTTTCTTGAAATTTAAATTTGAAAAGCCTCAGATCCTTTAAATCCAGTGTGAAAGAAGCAGCTCTGAGCTTTGATCATGAGGAGAAACATCAGGAGGAGCTTCATTAAATATGATGAGAATAAATATTATGTAAAGTCAAATAAATTCACCTGCAATTTTATCTAATTTGAGTCTAAATCTCAACTTAAATGACATTTTCGTCAAAAGACTAAAACTAAATGAAAATATGTTCTTAAAACACTGGTCATGAGTTCACCTATTCTATATGTTTTATGTTGCAGACTTTTGCATTTGATCTCGGAGCCATCAGAGACTTCCTGTTTTAGGATCTAATTTGTGGGCGGGGCAGTGAGAGTGGGCGGGCCCAGGCGTCTGTTATAATGACCTCCCTCTGAGGAAGAACTGACTAAACATGAACATACAGCGCCCCCTGCTGTCACAGGATTATAAGATATATTTCTATGATTGAAACATTTACTCTAATAATGCTTAACTAGAGGCAATTGAGAGATGAAAAATACATCAAATGAAATGACTCAGTTCACCTTGGAGTAAACACATTCAGGTTGGAACAGTGTCGTCTGGACCGGACTCTACAGATCACTGAGAGCCAGGGTTATTTAGTCCGTTCTCTGTGGCCTCCATAAAAACACTGAGTCGGTTTATTCTCAGCTTTATTGAAGAAAAAACATGTTTCATTTGTTTAAAATTTAAAGGTTTGAGTTAAATTTGATAAATGAACTTTTACTGAAGAAAACAGACAGGAAGTGATGTCATCAGATCATGGAGAAGTTCAGCCACTGGAAAAGAACCAAACGATGTTAATAACACGTTAATCACAGAGCGGTGATAAAAGCAGCCGTTGCCGTGGTAACGGTCTCATGACAACATGGCGGCCAGAGCGGGGTCACCACGGTAACGCCTACACCAGAGTTCACCGAGGGTCAGACCTGGTTCATGTTGAGCTCGATGGAGCCGCTGCCGCCGGAGTCGAGCTTCTGGAAGATTCCTGAGAAACAAAACATTTATTAAAACACAAACATCTGTTTATATAAATATAAACGTCTCTTACATTTATTAAACACAAACATCTACTGTTTATATAAATATAAACATCTTACATTTATTAAAACACAAACGTCTCTTACATTTATTAAAACACAAACATACTGTATAAATATAAAGGTTTCTTACTGAACATCATCTCCAGCCTCATCAAACAGCCTGTGAAGTTGTCGAAGTCCAGCGTCAGGTCCTGCTCAGCGTAACGAGCCACGAGCAGCTGGTACAGAGCGTTATTCAGAGAGAAACCTGAAGAACAGAAACAAACTTTAACTCAAACCAACCAGAAACACTAACTACAGAGCGTTATTCAGAGAGAAACCTGAGGAACAGAAACAAACTTTAACTCAAACCAACCAGAAACACTAACTACAGAGCCTTATCAGAGAGAAACCTGAGGAACAGAAACAAACTTAACTCAAACCAACCAGAAACACTAACTACAGAGCGTTATTCAGAGAGAAACCTGAGGAACAGAAACAAACTTTAACTCAAACCAACCAGAAACACTAACTACAGAGCCTTATTCAGAGAGAAACCTGAGGAACAGAAACAAACTTTAACTAAACTCAACCAGAAACACTAACTACAGCAAACCTCTAAACAAACGATGATGAACGTTACTCAAGTCATTCACAGAAAATTAAATGAGGCCAAAACATCATTTGTGTCAAAAAACGATCAGAGACGTGTTTAAGCTCCTACCTCAGTCCAGCTCCGCAGCAAAACACAAAAGGCCACAGTTATTCACTTATTCAGTTATTCAGTTATTCACTTATTCAGTTATTCAGTATTTACTTATTCAGTTATTCACTTATTCAGTTATTCACTTATTCAGTTATTCAGTTATTCACTTATTCAGTTATTCAATTATTCACTTATTCACTTATTCACACTTGTGGTCTGATTGCAGCTTATAGGAGTTTATTCACAGTCTCTTCCGTTAGAAACATAAAGTAACTGACCCGCATCCTTGAAGGCCACCCTCATCTCCGGGGTGCTCATGGTTCCAGAACCATCCACGTCGTTTTTCTTATAGATCTCCTGCAGACAGAGTTAGAACAAACCGTCTGTATTAAACACAAACAGCTCACACAATATTCTAACACAATATTGTACAATTAATGAATAATTAAGGTTTTGAAGATGCATTTATCATTTCTACAAACGTGTCTACAAACAAGCATTTGAAAGAGTGATTTGCTACATGTATTTGTTAAATACAGAGTTTTAAAGTCACTGCTGGATGTAGCTGTGATGTATTTATGGGACATTTGGTTCGTTTCATCCATCGTCCCGTGGGAGAGACATACAAACAGGTACAGGAGAATTGGAGCAATGGAGCGCACACACACACACACACACACACACACCACACACACACACACACCACACACACACACACACACACACACACCACACACACACACACACACACACACACACACACACACACACACACTTAATACTTCTTAATTATATGGGATAAGAGGTATTGCATTCAACTGGATTGAATCCTACTTAAACCGTAAACAGTATGTTCAAATGGGGCAGTGCAGATCCATGTGTGATACCCTAGTGTGTGGTGTCCCCAGGGATCAGTGCTGGGACCTAAACTATTTTATTATTTATCAATGATTTGTACTGGTTTCTAAGAAGCTTAAACTGGTCCTTTTTGCAGATGATACAACAATCATACTCTCAGGTGCAGACTTACAGCAAATGGTGATCGAGATTACAGAAGAAATGGATACATTGAAAGTTTGGTTCTGCGTAAACAAACTGTCTCTAAACATTACGAAAACCAAAGCAATGTTCTTTGGAAATCGTGTAATGAATGTACAATTACCAGTTAAAATTGACAACAAAGCTATTGAAAGAGTCTATGAACATACATTTCTTGGTGTAACACTCGATCATAAAATCAGCTGGAAACATCACATCATAAAAATTAAAACTAAAGTTACAAAGATTTCAGCCATAATGAATAAATTTAATTATACCATGGTCTGTGTGAATACTCGATTCTGATTGGCTGGTGGGTGCTGACAGGTGTGCATTATTTTCGTATAACCGCACACGTAGTCCGGTAGTTAAATCACTGGGATATCACTCCGCTGCGGACATCGCCATAGCAACGCATAACACAGCTGAATCAGACAAACGCTTAATTAGTGACTGACATGAACGAATGAGATGGATTTTGTGGTTAATTTCAACGTTTTTGGCCAAAACAAAACTGTTGATGAATGGGGAATAGAGGAGAGCAAGCAGCTAGGTTAGGCTTCTGTTAATAAAATATGAGCTTTCCATTTCTACTGAAAACGGTTAAGGCTATTCATTATTTTCAGACGTATATAAAATGATCCCTGCACTTAAGCATATTTGGCTGGATTAGTAAAGTCACATATAAAAGTTTCAGTTCGTGGGGCCGAGGTGTAAGCGGACTTCACTCACTTCAATGACTCCACTGCATCTGTTTCAGTTGGGCTCGTTGAGCTACATGTTGCTAGCTAGCTAACTAGCTTTAGGTTAAACAGCGTAAAAGTGAAATAACTCCTGCCCAGGAGCCGCATATCGGTGTTTACTTCCACGGAAAAGAGCAGGTTAGTCCTGTTGTGTTGTGAGTCTGGCGATGCAGCGTGTGCTTCTGTGGTTTCGTTGAGCCTGACGGAGATCCTCGCAGCAGCGAGAGAATGCTCGCCGTTCAGACAGTGGCCGCTTAAAAGCCCACATAAAATAGTCCCTGTAGTTTGGCATATTTAGCGATTTAGTAAATGAAAACGTTTGTTATAAAATGTTACGTTTGTGGGACCATGGTATAAGCGGATTAAACAACGAGGAGCCGTGCATTAGACGGTTATAATGCACTTCGTCGTCGTGCACTTCGTCGTGCATTATAACCGTCTAATGCACGGCTCCTCGTTGTTTAATCCTTACATATATCATTGATAACAAAGCTCTATATATTATATACTGCTCACTTATCCTTCCCCATTGAACATATTGTGTAGAGATCTGGGGAAATGTGTATAAAAGTAATCTTGAGCCATTGTTTAAAGTTCAGAAAAAGACAATAAGAATAATCCATTTAGCTGGATACCGTGATCACACTAATCCATTATTCTTTAAATCAAAAACAATGAAATGTGAGGACCTTACTGAATTTAAGATGCTCAAATCCAGTGTTGGGAACGTTACTTTAAAAAAGTAATTAGTTATAGTTACTCACTACTTGTTCCAAAAAGTAACTGAGTTAGTAACTGAATTACTCTATAATGAAAGTAACTCGTTACCAGGGAAAGTAACTATTTGTGTTACTGTTAAATAAAAAAACTTGCTAAATATCAAAGAATTTTTTTTTTTTTTTTTGCAGTTTTTTTGCAGTTTTCAAAAGTCAGTGTGAATGAGTAGAACAGCCAGGTGTTTGGATTTATGTACTATCAATTCAAAGATTTTCATAGTAACTGAATGAACTGAATAGGGGTAGAGTGGGGGGGGGGGGGGGGGTCACAGCCTCTGTGACTGGTTTGCGCCGCTGTTTAATTAATGTAGGAATACGGCTGTATTCAAAGAGAATGGGGAGGAACAGGAGTAAAAGAAACATGTGCCAACGCAGCCAACGATCAGACTTTACGCACAGGACTTGTGTAAGTCTCTCCGTTCATTCATCAGGCAAAACGGAAAACAATGTCTCTGGAGCGCAGAGCGGGGAGAGAGGAGCCTGCGCTGAGAGAGACACAGGGAGGGGGGAAAGACGCGTCTCCACCGATTCTGCGTCTTTGGGTTAAAAAATAAGTTCCAACACTACAGATCAATGAATCATTGACAATGATCACCAACTCGATTCTCCCCCGCGGCCGCACCGCGCTGTGGGGATGACGAGCCGCGGGGACACACGTAGTTTTTGGAGCAGAGAGCGCGATGCAACAGTGAGACTCCGCCCACCCTCTCCACCGCTCCTGCTGCGTGAGCTGACACCGCGCGCTCATCCAGTCCAATTGTAACGTGCCACTTTGTTTACCCAGTAACGATAACGGCGTTGTAACGACGGGGAGAGTAATGAATTAGATTACTCCGTTACTGAAAAAATAATGCCGTTACCTAACGCTGTTCTTAACACTGCTCAAATCATGTTCAAAGCCTCACAAAAGTCACTTCCTGAGAGTTTACAAAATACTTTCTGCAAAAGAGAAATCAAATACAACCTGAGAGATAAGATGAGCTTCGATAAACAAAACTCCAGAACAACCATGAAAAGCCTGTGCCCCACGAGACGGGCTGTAGAAATATGGAATAATCTAGATCAAAACATCAAACTGCAATAACCTGGTACATTTAAAAAAGTTTACAAAGAGTTTATATTTCTTAGATATGAGTTGTAGCACATTCTTTTGTTGTTTCTTTATTTTGCTGTTTTTTTTTTATTGTTCTTCATTATTTGTTGTTACTTTGCCCTATGTTCCTTTGTTTATTATCTGCTACCCTGTAAATGTTAAATGTAATGTTGTTGTTTTTATTTTGGGGTGGGCTTATAAGCCTTTGGCTTCGGCCCACTCCCTTTGAACAGGTTAACTGCTCAAACAAATAAACAAAACTAAGTTTAACCTCTTTCTCCTTAGGAGGTTAAGGGGAAAATTGAGAGGCCAGACCGGTGGCCCGTCTGTTCTTCCAGAACACAGGACTTATGGCCAGTCCGCCCTAACCCTATATATGATATTTGTATTTCAGCTTTTTCAGAGATATTTGAATCATTATATTTATTTATTAATGTATTGATTATTGTGTCGGTTTTGGCCCATAGCGGGTCAGTCAATAACACTAAAGGTAGATGTAGTATATAGTTCTATTGATGCACCTCCTGCTCTGTGGTCAGGAGGTCATGAGTTCGAGTCTGAGGTCCTTCAGTGGATTGACTGGAGTCACTGGTTAACCAGACTGAGCCCTGTCACCTGATTCGTCTCAGTCTGGTTCATTTTTCTGATTAAACGAGTCAGTGTTGAGTTCACGATCAGACTCACTGCTGTGGTGCTTTTTCACCACCAGATGGCGCCTGTACACTAAAGCCGAACAACACTGACACAGAGGCTTGATGTTGAAGGCATTGCTCCAAACTCACTTCCTTCCAGGCCAAGGCGTTGGTCCATAAAGAGCTGAATGGAGCCCACTTCAGAGCTAGGAAGGAAGTGACATCACAAAATAAAACAGGAAGTTGTTTTATCCAGGGGAGGGTCTGCTGAGGAGGGGGGATTCTGAGGGCTGGTGGGGTGGAAGTAATTATATTTTTTACCAACAACAAATCAATCAATAAAAATCAGTCAGAGATGATGAAACCGATCTGAAAATACAAAATAAAACTCAAAAGTGCCTGATAATTAAATTCAATGTCCAAGTCCTTTGCTCAATGAAGCAGTGACGTGTTTGAACAAATAATATACATTTCAAATTTACAAACAAATCATAGATTTAGTTTTTCTATTATTGACTAAAAAAGACAAAAACCTAAAATCCATTATTTGACCAAATCTTGACATAAACTTTAGCTGTTTTGCAGCTGAAATGAACACCGGCTCCAGAGCCATTAAACAAGTCAAAGTTTGTTTTATTTTCTTGAAATTTAAATTTGAAAAAGCCTCAGATCCTTTAAATCCAGTGTGAAAGAAGCAGCTCTGAGCTTTGATCATGAGGAGAAACATCAGGAGGAGCTTCATTAAATATGATGAGAATAAATATTATGTAAAGTCAAATAAATTCACATGCAATTTTATCTAATTTGAGTCTAAATCTCAACTTAAATGACATTTTCGTCAAAAGACTAAAACTAAATGAAAATATGTTCTTAAAACACTGGTCATGAGTTCACCTATTCTATATGTTTTATGTTGCAGACTTTTGCATTTGATCTCGGAGCCATCAGAGACTTTCCTGTTTTAGGATCTAATTTGTGGGCGGGGCAGTGAGAGTGGGCGGGCCCAGGCGTCTGTTATAATGACCTCCCTCTGAGGAAGAACTGACTAAACATGAACATACAGCGCCCCCTGCTGTCACAGGATTATAAGATATATTCTATGATTGAAACATTTACTCTAATAATGCTTAACTAGAGGCAATTTGAGAGATGAAAAATACATCAAATGAAATGACTCAGTTCACCTTGGAGTAAACACATTCAGGTTGGAACAGTGTCGTCTGGACCGGACTCTACAGATCACTGAGAGCCAGGGTTATTTAGTCCGTTCTCTGTGGCCTCCATAAAAACACTGAGTCGGTTTATTCTCAGCTTTATTGAAGAAAAAACATGTTTCATTTGTTTAAAATTTAAAGGTTTGAGTTAAATTTGATAAATGAACTTTTACTGAAGAAACAGACAGGAAGTGATGTCATCAGATCATGGAGAAGTTCAGCCACTGGAAAAGAACCAAACGATGTTAATAACACGTTAATCACAGAGCGGTGATAAAAGCAGCCGTTGCCGTGGTAACGGTCTCATGACAACATGGCGGCCAGAGCGGGGTCACCACGGTAACGCCTACACCAGAGTTCACCGAGGGTCAGACCTGGTTCATGTTGAGCTCGATGGAGCCGCTGCCGCCGGAGTCGAGCTTCTGGAAGATTCCTGAGAAACAAACATTTATTAAAACACAAACATCTGTTTATATAAATATAAACGTCTCTTACATTTATTAAAACACAAACATCTACTGTTTATATAAATATAAACATCTTACATTTATTAAAACACAAACGTCTCTTACATTTATTAAAACACAAACATACTGTATAAATATAAAGGTTTCTTACTGAACATCATCTCCAGCCTCATCAAACAGCCTGTGAAGTTGTCGAAGTCCAGCGTCAGGTCCTGCTCAGCGTAACGAGCCACGAGCAGCTGGTACAGAGCGTTATTCAGAGAGAAACCTGAAGAACAGAAACAAACTTTAACTCAAACCAACCAGAAACACTAACTACAGAGCGTTATTCAGAGAGAAACCTGAGGAACAGAAACAAACTTTAACTCAAACCAACCAGAAACACTAACTACAGAGCCTTATTCAGAGAGAAACCTGAGGAACAGAAACAAACTTTAACTCAAACCAACCAGAAACACTAACTACAGAGCGTTATTCAGAGAGAAACCTGAGGAACAGAAACAAACTTTAACTCAAACCAACCAGAAACACTAACTACAGAGCCTTATTCAGAGAGAAACCTGAGGAACAGAAACAAACTTTAACTAAACTCAACCAGAAACACTAACTACAGCAAACCTCTAAACAAACGATGATGAACGTTACTCAAGTCATTCACAGAAAATTAAATGAGGCCAAAACATCATTTGTGTCAAAAAACGATCAGAGACGTGTTTAAGCTCCTACCTCAGTCCAGCTCCGCAGCAAAACACAAAAGGCCACAGTTATTCACTTATTCAGTTATTCAGTTATTCACTTATTCAGTTATTCAGTTATTTACTTATTCAGTTATTCACTTATTCAGTTATTCACTTATTCAGTTATTCAGTTATTCACTTATTCAGTTATTCAATTATTCACTTATTCACTTATTCACACTTGTGGTCTGATTGCAGCTTATAGAGTTTATTCACAGTCTCTTCCGTTAGAAACATAAAGTAACTGACCCGCATCCTTGAAGGCCACCCTCATCTCCGGGGTGCTCATGGTTCCAGAACCATCCACGTCGTTTTTCTTATAGATCTCCTGCAGACAGAGTTAGAACAAACCGTCTGTATTAAACACAAACAGCTCACACAATATTCTAACACAATATTGTACAATTAATGAATAATTAAGGTTTTTGAAGATGCATTTATCATTTCTACAAACGTGTCTACAAAACAAGCATTTGAAAGAGTGATTTGCTACATGTATTTGTTAAATACAGAGTTTTTAAAGTCACTGCTGGATGTAGCTGTGATGTATTTATGGGACATTTGGTTCGTTTCATCCATCGTCCCGTGGGAGAGACATACAAACAGGTACAGGAGAATTGGAGCAATGGAGCGCACACACACACACACACACACACACACACACACACACACACACACACACACACACACACACACACACACACACACACACACACACACACACACACACACACACACACACACGGTAGGTGAGGTAGGCTAATGTGTTACAGAGCTTTTGTTACTGAGGTAGATGCTGCTTAAGAGCTTTACTGCTAAAGTGTTTACTGCTAAAGTGTTTTACTGCTAAGTGTTTTACTGCTAAAGTGTTTTACTGCTAAAGTGCTTTACTGCTAAAGTGTTTTACTGCTAAAGTGCTTTACTGCTAAAGTGTTTTACTGCTAAAGAGCTTTACTGCTAAGTGTTTTACTGCTAAAAGCTACTGCTAAAGTGCTTTACTGCTAAAGTGTTTTACTGCTAAAGAGCTTTACTGCTAAAGTGCTTTACTGCTAAAGTGTTTTACTGCTAAAGTGCTTTACTGCTAAAGTGCTTTACTGCTAAAGTGCTTTATTGCTAAAGTACTTTACTGCTAAAGTGCTTTACTGCTAAAGTGTTTTACTGCTAAAGTGCTTTACTGCTAAAGTGCTTTACTACTAAAGTGCTTTACTGCTAAAGTGCTTTACTGCTAAAGTGCTTTATTGCTAAAGTACTTTACTGCTAAAGTGCTTTACTGCTAAAGTGTTTTACTGCTAAAGTGCTTTACTGCTAAAGTGTTTTACTGCTAAAGTGCTTTACTGCTAAAGTGCTTTACTGCTAAAGTGTTTTACTGCTAAAGTGCTTTACTGCTAAAGTGCTTTATTGCTAAAGTACTTTACTGCTAAAGTGCTTTACTGCTAAAGTGTTTTACTGCTAAAGTGCTTTACTGCTAAAGTGCTTTACTGCTAAAGTGCTTTGAGTTAAAAGAGGTTTCTAACGTAAGTCTTAGTGATTATAACTCTGGTTACCAAGCAGCCATTGCTTCAGTTGTTTCTTAAATGAAACACAGGTGGCGCTGTCCCTGACTGCTATGGGCAGTGCATCCCTTGACAGAGATGAATGTAGTTCCTTTGAATAGAGTAAATGATGTTATTGTGTATAAGGAGCTGGTGTAGTGAGTGGTTTTACTTCTGAGCGTGTGTTAAAGGATTATTATAACCTGTTTGTCTCTTCCTTAAGTCTTTCCTTTCTGATAATTCAGCTAATTACTGAGAAACTCAGATTTATGGGTATTTAGTCATGTATACAGCTTTTCAGTCATGTGACGTTTGTTGTTATGGCGGCCATTTTGAATACCGAAGTATAATTATGCAGTACAACATGTAACAATATCTCAACTCAGGATGAAAATGAAAGACGACTGATCGACAGTGGTATTTTTATGTCCTGGTAATCATTGCTCATGAAGAAAACAGTAAAAACACACGTTTATGTGAAGACACCAGTGAGTCAGTGTTTAAGCTGCTCTAGATGTTAGCATGCTACCAGTTAGCATTTAGCTTTAACAGCTCAGCTCTGACCCTGAACCACAAACATCTAGCCTTGGATCCAACATGTGACAGAGGTCAGAGCTGTTACTGTAGTATGTCCTCAGTTTCATACATGTGAGACACACATGTGTTTATCGTGTTAAAGACATTGACAGTTGATGACAGTTGCTAACCGGTAGCATGCTAACATAACAGCAGCTTAAACACTGACTCAGACTGAGACTCTGTTGACATGACAAACTGTAAAAATCCCAGAGAAAGGTTTTCCGTTTCCTCTTTGATGAGTTAATTTAGTCTTCAGAGTGAAGCAGATCTTTAGTAAATCCTGCTGTAGCTCCACAGACAGAGCTGCTGCTTATATCACATAAACGTGTGTTTTACTGTTATCTTCATGAGCAATGATTACGAGGACATAAAAATACCACTGTCAGTCGTCTTTCATTTTCATCCTGAGTTGAGATATTGTTACATGTTGTAGTACTGCATAATTCTACTGCGGTATTCAAAATGGCCGCCGGAACTATGCGTGATGTCATTGGAAACACATGTATTGTGTTAAAAAATAAAGCAAAAATACTAAGAGTTTCTTTTAAAATAATTTTGAAATTGTGTTCAGATTCTTTCTAGGTCTGAGTTTCCCTGTAAGTGCTGACGTACCCCCTGGGTCCTCGTACCCCTGGTTGGGAAACAATAGTTTATAACATCGTTTAAACAGGAAAGATTAGTTTTAGTTAAAGTGAAAGTTTAGTTATAGTTAAAGTTTAGTTAAAGTTAATGTTTTAAAATTCTCACCAAATATCTCTGGATCTTCTTCCACAGAGTCGCAAACTCTCCCAGACCCCAGTTTACCGTTTCACTGTCTGAGGGAGGGATAAAGGAAATACTACCACTATACACAATACTACTAACTGACAATATACTACTACACAATACTACTAATTTACAATACTACTACTACTACAATACTACCTACTATTACTTACTACACTAATCAACTACTACAATACTACTACTACAATACTACTGACTCAATACTACTATTACAATACTACTCACTAACTACAATTACGTACTATCTACAATACTAAACTCATTTACTATCTACTACTACTCAATACTACTACTACCTACTACAATACTACTACTTACAATACTACTATTACAGCATACTACTACTACTACTGACTACAATACTATACTACAATACTACTATTACAATACTACTACTACTACAATACTAACTGCTACAATACTACTACTACCATTACTTATACTACTAAATTACTACTACTAACTAATATACAATAACTACTAATACTTATACACTACTAAATACTACTTATTACAATACTACTACTATTACTTATACTACTAATACTACTAACTACAATACTACTACTATACTTATACTACTAATCCACTACTACAATACTACTTAATACAAACTACTAACTAACTACATACTACTTACACTACATATACTACTATTACAATACTATACTACTACTACTAGCATACTACTACTACTACTACATACTACTATTACACATACTACTACTACTACTGACTACAATACTACTACTACAATAGCTAACTATTACAATACTCTACTACTAGCAAACTACTACTACAATACTACTACTACAAACTACTATTACAATACTACTACTACTACAATACTACAAACTATTGACTTATACAACTAATAACCAATACTACAATACTACTACTACAATACTACTACTACAAATACTACTAATTACAATACTACTACACTACAATACTACTACTATTACTTATACTACTAATACCACTAACTACAATACTACTTACTTACTACAATACTACTATATTACTTATACTACTAATACCAGCTACTAGAATACTATACTTACAATACTTACTATTACAATACTACTACTACTACAATACTACTAACTAATTACTTATACTAATACCAACTACTACAATACTACTACTATTACTTATACTTACTAATACTAATACCACTACTACAATACTACTACTATTACTTTATACTACTAATACTACTACAAACTACTAACAATACTACTACTATTACTTATAACTACTAATATACTACAACTAGTACATACTACTACTGCTTACTTAATGCTATAATAACTACCATACTACAATACTACTACTATTACTTATACTAACTAATACTACTAAATACTAACTACAATACTACTATTACACTTATACTACTAATACTACTACCACTACCGACTCACTACTACTACTACTACTATTATTACTTATACTAACTAATACTACTACCAAGACTAACTAACAATACTACTACTGTTACTTATAACTAATCCAATACCACTACCCACTACTACAATATTACTCTTACACTTTTTACTGTATACTTACTAATACTAACTACCACTACTACAATAACTAACTACTGTTTACTTAATACTACCAATAGCCACTACCACTACTACAATATTACTGCTTACTACTTATCTGTATACTACTAATACTAACTACCACTTACTACAATACTATACTACAACTACTACAATACTAACTACTGTTACTTAATACTACTAATACTAACTTACCCGACTGCTACAATACACTAAACTACTATTACTTATACTTACTAAACTACTACTACTACTACAATACTGACTAATACTTATACTACTAATACTACTATTACAATCACTACTAACAGTTACTTATACTACTAATACTACTACTACAATTACTACTACTATTCTTATACTACTAGATAACTACTAACTACAATAACACTACCATTACTTATATTACTAATACTACTCTACAATACTACTTACTATTACTTATTACTACTAATACACTACTTGACATACTACTACTTTGACTTTATTACTACTAATACTACTACTACTACAATACTACTATTATTACTTATAGCTACTAATACTACTACTCACTACTACTACAATACTACTACTATTTACATATACTAACTAATACTACTACTACAATACTACTAACTATTAACTTATACTACTAATACTACTACGTACTACTACTCTGACTAATACTATCTGGGACTATTACTTATAACCTAATTAATACTACTTACTACTACTGACTTTTACAATACTTACTAACTATTGACTTTATACTACTACTACAATACTACTACTATTACTTTATACCTACTTATATCTACTTAATACTGACTACTATTACTTTATACTAGGCTAATACGTACTACTATTACTTATACTACTAATACTACATACTATTACTTATACTACTAATACTACTGACTATTACTTGACTACTAATACTACGTATCTACAATACGTACAAACTGTATGAAGTGAGTGAGTAGGTAGGTGGTTGGTCGGAGGAGGCGCGATGGCGCAGACTGGCTGGCCTCGCTTTTCGTCAGTCTACCCAGGGCAGCTGTGGGCTTACAGAACAGTAGCTTACCACCACCGGAGTTAATGGAGTGAATGAATAATTGAGCTTGTGAAGCTTGCTCTGGGTATCCTTGAAAAAAGCGCTATATCAAATCATTATACTAGCTAAATACTACTAATACAACTATTTACACTATACTTATACTACTAATACACTACTACAACTATTACGATACTACTACTACTACTATTACTTATACTCTAATACACTACTAACCACTATTACTGCTACTACTAATACTACTACACAACTATTACTGCTACTACTAATAACTGATACTTACAACTATTACTGCTACTAACTAATACTACTAACTACAACTATTACTAACTATTACTTATACTACTACTTACAACTATTAACACTATTACTTATACTAACTACATAATACTAACTACTACAGATATTACTGCTACTACTTACTACTACTACTATTACTTAATAACTACTATTACTACTATACTACACTATTACTGCTACTGACTAATTACTACTACTACAACTATTACTGCTACTACTAATACTACTACTACAACTATTACTGCTACTACTAATCTACTAACACAACTATTACTGCTACTACCTAATACTACTACTACAACTATTACTACTATTACTTATACTACTAATACTACTACTGACAACTAATTAACTGCTACTACTACCTAATACTAGTTACTTATACTAATAATACCTAATACTACTACTACCACTAAATTACTGCTACTAACTAATACTACTACTACAAACTAGTTATTATACTACTAGATACTACTACTTGTTACACTAATTACTGCTACTACTACTTACTACTAACTATTACTTATACTACTACTACTAACTACTACTATTATTATACTACCTACTACAACTTTACTTATACTACTAAATCTACTACTCACAATATTATGCTTACTACTAACATATACTACTATACTTATACTATACTACTACTACTACTAATTACTACTAATTACTTATACTACTAAATACTACTACTACAACTATTACTGCTACTACTAATACTACTACTACAACTAATTACTGCTAACTACTAATAACTACTACTAACAACTATTACTGCTACTACTCTAACTAACTATTACTTATACTACTAATACTACTACTACAACTAATTACTTATACTACTAATACTACTACTAACTACAACTATTACTGCTACTACTACTAGCTACTATTATTTATACTAACTAATACTAACTACTACTACAACTATTTAAACTGCTACTAATACTACTACTATTACTTATACTACTAATACTACTACTGACAACTATTTATGCTTACTACTAATACTACTACGGTACAAACTATTACTGCTACTACTAATACTACTGACTACAAACTATTACTGCTACTACTAATACTACAACTATTACTGCTACTACTAAATACTACTACACAACTATTAACTGCTACTAACTAATACTACTACTACAACTATTACTGCTAACTACTAATACTAACTACTACAATATTACTGCTACTACTACTATACTACAACTAATTACTGCACTACTATACTACAACTATTACTGCTACTACTAATACTACTACTACTACTATTACTTATACTACTAATACTACTACAACTATACTTATACTACTAATACTAACTACTACAACTATTAACTGCTACTACTATACTACTACTACACAACTATTTTACTTATACTAACTAATACTACTAACTACAACTATTACTGCTAACTACTACTACTACTACTACTATTACTGTAATACTACTATTACTACTTACTCAACTATTACTGGCTACTACTACTACTATTACTTTATAACTCAACTATTACTTATACTACTAATACTACCTAACTACTAGTAAGTATTACTGCTACTACTAATACTACTAACTACTACTATTACTGGCTACTACTAATACTACTGTGACTACTTACTATACTATTACTGCTTACCTACTAATACTACTACTACTAAAATACTACTACTATACTTATACTACACTACTACTAACCTAATACTACTAACTACTATTAACTTTATACTACTAAATACTTATTACTACATACTATTACTTATACTACTTCTACACTACCTACAACTATTACTTTATACTACTTCTACCACTACTACAACTATTACTTATACTAATACTACTACAACTATTACTTATACTACTTCTAAGCACTACTACAACTATTAACTTATAGCATCTAATACTACTACTACAAACTATTACTGCTACTACTAATTACTTATACTACTACTCACTATCTACTTATACCTAACTAATACTACTACCTACAACTATTACTGCTACTATTACTTATACACTACTAAACTACTAATTACTGCTAACTACTAATACTACTACTAACTACTATTTACGCTACTACTAATACTAACTATACTACTATTACTGCTACTATAATACTACTAATACTACTATTACTGCTACTAACTAACTACATCACTACTATTACTGTATACTATATACTACTACTACTACTATTACTGCTACTACTAATACTTAACTACTACTATTACTTATACTACACTAATACTACTACTAACTACTAACTACTATTACTGCTACTACTAATGACTACTACTTACTACTACTACTACTACTACTACTAACTATTACTGCCTACTACTAATACTACTACTACTACTACTACTACTATTACTGCTACACTACTAATACTACTACTACAACTATTACTTATACTACTAATACTACTACTACACTATTACTTTATACTAACTAACTACCTACTACTACTAAACTATTACTTATACTACTAATACTACTATACATTACTATTACTTTATTACTAACTACTACTAGCTACTACTACTTACAACTATACTTTAAATACTACTTAATACTACTTGTGATACTACTAATACTACTACGTACAACTATTACTTATACTACTTACTACTACTTACTACTCAAACATTTACTTATACTACTTTAATACTACTTACTACAACATGACTCCTTCTGCTGAACAGTGCTGTGCTCGCCCCCTGCCTGGAAGGATACGTCCATTGAGGTTGACCATTGACGCGACAACGTGTCTAAACTGAAAGCCGTTGGTCTTGATGTCCACTCCCTGTGGACGACAATGTTATAAAACATTATAAACTTTATTAAACATTATTAACTTTTATAAACTTTATAAACATTATTAACTTTATAAAACATTATAAACTTTATAAAACATTATTAAACTTTATAAAAACAAAGGTACTACTCACGTTTGGAGACGATCTGTTGAGATGGTTCTTGAGATTGCCATCGTGAGGATCTCCCATGTCCTGGACACAAACATAAACTTTAACTGTTGTGTTTAAACAGAGTCGTCATGGTGAATATTGTGGGTTTTAAGCCTATAAACGTATCAAACATATATACAGTATATTTATTATATCGTATGTGTTAAACGATGACACAAATATTAAACCATCCAAGGCTCCGACTAATTCGCTCAAAAGAAATGAGAAAAACGTGGATCCTCAGGACAAAACACAATGAAGGACATAAGGAACAGACACGTGTGCGGTCTGAGGAAGCAGTGCCAGGTGTGTGTCAGTGTCAGATTGTGGTGTCAGTCCAGGTGTGTGTTCAGTGTCAGGTGTGTTCAGTGCGCAGGTGTGTGTCAGTGCGCAAGGTGGTGGTGTCCAGTGCCAGGTGTGTGTCAGTGTTGTGTTTGGTGTTGTGGTGTTGTCAGTGTGTGAGGGACGTACCGGGCCGGCCAGTTTACTGAAGATCCTCTGAATCCAGCGTCCACTTCAGAGTCACTCCACCAATCTCCTGCAGGACACTAGGGAGAGGAGAGAGGAGAGAGAGGAGGTAAGAGAGGAGGAGGAGGAGAGGGCGGAGGAGAGAGGAGAGGGGAGAGAAGAGGAACAAGGAGGACAGAAGATCACGAAGAGTTAGTCCTCATCCCGGCCTCGGCCTCAACACTTTGACGCAAAAGCCACTCAGTCCTTCCAGGTCAGCGCTGACCAGGGTCGTCACAGATCTGCACAAACACAAGTATTTATTTATTTTTGAACAGATTCGTTCAACAACATCTGCTCAGAGGGATTTAAGTTTTTGGAATAAACTCGTATAAAGAAAAATCTCTTGGTTTTTTGGTTCAAAGCTCAATAAATCTCAGAGAAATAACCAAAGAATGAAAGTGGGTTTTTCTCCCGTCTCGGCTCACGGCTGATACCTTTGGGATTTGAAAACTTTGTAAAGTTCGTAAAAAAGTTTCTGGTACTGACTCCGCCCCTCTCTGTCCATCATCGTCTTCTTCGGTCTCGCTAATGTTGTCTTCCTTCACCTCCTTTCACTTCATTCCATCTCTCTCGCTCTTTTCTCCTCTTTCTCCTCTCCTCCTCCCTCTCTCCTCTTTCTCCTCTCTCAATCTCTCTCCCCCTCCCTCTTTCTCCTCTCTCCTCCTCTCTCCTCTTTTCTCCTCTCTCCTCCTTCCTCCTCCTCTCCTCTTTTCTCCTCTCCTCCCCAGTTCTCTTCCTCTCTGCCTCTTTTCTCCTTCTCGTGCCTCCTCTCTCCTCTTTTCCTCCTCTCTCCTCCTCTCTCTCTCTTTTTCTCCTCTCTCCTCTTTTTCTCTCTCCTCCTCTCTCTCCTCTCTCTCCTCTCCTCTCTTCCTCTTTTCTCTCTTTTCTCCTCTCTCCTCTTTTCTCTCCTCTCCTCCTCTCTCCTACTCTCTTCCTCCTCTCTATCTCATCTCCTCTTTTCTCCTCTTTTCTCCTCTCTTCCTCCTCTCCTTGTGTTTAAGTAAGTGTGGTCATCACACAGTCTGCTGCTGCTTCTCGCTGAACACAGCCTGAATTGCAGAAGTCCCCGTTGAGGTGCGCATCGAATGGTGGAGGGCACTATGGGTTACTCCCGGGGGGTAAACCTGAAGCGGTTCAGACCTCCCGTCCAGGTTATATGAAAGGTCTCAGAGGCGAGCCGGTGTCCTGATTCGGCGTTGCCTCAGGAAGAAAGTTCTTTATCCAGATGCAGCCACAGTCTGACGCGTTGAGAACTGCATGATGTACACGAGGAAGTCCACCAACGCTACCATCCAGTCACCAAACACTTATACATCCAGTCACCAATACGCTAACGTACAGTCACCAAACGCTAACGTCCAGTTCACCAAACGCTAACGGTCCAGTCACCCAAAACAACTAACATCCAGTCACCAAACGCGTAACTTGGTCCAGTTCACTAAACACTAACATCCAGTCATCCAATCGCTAACGTCCAAGTCACCCAAACGCTAACGTCCCAGTCACCAAACCACTACATCCCAGTCACCAAACGCTAACGTCCAGTCACCAAACCTAACATCCAGTCAGCCAACGCTTAACTGTCCAGTCACCAAACACTAACATCCAAGTCATCCAAACGCTACCATGCCAGTCACCAAACGCTAACGTCCAGGGTCACCAAACACTAAACATCCGTCAACAAACTGCTAAACGTCCATCACCAACACTAACATCCAGTCACTCAAAACGCTAACGTCTTCAGTACCAAACGCTAACGTCCAGTCACGCAAAACGCTAACGTCCAGTCACCAAACGCTAATCAGTCCAGTCACCAACACTAACATGCTCAGTCAACCAAATACGCTAAAGTCCAGTCACCAAACACTAACATCCCAGTCACCAAACGCTAACAATCCAGTCACCAAACACTAACGTCCCAGTCACCAAAACCTAAAACGCCAGTCACCAAACGCTAACGTCCAGTCACCAACGTACCTCAGTCACCAAAACGCTAACGTCAGTCACCAAACGCTAACCGTTCCAGTCAACCAAACGCTAACGCCTGTCAGGTCACCAAACGCTAGACGCCCAGTCACCAAACGCTAAAGCCCAGTCATCCAAACGCTAACTGCCCAGTCACCAAACGTAACATCCAGTCACCAAAACGCTAACGTCCAGTTCCCAAACGCTAACAGTCAGTCACCAAACGCTAAACGTCCAGTCACCAAACGCTAAAACGTTCCAGTATCCACCAAAACGCTAACGTCCAGTCAACCAACCGCTAACGTCCAGTCACCAAAACGCTAACATAGCCCAGTCACCAAAAACGCTAAGTCCATCACCAAACGCTAACGCCAGGTCACAAACGCTAACGTCGCAGTCACCAAAGCGCTAACACATCCAGTCACCAAACGCTAACGGTCTCATCACCAAAACGCTAACGTCCATGTCACCAAAAAGCTAAGTCCGTCCAGTCCACCAACGCTAATGCCCAGTCACCAAACGCTAACTATCTCAGTCACCAACACTAAACGTCCATACCAAAACGCTAACGTCCAATCACCAACGCTAACGTCCAGTCACCACGCTAAACGTCCAGTCACCAACCTAAACGCCCAGTCACCAAACGCCTAACGCCCATCACCAAACGCTAACAGCCGGTGCCAGTCACCAACACGCAACGCCCAGTCACCAAACGCTAACATCCAGTCACCAACGCTAACGTTCCCAGTCACCAAACGTCTAACGTCCAGGTCCACAAACGCTACGTCCAGTCACCAAAACGTAACGTCCTACAGATCACCAAACGCTAACGTTCCAGTCACCACCGCTAAACGTCCAGTCACCAAACGCTAAACGTCCAGTCACCAAAACGCCTAACGTCCAGTCACCAAACGCTAAAAACGTACAGCACGCAAACGCTAACGTCAGTCACCAAACGCTAACGGTCCAGTCACAAAAACGCTAACGCCCAGTTCAGCCAACGCTAACCGCCTCCAGTCACCGAAACGCTATACGTCCATCACCAAACGCTAACAGCCCAGTCACCAAACGCTAACATCCAGTCCAACCAACCCTAATTGCCCAGTCACCAAACGCTAACATCCAGTCACCAATACTGCTAAATCCAGTCACCAAAGCGCTAACGTTCCAGTCCACCAAAACGCTAACGTCCAGTCACCAAACGCTACGTCCAGTCACGCAAACGCTAACGCAGTCACCATACGCTAACGCCCAGTCACACCAAACGCTAACGCCCAGTCACCAAACGCTAACATCCAGTCACCAAACGCTAACCCCCAGTCACCAAAAACGCTACGCCAGTCACCCAAACGCTAACATCCAGTCAACAAAAACGCTAACGTCCAGGTCACCAAATCGCTAACGTCCAGTCACCTAAACGCTAACGTCCATACCAAACGCTAACGCCCAGTCACCGCAATGAACGCTAACGCCCAGTACCAAACGCCTAACATCCAGTCACCAAACGCTAAACCTGTCCAGTTCACCAAACCCGCTAACCGTCCAGCACCAAACGCTAACGTCCAATGTCACCAAACGCTAACGTCCAGTCACCAAACGCTAATGCCCAGTCACCAAACGCTAACGTCCAGTCAAAACGCTAAGACGTCAAGTTCCACCAAACGTAACGTCCAGATCACCAACGCCTAAAGCCCAGTCACCAACACGCTAACGCCCAGTCACCAACGCTAAAACTCCGCCCAGTCACCAATACGCTTACATCCAGTCAACCAATTAACGCTAACGCCCCAGTCACCAAACCGCTAGACGCCTCAAACACACAAACGCTAACATCAGTCACCAAAACGAACGTCCAGTCAACCAAACGCTAACATCCAGTCACCAAACGCTAACGGCCACCATCACCAAACGCTAACATCCAAGTCACCAAACGCTAACGGCCCAGTCACCAAAACGTCTAACGCCGCAGGTCACAAATCGCTAACATCCAGTCACCACGCTAACTGTCCAGTCGACAAACGATAACGTCCAGTCACCAAAACGCTAACGTCCAGTCAACCAAACGCTAAATGCCCAGTCACCAAACGCTAAGCCCAGTCACCAAACGCTTAAACGCCACAGTCACCAAACGCTAACTAGTCCAGTCACCAAATACGCTAAACGTCCAGTTCACCAAACGCTAACGCCCAGTTCACCAAAGCGCTAACGGCCCAGTCACCAAACGCTAACATCCAGTCCACCAAACGCTACGCCCAGTCACCAAACGCTAAGCCCAAACACCAAAACGCTAAACATCCAGTCAACCCAAACGCTAACAGCCCAAGATCCACCAAACGCTAACGCGCCCCTAGTCACCAAACAGCTAAACGCCCAGTCACCAAAACGCTAACAATCCAGTCACACAAACGCTAACGCCACCCAGTTCACAAACGCTAACGCCCAGTCACGCAAACGCTAACATCCAGTCACCGAAAGCAACGTCCAGTCACCAAACGCTAAACGTCCAGTCCCAATACGCTAAACGCCCAGTCACCAAACGCTAACGCCACAGTCACCAAACGGATAACCGCCCCAGTCACCAAAAAACGCTACAGTCCAGTCACCAAACGCTAACGTCCAGGTCAACCAAAAACGCTAACGCCGCAGTCACCAAAAACGCTAACGCCCAGTCACCCGCTAACATCCAGTCCATCAAACGCTAACGTCCAGATCACCAAACGCTACGCCCCAGTCACCAAACGTAACGCCTCCCAGTTCACCGAATAACTTAACACTCAGTCTACCAACGTACTATACGTCCAGTCACCAAACGTAAACGTCCATCACCCAAAACGCTAACGTCCAGTTCAACAAACGCTAACACCAGTCACCAAACCCTAACGTCCAGTCACCAAACGCTAACGTCCAGTCCCAACCAAACGCTAACGTCCAGATCTACGTAAACGCTAACAGTCCAGTCACCAAACGCTAACGCCTCCCAGTCACCAAACGCTAACGTGCCCAGTCACCAAACGCTAACGCCCCAGTCACCAAACGCTAACATCCAGTCACCAAACGCTAACGCCCCAGTCACCAAACGCTAACATCCAGTCACCAAAACGCTAATGCCCAGTCACCAAACGCTACTCCAGTCACCATCATCAAAACGCTAACGTCCAGTCACCAAACGCTAACGTCCAGTCACCAAACGCTAACTCCAGTCACCAAACGCTAACGTCCAGTCACCAAACGCTAATGCCCAGTCACCAAACGCTAACATCCAGTCACCAAACACTAACGTCCAGTCACCAAACGCTAACGTCCAATCACCAAACGCTAACGTCCAGTCACCAAACGCTAACGTCCAGTCACCAAACCGCTAACGTCCAGTCACCAAACGCTAACGGCCCAGTCACCAAACGCTAACATCCAGTCACCAAACGCTAACGTCCAGTCACCAAACGCTAACGCCCAGTCACCAAACGCTAACATCCAGTCACCAAACGCCTAACATCCAGTCACCAAACGCTAAACGTCCAGTCACCAAACGCTAACGTCAGTCACCAAACGCTAACGTCCAGTCACCAAACGCTAACGCCCAGTCACCAAACATGAAAATGTCAGGGGGAAAAATAAAACGAGATAAAAGTGATATAAAACAACAAAACTACAATAGTGGGGAAAAAAGTAAAAAAAATGGGGGGAATTTAAAGGGGGGTATTATGCTTTTTTCAATCACATAGCACCAGTCTATAGCATACTACAATGATGACGTAACCTTCTGTTGGTCTGTATATGCAGTAAATTAAAATAACTGCCTTGAATAAAATTGCTCTCTCAAAATGGCTGTACTGAACGTCTTGAAATAGGCCTCTGTCTCTTTAAGAAGCTTTCCGACACGCCCCCTTCAGCACACTGCTGTGGCATCTAAACAACACTACTGTGCGGGGAGGGGGCTCTGCTGAGCTGAGGAGCAGTGGTTGGTGGCTTGGCTGGTGACGAAAGGTCCAGAGGCGTCTCCAGGAGGTGGGGGCGTTCCTAGGAGGACTGAGGCATAGCTACACCTAAAATGGCTGCCGTCTAAGTTTTTACTGATTACTCAAAAATATGTGAATGAGCCAAGGCAACACTCCAGGCATGTGTTTAATGAGGGAATGACATAATAACATGATATAAAGCTTGAAAAAGTTGATTTTACATAATACCCCCCTTTAAAAAAAATAAAAAGTGACAAAAATGTGATGAAAAAGCCACAAAGAGAAACAAAAAAGTGACAAAAAAGGAGAAAAGAGTTTTCCAGTAAACTTGACTGATCTGTGGCGTCTGCAGAGCCGCGTCTCACCTTAGGGGGGAGCTGTGGGAGAGAGAGCACATGGTTAGGACTCGTTCACAGGCCCTGGTTAGTTTAGTCAGTCTCAGGTCAATCTGGTCAGTCTCTGGTTAGTCTGGTCAGTCTCTGGTTAGTCTCTGGTTAGTCTCTGGTTAGTCTCTGGTGAGTCTCTGGTTAGTCTCTGGTTAGTCTCTGGTTAGTCTGGTTAGTCTGGTCAGTCTGGTCAGTCTCTGGTCAGTCTGGTGAGTCTCTGGTCAGTCTGGTCAGTCTGGTGAGTCTCTGGTTAGTCTCTGGTTAGTCTGGTCAGTCTCTGTTAGTCTGGTTAGTCTGGTGAGTCTCTGGTTAGTCTCTGGTCAGTCTGGTGAGTCTCTGGTTAGTCTCTGGTTAGTCTGGTCAGTCTCTGGTTAGTCTCTGGTTAGTCTGGTCAGTCTCTGGTCAGTCTGGTGAGTCTCTGGTTAGTCTCTGGTCAGTCTGGTGAGTCTCTGGTTAGTCTCTGGTCAGTCTGGTGAGTCTCTGGTCAGTCTGGTCAGTCTCTGGTCAGTCTGGTGAGTCTCTGGTCAGTCTGGTGAGTCTCTGGTTAGTCTCTGGTTAGTCTCTGGTCAGTCTCTGGTTAGTCTCTGGTTAGTCTCTGGTTAGTCTCTGGTTAGTCTGGTCAGTCTCTGGTTAGTCTCTGGTCAGTCTCTGGTTAGTCTCTGGTTAGTCTCTGGTGAGTCTCTGGTGAGTCTCTGGTTAGTCTGGTCAGTCTCTTGGTTAGTCTCTGGTTAGTCTCTGGTTAGTCTCTGGTTAGTCTGGTCAGTCTCTGGTTAGTCTGGTCAGTCTCTGGTGAGTCTCTGGTTAGTCTCTGGTTAGTCTCTGGTTAGTCCTGGTCAGTCTCTGGTCAGTCTCTGGTCAGTCTCTGGTTAGTCTCTGGTAGTCTCTGGTAGTCTCTGGTTAGTCTCTGGTTAGTCTCTGGTAGTCTCTGGTTAGTCTCTGGTTAGTCTCTGGTAGTCTGGTCAGTCTCTGGTCAGTCTCTGGTCAGTCTCTGGTAGTCTCTGGTTAGTCTCTGGTTAGTCTCTGGTTAGTCTGGTCAGTCTCTGGTCAGTCTGGTAGTCTCTGGTTAGTCTCTGAGTCTCTGGTTAGTCTCTGGTTAGTCTTGCTGGTCAGTCTCTGGTTAGTCTCTGGTCAGTCTCTGGTTCAGTCTCTGGTTAGTCCTGTAGTCTGGTAGTCTGGTCAGTCTCTGGTTAGTCTCTGGATCTGGTCAGTCTCTGGTTAGTCTGGTCAGTCTCTGGTTAGTCTCTGGTTGTCTGGTAGTCTCTGTTAGTCTCTGGTTAGTCTCTGGTCAGTCTCTGGTTAGTCTGGTCAGTCTCTGGTTAGTCTCTGGTTAGTCTGGTTACTCCCTGGTCAGTATTTGTCTCGTCTCTGACCTCGTAGATGGCGAAGCCGATGGTGTGCATGTCCTCTCCTTGCTCCTCAGTTTCCTCCGGTTCTTCTGGATCAGTCCCACCACGAAGCTGCAGCCCGTCTCTCCATCGTCCGGGTCGTCGTCCTCCTCGTTCAGACGGATCACGAACTGAGGGTTTGTCCAGAAGGTGGCTGCGAGAGACCACAGTCATCAGGCTCATAACCTGGTTAGGTTAGTTTGGTTAGTAAGGTTAGGTCGTGTGATAGTTAAGATGATTACAGGTGTCTCAGCCTCTCCTGGTTAGGTGTGTGTGTTATGTAAGGTATGGTTAGTGTATAGTTAAGATGATTACACGGGTTGTTCCTCAGCCTCTCCTGGTTAGGTTAGTGTGTGGTTATGTAAGGTTATGGTCAGTGTTATAGTTAAGATGATTACACGGGTTGTTTCCTCAGCCTCTCCTGGTTAGTGTTAGTGTGTGGTTATGTAAGGTTATGGTTAGTGTTATAGTTAAGATGATTACACGGGTTGTTCCTCAGCCTCTCCTGGTTAGTGTTAGTGTGTGGTTATGTAAGGTTATGGTTAGTGTTATAGTTAAGATGATTACACGGGTGTTCCTGAAGCCTCTCCTGGTTAGGTTTAGTGTGTGGTTATGTAAGGTTATGGTTAGTGTTATAGTTAAGATGATTACACGGGTTGTTCCTGCAGCCTCTCCTGGTTAGGTTAGTGTGTGGTTATGTAAGGTTATGGTTAGTGTTATAGTTAAGATGATTACACGGGTTGTTCCTCAGCCTCTCCTGGTTAGTGTTAGTGTGTGGTTATGTAAGGTTATGGTCAGTGTTATAGTTAAGATGATTACACGGGTTGTTCCTGCAGCCTCTCCTGGTTAGGTTAGTGTGTGGTTATGTAAGGTTATGGTTAGTGTTATAGTTAAGATGATTACACGGGTTGTTTCCTCAGCCTCTCCTGGTTAGGTTAGTGTGTGGTTATGTAAGGTTATGGTCAGTGTTATAGTTAAGATGATTACACGGGTTGTTCCTGCAGCCTCTCCTGGTTAGGTCAGTGTGTGGTTATGTAAGGTTATGGTCAGTGTGATAGTTAAGATGATTACACGGGTTGTTCCTCAGCCTCTCCTGGTTAGGTTAGTGTGTGGTTATGTAAGGTTATGGTCAGTGTTATAGTTAAGATGATTACACGGGTTGTTCCTGCAGCCTCTCCTGGTTAGTGTTAGTGTGTGGTTATGTAAGGTTATGGTTAGTGTTATAGTTATGATTACACGGGTTGTTCCTGCAGCTCCTGCGGTGGAGCCCGCCTCCAGGTGCCGTCGAACTTGGACGTGCTCCAGTGCTTCAGAGAGTTGTCCAAGATGGCGTCCGGCGTCAGCGTGCAGACCTCGATCCGATTGTAATGTCTGCAGAACTCACTGTAGGACATCCTGGAGGAGAGAGGAGGGAGGAGAGGGGGGGTGAGGAGAGGGGAGGAGACGAACAGATGATGGACAGACGGGGCGGAGTCAGTACCAGAACTCTCCGTCCTCTGCGTTGGCGTGAGGACAGTTCCCCTGGACGTGGTCCCACTCTGACGACCTGAAACAGAACCAGGACTAGACTCAGACTCAGACTCTCCTCTATAAAGGTAAAGATGAGGCAGACTGTAGATATTTACAGTTTACTCACCCTGCTGGATTTTTGGCCATTTCCAAAGAATATGAGTGAAAACACAAAACCCTTATTTCACTCATGGTCAGTGATGTTGAAACACGTGTGAACCATCACCATCACAAAATAAAAGACCAAATTGAGCCTGATCAAAAGTTTCCACACAGTTCCTAATCCTGTGCATTTCCCTTCAGCATCAGTGAAGCTCTGAGTCTTTGTGGTCATTGAAATTGTACTCCTTTTTAAATTGTATTTTTTATTGTTTGCAGTGCTTTGGTCAACTTTGGTTGTTGTAAGGCGCTTTAGAAATAAAACTTGATTGATTGATTGATTGATTGATTGATTGATCATTGTGGAGATGGTTCTGTTTATGATCTAATGGTACTTTTCATCAAAGTTCCTCCTCCCTCCTGTGAAACATGGAGGTGTTTCTCTGATGTGGCTCCAGAATAAAGTGAAGGTCCCGTTAGTTCCAACTCAGTATCATTGAATCACTGTGGGGAGATCTCATGAAGACAGACCAGGAACTTACAGGAACTGGAGGCTTTAAGAAGAAGCTTTACCATTAGATTATAAACAGAACCTTCTCCACAGAGACTCAGAGCTTCACTGACGCTAAAGGGAAATACACAGTTTTAAGAACTGGGGTGTGGAAACTTTACAACAGGGTCATTATGTATTTTATTTTGTTGATTTGAAATGAGTTCACACATTTATTTTCCCCACAATAAATGTCTTCACAACATCACTGCATCACTGACCATGAGCGGAAAAAATGTTTTATCAGAACAATCCACCAGGGTGAGTAAAGTTATCACCACAACTGTAGATACTGTATATGTGTATATATACAGATAAAGATGGCGTAGACTGTAGATACTGTATATATATATATATAAATATATAAAGATAAGTGAGTCGTGTCACTGACCCGTCGCTCCAGGCTCCCGTCCACTCCACTTGTCCCCAGGGGTTTCGGACTCGCACCAGTTTCTCCATCCTCCCGCGGTAGTTCACCTGAACACCAGGGGGCGCTGTTTACACCTCACGTGCAGTAGGTTTGACACAGTGTTGACTCGAGTTACATAAAAACACTGATACAGGCTGAATATGAGAATAATCCCTGGGACACGTTTAGCTGCCACTGACTGTTTTTATTTTAAACATTTAAGAAGAATTAAAACATCATGTCAAACTGTGGGCGAACATTCAGGCGGACAGTTTTTAATGAATCATCATCATCGGCTTGGTGGGTTAAGAGATTAAAACCGTCTGTAAAGGTAAAGCTGTGTGCGTTTGTGTGTGTGAGTTAGGCCACACCTCCACGGCGCCGGTCAGCGAGTAGGCGTGGCCTTTCACCAGTTTCTGCCGAGTGACGGCCTCCGAGTCTGCGGCGCTGGTGATCTACAGAGACAGAGCAGGGAGTCAAACCTGTGACCAACACCTGAGACCGTCCCAGACCCTGGACTCACGTCGATGGAGCAGCCCAGCAGAGCTCCCGCCTCCAGAGCTTTCTTCAGGATCTGGAACAGGTTGGACGGAGGTTTGCTCAGGTCAAAGTTCTCCGCGATGCCTCCAGTGAAGTCCTCGAAGCCCTCGGTGGTGGTTCCTCCAGAGAGCGCCTCATAACTGCCGTTCAACCTGAGGAGAACCAGAACATCAGGAGACACCAACACCTGCTCCACCTGCTCCACCTACAGAGAGCGCCTCATAACTGCCGTTCAACCTGAGGAGAACCAGAACATTAGGAGACACCAACACCTGCTCCACCTGCTCCACCTGCACCACCTGCTCCACCTGCTCCACCTGCTCCACCTACAGAGAGCGCCTCATAACTGCCGTTCAACCTGAGGAGAACCAGAACATTAGGAGACACCAACACCTGCTCCACCTGCTCCACCTACAGAGAGCGCCTCATAACTGCCGTTCAACCTGAGGAGAACCAGAACATCAGGAGACACCAACACCTGCTCCACCTGCTCCACCTACAGAGAGCGCCTCATAACAACGGTTTACCCTGTGAACCAGAACCAGAACATCATCTACAGGAGAAACATCATCATCATCCTCCAGTGGCGCCTCCAGAAATTGTTCATAGGGGTGGCCAGATGGGGCCACTTAAAATCTTGGGGTGGCAAGCCAAAACTATCAGCCATCATTTCACAATTGTATTTACTGTTGTAGTAAACTGGCCTGTAGAAAAGTATCAGAAAGACTTAAGGAAACGTCTACTGCTATACTTTGTTTTTTTGGCTGTGAATTTGGGCTGAAATATTCATAACTGATACTACAGTACTACAATTAACACTGGCCAGTGGGGTGGCCAGGAGTCGGCCAGGGGTGGGCCACCCCATGGTGGCGCCACTGATCCTCTGACACATTAGAGCACACTTCCCTCTCTCTGCTGTGTGCTGTGTGCGCACATGCTCGGTGTAGAACGCTGCCCCCTGCTGGAGTGGAATGTCGGTTCTTACTTGGCGTAGGCTTTCTCCAGCAGAGCGGTCCAGAACTCCCGCTTTTCAGCCGAATGGACGAACAGCAGCTCTCCATCTTTCACCGGCAAACGGTCGTCCACCACCACGTCCACCCACTCCCCGTACTGCCATAACTAACAAACAAACAAACAAACAAACAAACAAACATGTAAATAAATGCTGCAGGTGGAGATATCAGTGTGAACATTTAGCATTTTATGTTTCCATAGTTTAGTTTAGTTTATTAGTTTATTTGAGCAGCAAACACTCTGCTCTAAAGGAGTGGGCCGAAGCAAGAGCTTATAAGCCCCGCCCCCAAAATCAATACAATTAAAATCATCATTTCACAAGAACATAGTGGAACAACAAAGGAACAAAACAGCAACAAGGAAACAACAGCAAAACAAACTAGAAATGCAGCAATGGCTGCGCCATTGCGATTGACTGCGGAACTGCGGGAATCGAATGCAGAAATTGCATAAATTTGCATAAATTGGTTAATTTGCATAAACTTATGTTCATAAACTGGTGAAATTGCATAAACTGGTAAAATTGCAGAAAAACTGTAAAATGCATAAATTGGTTAATTTGCATAATCTAATTTGCATAAACCGGTAAAATGCATGAACAGATTAAATTGCACAAACTGTTATGTTGCATAAACTGGTTAAATTGCAAAAAAAACAGTAAAATGCATTAATTGGTTAATTTGCATAAATTATATAAACTGCATTAACTGTTTAAATTTCATAAATCCTAAATGGCATAAATTGTTATGTTGCATAAACTGGTTAAAATGCGTAAACTGGTTAAATTCCATAAAGTGGTTAATTTGCATAAATTGTTTATATCGCATAAACTTTTTAAATTCCATAAACTGGTCAAACTGTTGAAATCGCCTAAATGCTGAAGATGCAGAAGCTGCACAAATGGCTGAAACACATGGAGAGCCAGAAATCCTATTAAAATGCATTGGCTGGATTCGCCATACACACTAATGGAGCAGAGGCCACATACACACCAATGCAAAAAGTTCAAATTCCTGTAGAAAAAAAACTGGAAAACTGCAGAAGGCCATTTTTTTCTCAAAACCCACAAGTTGCGGGAAGCTGAACATGCACAAATTGCAGAAATTGCAGAAATTGCGGAAAAAAATGCGGAAAAGCATGAATTTGCGGGAGCCCCATTATGCGTCAATGGGAAAAATGTGCGGTATTTCGTCCGATTGCGGAAAAACCGTAAATCGCAGAAGTCCCAAAAGTAATAGCAGGATTCTCCTCAACATGCGGAACGTTTTGATGCATAACTTGCAGAAATTGCACAAAGCATGAAAGTGCTGAAAGCTGCAGAAAATCAGGAAAAAGATGGAATAATATTAAAGAACATGAAAACCAACTAGAAATGCAGCAATGGCTGCGCCATTGCGATTGACTGCGGAACTGCGGGAATCGAATGCAGAAATTGCAGAAATTTGCATAAATTGGTTAATTTGCATAAACTTATGTTCATAAACTGGTGAAATTGCATAAACTGGTAAAATTGCAGAAAAACTGTAAAATGCATAAATTGGTTAATTTGCATAATCTAATTTGCATAAACCGGTAAAATGCATGAACAGATTAAATTGCACAAACTGTTATGTTGCATAAACTGGTTAAATTGCAAAAAAAAACGGTAAAATGCATTAATTGGTTAATTTGCATAAATTATATAAACTGCATTAACTGTTTAAATTTCATAAATCCTAAATGGCATAAATTGTTATGTTGCATAAACTGGTTAAAATGCGTAAACTGGTCAAAATGCGTAAACTGGTTAAATTCCATAAAGTGGTTAATTTGCATAAATTGTTTATATTGCATAAACTTTTTAAATTCCATAAACTGGTCAAACTGTTGAAATCGCCTAAATGCTGAAGATGCAGAAGCTGCACAAATGGCTGAAACACATGGAGAGCCAGAAATCCTATTGGCTGGATTCGCCATACACACTAATGGAGCAGAGACCACATACACACCAATGCAAAAAGTTCAAATTCCTGTAGAAAAAAACTGGAAAACTGCAGAAGGCCAATTTTTTCTCAAATCCCACAAGTTGCGGAAGCTGAACATGCACAAGTTGCAGAAATTGCAGAAATTGCGGAAAAAAATGCGGAAAAGCATGAAGTTGCGGGAGCCCCATTATGCGTCAATGGGAAAAATGTGCGGTATTTCGTCCGATTGCGGAAAAACCGTAAATCGCAGAAGTCCCAAAAGTAATAGCAGGATTCTCCTCAACATGCGGAACGTTTTGATGCATAACTTGCAGAAATTGCACAAAGCATGAAAGTGCTGAAAGGTGCAGAAAATCAGGAAAAATGTGCGGGAATAATAACTAGAAATGCAGCAATGGCTGCGCCATTGCGATTGACTGCGGAACTGCGGGAATCGAATGCAGAAATTGCATAAATTGCATAAATTGGTTAATTTGCATAATCTAATGTTCATAAACTGGTTAAATTGCAGAAAAACTGTAAAATGCATAAATTGGTTAATTTGCATAATCTAATTTGCATAAACCGGTAAAATGCATGAACAGTTTAAATTGCACAAACTGTTATGTTGCATAAACTGGTTAAATTGCAAAAAAAAACAGTAAAATGCATTAATTGGTTAATTTGCATAAATTATATAAACTGCATTAACTGTTTAAATTTCATAAATCCTAAATGGCATAAATTGTTATGTTGCATAAACTGGTTAAAATGCGTAAACTGGTTAAAATGCGTAAACTGGTTAAATTCCATAAAGTGGTTAATTTGCATAAATTGTTTATATTGCATAAACTTTTTAAATTCCATAAACTGGTCAAACTGTTGAAATCGTCTAAATGCTGAAATTGCAGAAGCTGCACAAATGGCTGAAAGACATGGAGAGCCAGAAATCCTATTAAAATACATTGGCTGGATTCGCCATACACACTAATGGGGCAGAGACCACATACACACCAATGCAAAAATTTCAAATTCCCGTAGAAAAAAACTGGAAAACTGCAGAAGGCCAATTTTTTCTCAAAACCCACAAGTTGCGGAAGCTGAACATGCACAAAGTTCAGAAATTGCAGAAATTGCGGAAAAAAATGCGGAAAAGCATGAATTTGCGGGAGCCCCATTATGCGTCAATGGGAAAAATGTGCGGTATTTCGTACGATTGCGGAAAAACCGTAAATCGCAGAAGTCCGAAAAGTAATAGCAGGATTCTCCTCAACATGCGGAACGTTTTGATGCATAACTTGCAGAAATTGCACAAAGCATGAAAGTGCTGAAAGGTGCAGAAAATCAGGAAAAAGATGGAATAATAATAATAATATTAAAGAACATGAAAACCAATAATTGACTGCGGAAGATTCCGCAGTCAATCAATAATAATAATAAAGAAACGAAAACCAATAATTGACTGCGGAAAATTCCGCAGTCAATCAATGATTGACTGCGGAAGATTCCGCAGTCAATCAAATAGACCCTACACACCCGCAGCATCGACCATACCCCAAAACAGAGCAATACTGATTACGTAACAACTAATTACAAAACAACTCTGATAATGTTACACACTTACAAACTATTTACAAAGAACTATAACTTACAAAACACTGTTTGAAGTGTTCGTACATCAACAGAAAAGAAGCACAATTACAACAACGCTCTAGTTTCATGTATGAAGTCTAGTACAAAGCAAGTAACAAAAGGAGATCATTACATTTCTGTCAGATGGTTACCATGGTAACATTGTTAGCATTACCAAAAGTCACTAGTTTTATGTTAAAAAGACACATTAATATACATATTATACTCCGTGAATATTATTATGTACATTTATTATGTGGGGCGACAGTGGCGCAGATGGTAGAGCGGGTCGTCTCATGACCAGAAGGTCGGGGGTTTGAATCCCGCCTCCTGAAGGTGCACATTGTCGTTGTGTCCTTGGGCAAGACACTTCACCCACATTGCCTCCAGTGTCTGCCTACACTGGTAGCCCCTAGGAGAGACCAACAGGCCCGGTTTGAACCGTGAGGCCGTCCTTCCGTGGACCCACCACCTGCAGAAGGAGCCATGGGGCCGGTGCTATGTGACCTGGGCAGCTCCAACGGCCCCCACGACCCGGCAACGGACAAGTGGAAGAAAATGGATGGATGTACATTTATTATGTAAGCCCTACACAGTGTAGTGCGTTACAAAGCCGGGTGTAGAGCGGGCCAGTTGTAGAGGGCAGTAGCTCCTCATCAACAAACCCCTACACAGCTGCCCTAACTAGCTGATTTTGTAGATGATGTTCCTATGCTGTGAGGTGCGTTAAAAGACGAGGATTACGAGCCCGTTGGGAGGATCCCTCTCAACAGATCCATAGCTCGCCTGCCCTAATTCTCTCTTTGTAATTTTGAGCAATAGAATGACACCCGTTGAGAGCAACAACATTCTTCCTTAAAAAGAGCAATTTGATCCTAGTGCGCCCCCTAGTGGCAACTCATTTCTTCTTCTGCTATGTTTCTGCTATGTTTCCGCTATGTTTCTGAGGCCTGAAGTTTAATTTATCACGTAATTCATAACAACCAGTACGTTCTTGGAACCTTCTTTGTATCTGGCCTGGTAACAGTTGCTTTGTATAACAGAGTTCCATATAAACATAAGGCGTTTTCTGCAGAACGGCCAGAATGGACGACGAAATCTGAATAATGTTCAGAGCCAGGTTTACATGAGTGGTTTTATTTAGTGACACTTTATCGGCCTGGGCACTGTTATATTTTCAATACCAGTTAATGATACTTAAATATGTGTCGTCTAGAACCAGAAAACAGAACAATAATGTGAGGAAGATCTGACCATTTACAATATCAGGATTCATCTGCAATGTCGAGAAATGGGGGAAAAATCGGGAAATTAGAAAAAAAATGGGCCAAAAATTTTAAATGTAAAAAAGTGGAGAAATAAAAACAAAAATTAAGAAATGGGGCAATAATAGAGGAAAACATTGGTGGTAAAAAAGTCACTTCCTTTAATCCTGTCCCTGAACCCATTTGCCATTTGTTTTCATCGCTCCTTTTATTTTGCTTGTGTGTTTCACTGCTGTACTCTCTTCCTGTATATAATGCTTTATTATTGCTTTATTTTTAAGATTAGCCTCCTGGCTAATTCTGGCATATTATACAGTTGCACTGTTGGTTAATATGCACTGTGCTATAATAAATAAATAAACAAACAAATAAATAAATAAATAAATAAATAAATAAATAAATAAATAAATAAATAAAGCAACAGCATCAAAACTTGGATCTAAAGATATATATATATATATTTTTTTGGTTCCTGTTTTCAATACTTTAATGTTTCCAAACTGGGGGGGCGGACTGGCCACATGTCCTGTGTTCTGGAAGAGCACAGACGGGCCACCGGTCTGGCCTCTCAATGTTCTCCTCAACCTCTAACCCCCCGCCTTAACCGAGCTTTACCCAAATCTAAAAGCTTCAAAGAAAAGCCTCAAAATAACCACGAAAACAAGGATGAAAACGGAACAAAAATGTGCCGGAAAAGAAACGAAAACACAATGAAAAAGTGACAAAGAAATGTGACGAACACACAACAAAAAGTCACTTTTGTAGGTCTTAGCTTTCAAATGAAGCGTTACACTGTTGTTTTTCAGTCTCAGCCAAACATATGAGCTCCAAACATCTGCTCAGAGTGATTTTGGACCTGGTTTAGTTTTGGAATAAACTAGTTATTAGTGAAAACGTCTGTATATAAACTCTTCCAAAGCCACTGCTGTCTCCCACAAAGGAAATGACCATATTTGGATTACAGCCTTTCGTGCTACACGTGGATACCTAACAGGTCAGTGTGAATGAATAAGCGTGGGAAAGACCAGGGAGCCACACAGACATGTTGGAGTCACTTCCTGGATAATAAACATCATAAAGAGAGAGTTTGGGCTGTTTTGATTTAAACTAAGACATTCAGGAGGAAAGTGGCTAAAACCAGCTGGAATATAAACCTGTGTGAGTTCTAGAATAAAACACTGTGACTGAGGGACAGACCTGGAAGTGGAAGATCCCGGCGTAGTTGTCTCCAAAGCTCTGGTCCTGGGGCACGACTCGGGCCATGACGAACTCGTTCAGGGTCAGGGACGCGATGGCAGCCAGGAGCCAGCAGTCGCCTGCAGGGGGCAGCAGAGTCAGGACAGAAGGTTTTAAAGAGGAAAGATTTAACCTTTTACCCCCAATTAACCCAGCACATTCTCTCTAGTTCAGCTTTACCCAAATCTAAAAGCTTCTTGTAGTTGGGAAATTGATTTAATTGTATAATTTGCACTGAAGTGTTGTTGTAATCATCTTGGTATGTGAACCTTTGTACCAGACTCAGGTGTCCCTCATGGGAAAATGTTTACAAAGATGACCTGTTGACCTGTTGACCTGTCTGAGCTCAGTTCTGGTCTAAACAGAATAAAACTGCCTCACAGTGTTTATGGGTTTCTTATCAGGCTGGACCAGTGTCTTCTCTCCCAGCTTGCTGTTCTGGGAGGAGGGTCGACGAAGGGGTTAGAAACTTCAGACTTGACTTTAGGATTTGATGTGATCACATTATTGTCTAGTCAGTCTCACTTATATTTTTATTATTTTATTCATTTGCTATTCACAAATTATCATTTTCTACTGCTTATAATAAATCACCAAAAGACAACTGTTTGATTTCCGTTATTAGTCATTTCTTCAACTACATTCTCCACTGGAGTTTACAGCCTACAGGCCAGAGTAACGCCTCATTTGAAAGCTAAGACCAACAAAACTCGCCTAAATCACTTTTCACCTTCTTGTTGACGCTGTATTGTAGCTTTCAGATTTGGGTAAAGCAGCTCATGGGCTCGGCTCAGGTTTAGACGTTAAACTGGTTCAGCGACATTTCAGTAAATGTGTCAGTTTAAAGCCGCGGCCCTGGAGCAAAGACAAACTGCAGCAGGTAAATAAAGGCGACAGGAGAATATTGATCAAATAATGACTGGTTATGTATTCATGATTTTAACATGTTTTTACTTTACTTTAGTTTACACAGGCCCAATGTTTGTGGTCAGTGAATGAATGAAACACTGAAGTAACTGGGGAAACATGTGTGAAAAGCTGGGGAAAATTTGGGGGGAAATGGGAAAAGAATTGGAAAGAATAGGTAGTGTTCACGTGACATCACAACATTCTAAAACGCCTATAGTTTAAAACTGAGGTGGAGCAACTGAAAATTCCATGGCGGTAACTATGGTAACTGCAGTAACTGACAAAATGCTGATTTTAATGTCTTTGTTTTTGGCTCATACCACAGTCATTACTGGAAGAATCCTCATGAAACAAAAACTGTCACAAAGTTCATCGTCTCCTCTTCAAGCACATATGAACAAATGTCTAATTATTTTCCCTGAAAGGCGTCAAAAAGTGGTGACGATATTCAAAAACAGGAGCGTGATGTTGTCCAGTAGAAAGGACTTTCAGACATGAAAATAATATCACAGGTTTCTGAATCCAGTCACTGTCAAACACTGATGAGCAAAAGCATTTTTCAATTTATACAAAAACTGTGTTTCTCCCATAGAGTTGTATTGGACCCTGCCCTGACTTGTGTAAAGTCAGTCCGGACGCCTGTATGTAAAGCCTTTAGTGGTGTTGTGTAAAGTCAGTCCGGACGCCTGTATGTAAAGCCTTTAGTGGCTGTTGTGTAAAGTCAGTCCGGACGCCTGTATGTAAAGCCTTTAGTGGCTGTTGTGTAAAGTCAGTCCAGACGCCTGTATGTAAAGCCTTTAGTGGCTGTTGTGTAAAGTCAGTCCAGACGCCTGTATGTAAAGCCTTTAGTGGCTGTTGTGTAAAGTCAGTCCAGACGCCTGTATGTAAAGCCTTTAGTGGCTGTTGTGTAAAGTCAGTCCGGACGCCTGTATGTAAAGCCTTTAGTGGCTGTTGTGTAAAGTCAGTCCAGACGCCTGTATGTAAAGCCTTTAGTGGCTGTTTGTGGTTTTCCAGCCCTCTCTTGTCGGGACGCGCCTTGGTTGAAACGCCTTTGCTGTTGCACAACTCTGACTCAGACCACAGGCACTTCCTGTCTGCCGCCCCCTCGGCCAATCACAGCAGAGCCTCCCGGGCCAATCACGGGGCGGCGGCCAGACCCCGCGCTCCAATCACAGCCGGGCCAGAGCCAGATGCTTCTCATTAAACATCTGTGACAGCGACAAACAGGAAGAGACGCCCAGCAGAGGCGGCGGAGGCAAAAACTGTGTTTAAAACACAGCACACGCTACACATACAGTGAGGAAAATAAGTATTTGAACACCCTGCTATTTTGCAAGTTCTCCCACTTAGAAATCATGGAGGGGTCTGAAATTGTCATCGTAGGTGCATGTCCACTGTGAGAGACATAATCTAAAAAAAAAAATCCAGAAATCACAATGTATGATTTTTTAACTATTTATTTGTATGATACAGCTGCAAATAAGTATTTGAACACCTGAGAAAATCAATGTTAATATTTGGTACAGTAGCCTTTGTTTGCAATTACAGAGGTCAAACGTTTCCTGTAGTTTTTCACCAGGTTTGCACACACTGCAGGAGGGATTTTGGCCCACTCCTCCACACAGATCTTCTCTAGATCAGTCAGGTTTCTGAGCTGTCGCTGAGAAACACGGAGTTTGAGCTCCCTCCAAAGATTCTCTATTGGGTTTAGGTCTGGAGACTGGCTAGGCCACGCCAGAACCTTGATATGCTTCTTACAGAGCCACTCCTTGGTTATCCTGGCTGTGTGCTTCGGGTCATTGTCATGTTGGAAGACCCAGCCTCGACCCATCTTCAATGCTCTAACTGAGGGAAGGAGGTTGTTCCCCAAAATCTTGCAATACATGGCCCCGGTCATCCTCTCCTTAATACAGTGCAGTCGCCCTGTCCCATGTGCAGAAAAACACCCCCAAAGCATGATGCTACCACCCCCATGCTTCACAGTAGGGATGGTGTTCTTGGGATGGTACTCATCATTCTTCTTCCTCCAAACACGTTTAGTGGAATTATGACCAAAACGTTCCATTTTGGTCTCATCTGACCACATGACTTTCTCCCATGACTCCTCTGGATCATCCAAATGGTCATTGGCAAACTTAAGACGGGCCTTGACATGTGCTGGTTTAAGCAGGGGAACCTTCCGTGCCATGCATGATTTCAAACCATGACGTCTTAGTGTATTACCAACAGTAACCTTGGAAACGGTGGTCCCAGCTCTTTTCAGGTCATTGACCAGCTCCCCCCGTGTAGTTCTGGGCTGATTTCTCACCTTTCTTAGGATCATTGAGACCCCACGAGGTGAGATCTTGCATGGAGCCCCAGTCCGAGGGAGATTGACAGTCATGTTTAGCTTCTTCCATTTTCTAATGATTGCTCCAACAGTGGACCTTTTTTCACCAAGCTGCTTGGCAATTTCCCCGTAGCCCTTTCCAACCTTGTGGAGGTGTATAATTTTGTCTCTAGTGTCTTTGGACAGCTCTTTGGTCTTGGCCATGTTAGTAGTTGGATTCTTACTGATTGTATGGGGTGGACAGGTGTCTTTATGCAGCTAAAGACCTCAAACAGGTGCATCTAAATGTAGGATAATAAATGGAGTGGAGGTGGACATTTTAAAGGCAGACTAACAGGTCTTTGAGGGTCAGAATTCTAGCTGATAGACAGGTGTTCAAATACTTATTTGCAGCTGTATCATACAAATAAATAGTTAAAAAATCATACATTGCGATTTCTGGATTTTTTTTTTTAGATTATGTCTCTCACAGTGGACATGCACCTACGATGACAATTTCAGACCCTTCCATGATTTCTAAGTGGGACTTGCAAAATAGCAGGGTGTTCAAATACTTATTTTCCTCACTGTACATGTTCACAGGACTGTAGAGAGACCTCCCTGTCTGCACACGCTACACATACATGTTCACAGGACTGTAGAGACCTCCATGTCTGCACACGCTACACATACATGTTCACAGGACTGTAGAGACCTCCCTGTCTGCACACACGCTACACATACATGTCACAGGACTGTAGAGAGACCTCCCTGTCTGCACACACGCTACACATACATGTTCACATGACTGTAGAGAGACCTCCCTGTCTGCACACGCTACACATACATGTTCACAGGACTGTAGAGAGACCTCCCTGTCTGCACACGCTACACATACATGTTCACAGGACTGTAGAGAGACCTCCCTGTCTGCACACGCTACACATACATGTTCACAGGACTGTAGAGAGACCTCCATGTCTGCACACACGCTACACATACATGTTCACAGGACTGTAGAGAGACCTCCCTGTCTGCACACGCTACACATACATGTTCACAGGACTGTAGAGACCTCCCTGTCTGCACACGCTACACATACATGTTCACAGGACTGTAGAGAGACCTCCCTGTCTGCACACACGCTACACATACATGTTCACAGGACTGTAGAGAGACCTCCATGTCTGCACACACGCTACACATACATGTTCACAGGACTGTAGAGAGACCTCCCTGTCTGCACACGCTACACATACATGTTCACAGGACTGTAGAGAGACCTCCCTGTCTGCACACGCTACACATACATGTTCACAGGACTGTAGAGAGTAAAGCATTTCTAATGGATGAAGAATGGGCCAGAGTCTTTATACAGGAGCCAGAGACACGAACTGGAGACACTGCGGAGGCAAGTCTAGAGATAAACAGCCTCTGTCACACTGATATGCAAAACATTCAGAGGCTGAAGGTCTGAGCCACAGTCAAGGCTACGACTGTACAACATGACCCAGTTTATTCTCTAACAATAGATTAGCTTTACATCTATTATCAAATATGAAAGCTCTTAAACTCTACGCTCTACTCTCTACACTCTACATTCTACACACTACACTCTATGCTCTACAGGACAAACAATGCTGAACACTGGACCAAACATCTCACTCAGGCAGATGCTCGCGTCTTATTCTTAGATTTTAGCTCAGCTTTTAAAGCAGTACTAAGTAACTCATGCCCCTAGAGGCCATAAGCGCCACTGCAGGTGTCGTACATGTTGTGTTTCTTACTCATTAATTGTCCGTGAGAGTAAATACTACGCTGACAGAAAAGACAAAGGACAGAGGGATATTGTTCATCCAATTACACAATGGAAATAATTTGTTTCACTCAAACTTGGCTGTAAATACTGTTTAAGTGGCGCTAGCCCGCAGTTAGCTTAGCCCGTTAGCCTGTTAGCTTCTTCTTCGTGATTTCATTAGTGTGTATTGGTGACCCGACCCGGTGGCAGTCAAGCTGCAAGCATGGTTTTCTGGCCAGAGACACCAGGGGGAGATGAAAGACCCCGCCCCCCCGACCATCCCATTAACACTTGTATTACCCCCAGTGGGACTACGGGAAGGATTTATTAAGGTAAACACGTTACTTAGTGCTGCTTTAAATCAATAAAGATTCACATCCTTTTAAAGAGACTTTCCTTAACATGAGCTCAGGTCTAATTCTCTGGACAGACAGTTCCTCTCCTGCAGAGGGTCTGTGTCAGGAGCATCAGACTGTGAGCACTGGCTGTCCACAGGGCTGCGTATTGTCACCGGTTTTGTTCAGTCTTTTTACAAATGAATTTAAAATCAATGACACCCAATTCAAATAGTTAAATTCACAGATGATCAGATGACCTGGCGCTCACTGGTCTCCTGCATCCAAACCCGTCAGCCGAGGGGTCGACCTGAACCTGGACCTGGACCTCACGAGGCCCTGCAGAACCTAATGTGGCCAAAACCAAGGAACTTTAACATCGTGCTCCCAGATCAACTTCCAAAGCAACGCTGAGGAGGAGTTAAGAAGTGAGAAACTCCAGAGTATCACGGTCAGTCAGTTCTAACGTTCCACCTCACAGGTACAGTCACATGACCTGTTCCACCTCACAGTTACAGTCACATGACCTGTTCCACCTCACAGGTACAGTCACGTGACCTGTTCCACCTCACAGGTACAGTCACGTGACCTGTTCCACCTCACAGGTACAGTCACGTGACCTGTTCCACCTCACAGGTACAGTCACGTGACCTGTTCCACCTCACAGGTACAGTCACAAGACCTGCAGAACAAACAAACTGAACAGGGCGGTGGCGATGGACTCTGAGATTGTGGGAGACCTGGGCTGTACAAGGACAGGACACAGACACAGCTGCTGAACTCTAGGGAAGAAGGATACAGTGACAAGGAGAAGAAAAAAGTAAAAATAAATTACACAGTTTTTTTAAAGAATATGTACAGCAACATCAATACTGCTGTCAAAAAAAGTAAAAAAATAAAATTGTGTAATATTGGCTATAGTTTGGTATAGATTTCACCGACTGGGACTTATCAGAGGCAGGAGCTGTTCTTTAACAAACTGATTTAGGACATGAAGTATTCACACTCTGCAAACATCAGGTCACATCCCTCCAGTGTTTTTAAACTGTGGCTCAAACTGATACTGACACAAATAATCGATTTTAACGCTCCATCAAACAGGGGAATGAAACTGGACAGAACAAGTTTGTATTTGGTTATTTTCCAGGAAATTCAACCCCAGTTTGAGCCTAATTTAAGGCCTCTTCTTTACATAATTCATGAATGACTGGGAGAAGTGATAAACAGATAAAGCTGGTTAGAGCTGGGTCGATACCAGGACTTTAACGATACTTGGTTTTCGATACTGATACTAAAATATGTGTCGTCTGGAAGCAGAAAACAGAACAATAATGTGAGGAAGATCTACACATGTACAATATAGGATTCTTCTGCAATGTCACAAAATGTGGGAAAATGGGAAATAAAAAGGAGCAAGATTGAGAAAAAGAAAAGGGAAAACGAGAAAATATTTTGGCAAAAATAAGGAAAAAAATGGGGAAAAATGGGGCAAACGTGCAAAAAAAATTTGAAAAATTGGGCAAACATTGGACAGCATTAAAAATATAAGGGAATAAAAGGGGAAAGGGGAAAAAGGGAAAGGGGGGATCATTTATTTGAGCTGAAACAACAAAGTCACTTCCTTTAATCCTGGATCTTGGATCTAAAGTTAGAAGACTTTCCAAACACAAATAATCTACATACTTTAGCCAGTGACCTTTGACGGTGTCGCCATGGAGACAGACGAGATTATGGGATGTTCTGTTTGAACATGAGGCGTGTGTGAGTTTACTCTGAGTCAGCACCTCGCTCCAAACTGACTGGAACTGCGAGTACTGCGAGTACGGCGAGTACTGCGAGTATTGCAAACACTGCGGCTGAAGTACATGTTGGAGCATGAGTGTTTGGGAAATCCCTCTGAGTCTCGGCCGCGCCCTGGATTAAAGCCGCACTTCCCCGAGTTCCCAAAGTGAGAACGTCCTGACAGTTCAAACAGTTAGTTTGATCCAGTCAAAAGTTTTTACATTCCATTAAGTTTACTTCTTCAATCAGCTTGAAGCTTATTATTGGGGACACTTTACAGTGCCTCTCAAAAGTACTAATACACCTTGAACTTTTGCACATTTTGTCATGTTTACAACCCTAAACATAAAGATTTTATTTTGAATTTTTTACTGAAAGTTCACACACAAGTAACAGACAACTGCGAAGTGAAAGCAAAATGATACATGATTCTGTTATTTTACAAAAAATAGAAAAGTGAAAAGTAGGGTGTGCAAAAGTATTCATACAGCATGACTTAATACTTTGTGGAACCCCCTTTTGCTGCAATAACAGCAGCAAGTCTTCTGGGGTATGAGTCAGGGCTGAACGATTTTGCCAAAAATCAATATTGTGATTTTGATTTTATTGCGATTTTCCGCTAATAACTTTTTGTTGCAATACAATTAAATATTTACAACTGACTTAATAAAGTATTACTTACTCTTAAGTCCTTTATAATCATATAGTCCACATAGCCATTTACATAATTTACAATAAGCTTATACTGATTTTTTTTTCTTTCTTCTTTTTTTTTGTAAATAGCCCAAATAATTTCTTGCTATTTGCTCTTGTGTATTAGTCAGTGGTTGTGAGATAAGTTCTTATCTTTATCCAAAACATTCCCAAACATAAGCCTCCAAAAGTGAGCCACAAAGGACTGTTTACTGTTAACAAGCAGCACAGGCTCAGCTTCATCTCTGTGGAGGCACAGACGTGTGAATCCAGAGGAGAGTTTCTGTGATCAGAGGGATTAGCGCTGCAGCTAAGGCGATGCTAACGGAGGATAAAGCAATAGTCCTTCTGCTGCTTTATAAACGCTGATATGTTCACAACAGCTAAACGCGATGCTAACGGAGGAATAAAGCAATAGTCCTTCTGCTGCTTTATAAACGCTAATATGTTCACAGCAGCTAACGCGATGCTAACGGAGGATAAAGCAATAGTCCTTCTGCTGCTTTATAAACGCTAATATGTTCACAGCAGCTAACGCGATGCTAACGGAGGATAAAGCAATAGTCCTTCTGCTGCTTTATAAACGCTGATATGTTCACAGCAGCTAACGTGATGCTAACGGAGGAAAAAGCAATAGTCCTTCTGCTGCTTTATAAACGCTGATATGTTCACAGCAGCTAACGCGATGCTAAAAGAGGATAAAGCAATAGTCCTTCTGCTGCATTATAAACGCTGATATGTTCACAGCAGCTAACGCGATGCTAACGGAGGATAAAGCAATAGTCCTTCTGCTGCTTTATAAACGCTGATATGTTCACAGCAGCTAACGCGATGCTAACGGAGGAAAAGCAATAGTCCTTCTGCTGCTTATAAATGCTGATATGTTCACAGCAGCTAACGCGATGCTAAGGAGGATAAAGCAATAGTCCTTCTGCTGCTTTATAACGCTGATATGTTCACAACAGCTAACGCGATGCTAACGGAGGAAAAAGCAATAGTCCTTCTGCTGCTTTATAAACGCTGATATGTTCACAGCAAGCTAACGCGATGCTAACGGAGGAAAAAGCAATAGTCCTTCTGCTGCTTTATAAACGCTGATATGTTCACAGCAGCTAACGCGATGCTAACGGAGGATAAAGCAATAGTCCTTCTGCTGCTTTATAAATGCTGATATGTTCACAGCAGCTAACGCGATGCTAACGGAGGAAAAAGCAATAGTCCTTCTGCTGCTTTATAAACGCTGATATGTTCACAGCAGCTAACGCGATGCTAACGGAGGGAAAAAGCAATAGTCCTTCTGCTGCTTTATAAACGCTGATATGTTCACAACAGCTAACGCGATGCTAACGGAGGATAAAGCAATAGTCCTTCTGCTGCTTATAAACGCTGATATGTTCACAACAGCTAACGCGATGCTAACGGAGGATAAAGCAATAGTCCTTCTGCTGCTTATAAACGCTGATATGTTCACAACAGCTAACGCGATGCTAAAGAGGATAAAGCAATAGTCCTTCTGCTGCATTATAAACGCTGATATGTTCACAAAGCTAACGCGATGCTAACGGAGGATAAAGCAATAGTCCTTCTGCTGCATTATAAACGCTATATGTTCACAACAGCTAACGCGATGCTAACGGAGGATAAAGCAATAGTCCTTCTGCTGCATTATAAACGCTGATATGTTCACAACAGCTAACGCGATGCTAACGGAGGCTAAAGCAATAGTCCTTCTGCTGCTTTATAAACGCTGATATGTTCACAACAGCTAACGCGATGCTAACGGAGGATAAAGCAATAGTCCTTCTGCTGCTTTATAAACGCTGATATGTTCACAATAGCTAACGCGATGCTAACGGAGGATAAAGCAATAGTCCTTCTGCTGCTTATAAACGCTGATATGTTCACAACAGCTAACGCGATGCTAACGGAGGATAAAGCAATAGTCCTTCTGCTGCTTTATAAACGCTGATATGTTCACAGCAGCTAACGCGATGCTAACGGAGGATAAAGCAATAGTCCTTCTGCTGCTTTATAAACGCTGATATGTTCACAGCAGCTAACGCGATGCTAACGGAGGATAAAGCAATAGTCCTTCTGCTGCTTTATAAACGCTGATATGTTCACAGCAGCTAACGCGATGCTACGGAGGATAAAGCAATAGTCCTTCTGCTGCTTTATAAACGCTGATATGTTCACAGCAGCTAACGCGATGCTAACGGAGGATAAAGCAATAGTCCTTCTGCTGCTTTATAAACGCTGATATGTTCACAGCAGCTAACGCGATGCTAACGGAGGATAAAGCAATAGTCCTTCTGCTGCTTTATAAACGCTGATATGTTCACAGCAGCTAACGCGGATGCTAACGGAGGATAAAGCAATAGTCCTTCTGCTGCTTTATAAACGCTGATATGTTCACAGCAGCTAACGCGATGCTAACGGAGGATAAAGCAATAGTCCTTCTGCTGCTTTATAAACGCTGATATGTTCACAGCAGCTAACGCGATGCTAACGGAGGATAAAGCAATAGTCCTTCTGCTGCTTTATAAACGCTGATATGTTCACAGCAGCTAACGCGATGCTAACGGAGGATAAAGCAATAGTCCTTCTGCTGCTTTATAAACGCTGATATGTTCACACAGCTAACGCGATGCTAACGGAGGATAAAGCAATAGTCCTTCTGCTGCTTATAAACGCTGATATGTTCACAGCAGCTAACGCGATGCTAACGGAGGATAAAGCAATAGTCCTTCTGCTGCTTTATAAACGCTGATATGTTCACAGCAGCTAAGCGATGCTAACGGAGGATAAAGCAATAGTCCTTCTGCTGCTTTATAAACGCTGATATGTTCACAGCAGCTAACGCGATGCTAACGGAGGATAAAGCAATAGTCCTTCTGCTGCTTTATAAACGCTGATATGTTCACAGTACATCCACGATCTGCCGCGCACCTTAAGCAGACTGAGGAGTAAACAAAAGCTCGCGGCGGACGCCGGGCCGCAGCATCAGCTGCATGGGCCCAAATCACGCGCCGCTGCGATTTCGAAATCACGTTGTGTAATATCGCGATAAAATTGCAAATGCGATTTATCGTTCAGCCCTAGGTATGACTACAAGGTTTGCACATCTGGAGACTGACATTATAGCCCATTCCTCTTGTTAGTGACCCTGACAGATGTTAGTGACCCTGACAGATGTTAGTGACCCTGACAGATGTGAGTGACCCTGACAGATGTGAGTGACCCTGACAGATGTGACTCACCCAGAACTCCCTGACAGATGTGACTCACCCAGAGCTCCCTGACAGATTGACTCACCCAGAATTCCCTGACAGATGTGACTCACCCAGAGCTCCCTGACAGATGTGACTCACCCAGAACTTCCCCTGACAGATGTGACTCACCCAGAGCGCCCTGACAGATGTGACTCACCCAGAACTCCCTGACAGATGTGACTCACCCAGAGCTCCCTGACAGATGTGACTCACCCAGAACTCCCTGACAGATGTGACTCACCCAGAGCTCCCTGACAGATGTGACTCACCCAGAGCGCCCTGACAGATGTGACTCACCCAGAGCTCCCTGACAGATGTTAGTGACCTGACAGGTGACCACAGAGCTCCCTCGATGTCGGTCCGAGAGGCTCCTCCCAGGATAAACTCCGGGTTCGACACCAGCTCCTGAAAAACATGTAATAATTATGTTTATGTTTAATATGGAGACTTTACAGAAATATGAGGGAATGTGAAGCAGGTTTCATAGAAGAAGAAGACATACTGTATGTTCAGTGACTAAATCTAAATAAAGGACATTTACAGGTTTAAATGTATGGTTTTTATTTTGTGACATATTAGTGACAAACATCTGCTCAGAGTGATTTGGACCTGGTTTAGTTTTGGAAATAAACTAGTTATTAGTGAAAACATCTGTATATAAACTCGTCCAAAGCCGCTGCTGTCTCCCACAAAGGAAATGACCATATTTGGATTGCAGCCTTTCATGCTACACATGGATACCAAACATGTCAGTATGAATGAATAAGACCAGGGAGCCACACAGACATGTCAGAGTCACTTCCTGGATAATAACCTGGTAACGAGAGTTTGGGCTGATTTTATTTAAACTAAGACGTTGAGGAGGAACTTTATCCACATTTAGTTTAAGACAAGACTGTTCAGAGACAAGATGAAAACATCCATTTCTCTGTACTCCTGTGTACATGTGTGTACTCCTGTGTACTCCTGTGTACATGTGTGTACTCCTGTGTACTCCTGTGAACTCCTGTGTACATGTGTGAACTCCTGTGTACTCCTGTGTACTCCTGTGAACTCCTGTGTACTCCTGTGTACATGTGTGTACTCCTGTGTACTCCTGTGTACATGTGTGTACTCCTGTGTACTCCTGTGAACTCCTGTGTACATGTGTGTACTCCTGTGTACTCCTGTGAACTCCTGTGTACTCCTGTGTATGTGTGTGTACATGTGTGTACTCCTACTCCTGTGTACATGTGTGTACTTGAGTATGTTGTGTGTATGTTTGTGGAGGAAGAAGGATTTTTGAGTTGGACTCGAGGCTCAGTGAGTCAGAGCCCAGGAATCTGAGTCAGGGTTAACCCTCAGCTCTCCACAAAAACACTGCAGTACTACTGCAAATACTACTACTACTACTGCAAATACTACTACTACTACTACTACTACTACTGCAAATACTACTACTACTACTACTACTACTACTGCAAATACTACTAGTACTACTGCAAATACTACTACTACTACTGCAAATACTACTACTACTACTACTACTACTACTGCAAATACTACTAGTACTACTGCAAATACTACTACTACTACTACTACTGCAAATACTACTAGTACTACTGCAAATACTACTACTACTACTACTACTGCAAATACTACTACTACTACTGCAAATACTACTACTGCTACTGCAAATACTACTACTGCTACTGCAATACTACTACTACTACTGCAAATACTACTACTGCTACTGCAAATACTACTACTACTACTGCAAATACTACTACTACTACTACAAATACTACTACTACTACTGCAAATACTACTACTGCTACTGCAAATACTACTACTACTACTGCAAATACTACTACTGCTACTGCAAATACTACTACTACTACTGCAAATACTACTACTGCTACTGCAAATACTACTACTACTACTACTGCAAATACTACTACTGCTGTTTTGATGTTGTGTTTTCTGGTCTGGTTGTGGTGAATTATAAATGTTATAACTGAAGCGGATCAGAGAAAGTTCAGATAAAGTTTCAGATAAAGTTTCAGATAAAGCTTCAGATAAAGCTTCAGATATATTTAAAGTTTCAGATAAAGCTTCAGATAAGTTTCAGATAAAGTTCAGATAAAGCTTCAGATATAGTTTCAGATAAAGTTTCAGATAAAGTTTCAGATAAAGTTAGATAAGTTTCAGATATAGTTTTCAGATAAAGTTCAGATAAAGCTTCAGATATAGTTTCAGATAAAGTTTCAGATAAAGCTTCAGATAAAGTTTCAGATATAGTTTCAGATAAAGTTTCAGATAAAGCTTCAGATAAAGTTTCAGATAAAGCTTCAGATAAAGTTTCAGATATAGTTTCAGATAGAGTTTCAGATATAGTTTCAGATAAAGCTTCAGATAAAGTTTCAGATAAAGTTTCAGATAAAGCTTCAGATATAGTTTCAGATAAAGTTCAGATAAAGCTTCAGATAAAGTTTCAGATATAGTTTCAGATAAAGTTTCAGATAAAGCTTCAGATAAAGTTTCAGATAAAGCTTCAGATAAAGTTTCAGATATAGTTTCAGATAGAGTTTCAGATATAGTTTCAGATAAAGCTTCAGATAAAGTTTCAGATAAGCTTCAGATAAAGTTTCAGATATAGTTTCAGATATAGTTTCAGATAAAGTTTCAGATAAAGTTTCAGATATAGTTTCAGATATAGTTTCAGATATAGTTTCAGATAAAGCTTCAGATAAAGTTTCAGATAAAGCTTCAGATAAAGCTTCAGATAAAGTTTCAGATAAAGCTTCAGATATAGTTTCAGATATAGTTTCAGATAAAGTTTCAGATAAAGCTTCAGATAAAGTTTCAGATAAAGCTTCAGATAAAGTTTCAGATAAAGCTTCAGATATAGTTTCAGATATAGTTTCAGATATAGTTTCAGATATAGTTTCAGATAAAGCTTCAGATAAAGTTTCAGATAAAGCTTCAGATAAAGCTTCAGATAAAGTTTCAGATAAAGCTTCAGATATAGTTTCAGATATAGTTTTCAGATATAGTTTCAGATAAGTTTCAGATAAAGCTTCAGATAAAGTTTCAGATAAAGCTTCAGATAAAGTTTCAGATAAAGCTTCAGATATAGTTTCAGATATAGTTTCAGATATAGTTTCAGATAAAGCTTCAGATATAGTTTCAGATAAAGTTTCAGATAAAGCTTCAGATAAAGCTTCAGATAAAGCTTCAGATAAAGCTTCAGATATAGTTTCAGATATAGTTTCAGATAAAGTTTCAGATATAGTTTCAGATATAGTTTCAGATATAGTTTCAGATAAAGCTTCAGATATAGTTTCAGATAAAGTTTCAGATAAAGCTTCAGATAAAGCTTCAGATAAAGCTTCAGATAAGCTTCAGATATAGTTTCAGATAAAGCTTCAGATATAGTTTCAGATATAGTTTCAGATATAGTTTCAGATAAAGCTTCAGATAAAGCTTCAGATAAAGCTTCAGATATAGTTTCAGATATAGTTTCAGATAAAGCTTCAGATAAAGTTCAGATAAAGTTTCAGATAAAGCTTCAGATATAGTTCAGATAAAGTTTCAGATAAAGCTTCAGATAAAGCTTCAGATATAGTTTCAGATAAAGCTTCAGATAAGCTTTAACTCATCTGGTAAATCTCTCTTTTAAAAATGGAGAATTTCAAATGATTGGAAACAATCTAGGGTTATACCGATATATAAATCCGGAAAGGCAGATCTAGCAATTATAGACCAATAGCATTTTACCAATTGTTTTCAAAGGTACTGGAAAAGATTGTAGCCAATCAGCTAATGTCTTTTTTACAGCTCAATGACATACTGCATCCTCTACAATTCGGATTCCGGCCCCAATATTCGACGGAAACGGCCAATTGCTATTTCATTGAACAACTTAAACTAGCAATGACAAAGGCCAATAGTTGGAGCAGTTTTCTTAGATATAAAAAAAGCCTTCGACGTACTCAATCATAATGTACTTTTACAGAAATGATCCCAGTTGAACTTTGACAAAACAACATTACAGTGGTTCAAGTCATATTTGGAACATATACAATGAAAACAGGTGTCCCCCAGGGATCAATTCTGGGGCCTCTCCTTTTACATTGTACATAAATGATTTACCAAACATCTGTCCGGGCGCAGGTTTCCAAATGTATGCAGACGATACAGTTGTTTTTGTGAGTGGCAAAGTGTTGAAGCCATTACTGCACAGCTGCAGCAACACCTTAACTCTGTGTCAGTATGGTTTCAAAACTCAGGCCTAACCCTAAATCTGAGTAAGACAGTGTCAGTTTGTTTTGCTTCCAGATCACATCCCTTGGAAGAACTGCATCTGACAATTAATGGTCAAAACATTGCCCAGGTTAAAGAAGTTAAATATCTGGGCCTAATCCTGGACTCCCATTTATCATTTGAAAGTCATGTCAAGAAGATCACTAGAACAGCCAAGGCAAACTTGTACAGTTTCAGAATCATACGGGACTGTTTACCATTTTATGCTGCAAATATATTTATGCATGCAATGATTTTCTCTCATCTCAGTTACTGTATAACCTCCTGGTCACAGGCAACAGCCACAATAATCAGGCCTTTAAGACTGATTACAACAAAGCACTGAAAATATTAGATAAAACATCTGTCAGAACACACCATTGTGGAGTATTGCAGAGGTTAACCTTTTTTAACTTTGAACATTTTATTACATTTTGTAACTTGAAATTAATGAATAAATGTCTGTACAACCAAGCCCCTGATGTTCTCAGAGGCTCATAGTCCCACTTCGATCAGTGGCTCCATCACACGAGGAGCTGCTAATGGAAATGTGAAAGTGCCCGTTAGAAAAAAAGTCCTTCGGACAGTCGGCCTTTACTGTCCAGGAGCTAAACTCTGGAACGTCTCCTGAGCTGAAACAGGACTTAGATCTGGGGGCTTTTAAAAATGAACTAAAGCGTATTTTAAAAAGAGATCAAGTGTGCAATCATTTTTAGTTGTAGTTTCCTTTGTGTAAAGTCAGAATGAAGTAATGTTACTGTAAATGTAATGTATTTTCTGTACTCTGTGTGTGCATTTGAAAAGCCCTTCTAGGGACGGACATTGCAAATTAGCCCTGGCTATACATGTTGTAGTGTGGTACATGTTTATTGTTCACACGTGTCCCTATCAAATGAATGAATAAATAAATAAAAAATAAAGTTTCAGATAAAGTTTCAGATGAGGCCGTTACTGTGGTTGTGCTGATGTGTTGGAGCAGTTCCTAAAATACTTTGAGAGTGCTGTTCATGAGTCACTCTGAGTCACGCCTTTGTTCTGACAAAAACACAAACTACTGCACTCATTCATGCTCTGTCTGAGAGTACTGTAGTACTACTACTACAGACTGTGCAGTATCAGGTCTGACTACTTCAGTACTGCAGTAGTACTACATTAAAAGTGCTGGGTCAGACCTGATACTGCACAGTCTGTCTGAGCTGCAGCTCTTTCTCAAATATTTACATTCCACCGAAGGAAAACACCTCAGAGGGTTACTGTACTACCCTGTACTACCCTGTACTGCAGTGTTATACAAAGTACTGCAGTGTTATACAAAGTACTGCAGTGTTATACAAAGTACTGCAGTGTAATGCAAAGTACTGCAGTGTTATACAAATTACTGCAGTGTTATACAAAGTACTGCAGTGTTATACAAGTACTGCAGTGTTATACAAAGTACTGCAGTGTAATACAAAGTACTGCAGTGTATACAAAGTACTGCACAGTACTTTTAAAGAAGTGAAGGCCGAGGTCACTCTGGGACACTTCAGTGAAAACTTAAAAACAGCTGATCTCCGAGGCAGTACTTTTACTGCATTCCTCTGAGACTCACTCTGGGGCGTGTACTGACTGTGTCAAAACTACTGCAGTAACTTACGACTCAGTACTGCAGTAACACAGTACTACTGGAGTAACGTGATAATTTAACTCCTCACAGAACATCAAACACTCAGGGCCACGCTCTTTATCACATCATCAGCCTCTGTCTGAGCCGCTCTGACCCGGGACAGTCCGGGACAGTCCGGGATAAACGTCAGACTCACACTTCCTGACACTCAGACTGATGTATTTAGCATAACTTTAGCCGGTTATATTCATATTTATCACGGTTATAAAGTTTGAAACATGTGTCAGACTCAAAACTTCCTGACACTCAGATTTCCGCGGCCCCGCCCTTCCTCCCCCCGTGCGCTCCCACGCACACACACACACGCACACGCACACACACACACACACGGTACGGACTCACCGGGGGCCGCTTCCACGTGACCCCCGGGTCTTGTAGGACCCGGGGCCCAGCTCTTTGAAGCCCAGCGCGTGGTCCGTGGGGGGGAACGTGCTGTCGCAGAAGAGGTTTCTGCTGCGCTGACATTCCGCGCGCAGATCCTCAAAGCGCTGGTTCAGGAACGGAACCGCTTTAGCGTTAGACCCGAACCCCGCGGCGTGCGCGCGCTCCTCGGCCAAGCGCGAGGCCACCCCCGACATCCTGCACGAGACACAGAGACACAAGCGCGAGACACGGGAGACAAACTGTCCTCAAACTCTCCAGAGAAAAGCCGTGTGTGTCTCCTCCGCGTCAGGAGCGCAGACAGAGCGGTGAGAGGGGCGCGGCCTGAGGGGCGGCACCGGAGAGACGGCCTCTATAGCCGCTGTCCCACACCCAGGCCCCACTGTCCTCAAACTGTCCCACACCCAGGCCCCACTGTCCTCAGACTGTCCCACACCCAGGCCCACTGTCCTCAGACTGTCCATCACTCTTCACCCCTTAACCCCCGCCTGAACCGAGCACATTTCTCCAGTTTGACTTTATCGCTTTTTTGTCACTTTTCTGTTGCTTTCATCATCCTTGTTTTCGTCTCATTTTTGTTGCTATTTTGACACTTTTTTTCACGAATCTGCCTATAGGCCAGTGTGTCTCATTTGAACGCTAAGACCAGCATAATGAATCCTAACTTTTTGTCTCATTTTTTTAAAGCGTTTTCGTCTCTTTTTTTATCATCTTTTTTGTTATTTATTTGTAGGTTTTTTTTACGTGTTGTTTTGCTTTTTTGTTGCCGTTTTGTCACATTTTTGTCGCTCTTTGTGGCTTTTATGTTGCTTTTTCGTCACTCTTTAATCGGGTTGTTGTCGCTCTTACGCCACTTTTTTGTTGTGTTTTCATCCTCGCTTTTTTTTATGCTTTAAAGCTTTAAGTTTTAGATTTGGGTAAAGCCAAACTGAAGAAAATATGCTCGGTTTGGCTTGTACGTACATGTACACACCCCTCTTAAACAGGCCCGAGTCACGAGGCTCCAGTGACGCAGGAAGTTTGCTCCTCAGGGCAGAAACATCCACTGTACCAAAGAAAGAGTTTGATTAGCTCATGTTGAAAGACGGTTTCCCTACAGCTGTTTACTCTGGCACAGCTGTGGAGAGGAGCACAGCGCCACCTGCAGGAGAGAGACACTCGGTACAATCACAAAGGGCAGAACGGTCCTTTGGGGAAACATAAATGCGTTCCTGTCATGGCTGTTGATCCACAGGTGACGCTCAGGTGATGTGGTTCAAACTGCAGCACTTTTAGGCTCGGAATGAAGAGAAGTAAAAAGTATTGTGCTTGTTTACCACTGTAATGATGAGCATACTTTTAACACTAAATACAACATTGGAAGCATAAACATTTGTCAGGGGTTATATTATATTACATTATTTCCAATAAAACACATTTCACATGTACTTACATCGTTTTTTTGGCTAGTTTTTGTTATAAACGTCTGTTTACGAACATTTAACGACTCCACAAGATGGCGCCGTTTCCCGCCACACCGGACCTGAGCAGACGCTGCTTTTCCTCATCGAGCTGTCACTGAATTAAACTCTAAATAACTCAAGTTTCTGACGGAATTAACATTATTCTATTTTTAACAACTATTTTCAACAATTCTATTTCTCTCCCTCAGAGGTTTCAGCGTTTCAGCAGGTCAGTTATTACAATGACTCATCATGTTAGCTTCAACTGGCCTCAAATGAACGTCTTTATTAAGCCTGATGTTTGGGGGAAACAGACAGTTTATTAATGAGCAGTTCAGATTAGTCACAGTCACGCCAGGGCAGTGTTTAACTCTGTAATTACTGAGGCATTGCTGACATTTCTGTCAGAGCCGCTCCTACAGGATAAACTCAAACTAAAGGTGTGGCTAATGTGGCGGCCATTACATCTCCTATTATATAACATTACACATTATAATACATCCATGCATTACACCTCTTTATATAGCACTACACCTCTTTGTACAGCATTACACCTCTTTGTACAGCATTACACCTCTGTAACCGTCTCCTATTATATAACATTACACATTACAATACATCCATGCATTACACCTCTTTATATAGCATCACACCTCTTTATACAGCATTACACCTCTACCATCTCCTATTATATAACATTACACATTATAATACATCCATGCGCATGTTCATTGGGGCCTGTTTGCTTATTTTTTAAGTCCTGGGCAGGAGTTATTTCACTTTATAATCAGTTTGACCTGAAACTAACCAAAATCCAAGCTTATTTTTAAGAGATATGTTTCTATTTGTATCACCAAACATAAACGTTAGATATTTATTTATAAAAGTCAAATGAACAAAGTCAATGAAGAGAAAAATCCATCAGTTCAGGAGTTTTGAGCCGAATGACCGTCACAACATGGCCGCCAGGGCGCGAGGTTACTTCCTATGGGTTACTATGGTAACTGTGGCCGCTCCCATGGTAACTGTAACTGTGGCCGCTCCCTTTATATGCAACAGGTGAACGGGCTCCTCCCAGCTCTGTATCCGCGTGTGCTGCCTCCTCCGCGGGCACTTCCTCCTCACTTTGCCCGCAGTCTGAGCTCCTCTGTCCCGCTTCTCTCCTCTCCGTGTCACCGCTCTCTCCCGCAGCACGAGCACCATGTCGGGCGTCGCCAGCGCGCTGCGGCACCGGAGGGACCACGAGCAGGGCGTGGGCTCCAAAAGCCAGGCGGTGAAGTACCTGGACCAGGACTACGAATCTCTGCGGATACACTGCCTGGACACGGGCCGACTCTTCTGCGACGAGGCCTTCCCCGCGGAGACCTCCTCCCTGGGCTTCAAGGAGCTGGGCCCGGCTCCAGCAAGACCCGCGGCTTGGAGTGGAAACGACCCCCGGTGAGAGCAGCACATCCTCAGGGTTTAGGCTAAGTCTTATTATAGTGACTGGAATAAAGTGAGACGCAGCAGGTGCAGAGGGAGACGTCAGTGTGAAACTCCTGCCTAATATGACATATTAGTTTACAAAGACTTTTTCAGACGGGATTTTCTGTAAAAATCTGATTTCTGCTTGTTTTGAAATTCAAAGCTCAATGAATCAGGCAGGAATGAGATATTAAAGAGTTTCAAACGTAGTCGAGTAAAGTCTGTGAAGTTCAGAGTCTGAGAAAATGAAACATGTTCTTGTAAAGGGTTTGTGTTTATTTGTTTATATGTTAGAGACGCATTTATTTATCAGACTCTACACAACACAAACAAAACAACACACACACAAAGAAACACACCCGCTCCAAACAGGAAAGTTCAGAGACTCCGGGCGGGGCGGGGCGCCTTGACCGGGCACATTTTCTCCTGTTCAGTTTTACCCAAATCTAAAAACCTCTTGATGAAAATGCAACAAAAAACGCTTTAAAGATGTGACAAAAACACAACGCGATGAAAAAGTTGGAGTCAGTTTTGTAGGTCTTAGCTTTCAAATGAGGCGTTACTCTGACCTAGAGGCTGTGAACTACAGTCCAGAAGCTTTTAGATTTGGGTAAAGCTGAACTGGAGAGAAGGCGCTCGGTTAAAGTGGGGGTTAAGAGGTTAAAGCAGCGTTACTTTGACACATGTTTTAGTCGACTTTTCGACTTGGAGGAGGAGGAGGGGAGGGAGGAGGGAGGGAGAGGAAGAGGAGGATCACCTGACGCTAAACCAGTTTGTCCATGATGTGTGTTGTTTAACGGCTCAGTGACCTCATGTTCACGCTCACTTTACTACAGCAGGTTTATCTGACTGGAGGCGTCAGAACCAGACAGACTTAAGATCTGATAAACTGACTTCAGATCCTCACCTGATTATTAGATAACGGGACGGGAGAGAAACGTCTAAACTCTGATTTGAAGTTAACAATTCCCAAAAGGCCAAAGGGCTGAAAAACCCTCTGAAGTTTTGGGCAGTTCTCACCTCTCTCTGCTGTTGGGAATAACAACAGGACTCATTTACATCTCATTTGCATAAGCCACACCCCCGTAAAGCTCCACACTCTCATGTCCTGTTATGTGCATGTTGTTGCTATGTGTGTGTTGGGCCATAGTGATGTAGATAATGGACATAGTGTAATCAACTGCACAGACAATTCTTAAATGGATCATCTAAAAATGAAATATAAGAGATACAAAAACAAACTGGTAACTGTTAAGAGCTAGCAAGAAAGATTATTATACAAATCTGCTTAAAGCAATAAAAACAAGATTACAGAAATATGGAAAGTATTAAATAGTCTAATTAAAAAAAGACTAACCATAAACTGCCCTGTAGATGCATTATCCATAATGATGATGAAAAAATAGAAGATATGAGTGAAGTACTTTGTAAATATAGGACCCAATCTTGCAGAGAAAATCATCTTAGCAACGTGATCGTAGCATATGGACATTATTGTAGTCATTATCAACTAATGAATTGTATCAATGAAATGAATGTGAACAGCTTTGTTTGTTCATGTATGAGGAGGTATTTATAAGTGATCTTCTGCCTATACTCTCTTTGGAACATTGTTGTTACTAATAACAACCTTACAGCCCAAATAAACCAAATAATCAACTCTGTTATTTACAGTCAAAATCCTGTTTGCTTCTCCCCGGTCCCTCTGTGTCCGCTCCGCCTCAGGCTGAGAGAGAGTTACAGACTCCGGACATAACTGAAGTTATAACTTGTTATTTTGTTCCTGATGTTTGTCCCGTTGCTCTTTGATTCCAGGAGCTGGTGTCTGAGCCTCAGTTCATCGTCTCTGGAGCCTCTCGGACCGACATCTGCCAGGGCGGTCTGGGTGAGTCCCCCACGCTGCTTCATCCACAAACACTGACACTTTACACCAGGGGCCAAACATGCCAAACAGTGTTGCCTGTTTTTTATCAAGTCAGTTACGATTTTGATTGTTTGCTATAATATACCTTCAAACTAGGGCTGGGCGATATGACGATATTAGACCGTCTTACGATCTCCAGAGCTGACCATCTGTTGTTTTTGTGGGATCGTTTTATCACGGTTTTATGCACTTCAGCAAAGTTGACTCTCTTCACCGTCAGTGAAGCAAACACAAGCCGCTAACTTTCTGCTACGCTAGGCAGCACGGTTAGTGCTCGTGCTTCACAGCTAGAAGGTCCAGGTTCGATTCCCACCTGGGACTGGGCCTTTCTGTGTGGAGTTTGCATGTTCTCCCCGTGTCTGCGTAGGTTTCCTCCGGGTACTCCGGTTCCCCTACCACTAAAAACATGTACAATAGGCCAGGATGAATGAGAGTGTGTTTGAGAGTGCGCATGGGGGACGACGGATGGAAATTAGCCCAAGGCTACAATCCGGTGTGGCTTGTTCATTAACTTGCACTGTCCCTACCAAATAAACCAATAAACAAATACGCAATGTCGGACGCTAATGCGAATGTTTAGCAGCGAGCCGCTCCTCTACGGCGAGACGCTCCTCTACGGCGAGACGCTCCTCTACGGCGAGCCGCTCCTCTACGGCGAGCCGCTCCTCTACGGCGAGCCGCTCCTCTACAGCGAGCCGCTCCTCTACGGCGAGCCGCTCCTCTACGGCGAGCCGCTCCTCTACAGCGAGCCGCTCCTCTACAGCGAGCCGCTCCTCTACAGCGAGCCGCTCCTCTACAGCGAGCCGCTCCTCTACGCGAGCCGCTCCTCTACAGCGAGCCGCTCCTACGCAGCCGCTCCTCTACAGTCGCATACACAACCAGACTCCTCAATCTAGAGCTTTTAACCCAGAGTTCTGTCTCTATTTCAGCGGTGTTTATGTCAGTGTCTTTCCCCCGTAACGCCGCTGCTCTGCTCAGCGTGTGTTTATTTACCTGGCGACACATGTGTGAAGAAGCGAGTGTGTCCTTCGTCCTTACAGTTCTGTAGGCGCCGCATCCTTCTCATTTGTTTACTTTAAATCCTGTGTTCACAAATGCAACGTTTATCCATGTCTTTAAAATATAAAAGTTCCCCAAAAACACAATCAGTTTGAGTTCATTATTGTAAATTCGCCTAACAGTGACAAACTTCTTCCTGTTTGAGTTTTACACAATAAAAGTCCCTGCATGTTATTGGTTCAGTAAGACTCTTATTGTGAAAGGGGCGACAGCGACAGAGCGTTACATTTACAGCAGCTCGACGTCATGAGAGAGACGTCTCAGAAAAAAATGCCCAACAGACACAAACAACAAGCCTTTACCAAACTTACTCTTTAACTTCTACTTAATTTATTATCTGGAGTTTTATTGTGTTTTCATGTATAAAGTGAGTTTGCTTTAGGTCCAAGTCTATGATTGCTGTGTTGATCATCACAGTTGAATAAATTAGTGTAGTGTTTTTCTTCTTCAGTGAGTAATTTAAGTAATTTTGTCATTATAAAAATCGTGATAAAACCGAAATCGTAAGTTTATTATTCAAAAAATCGTGATATTCTATTTTTGCCCAATGGCCCACCCCTACTTCAAACAGACTTACTGCAGAGGTTCCAATCAGCCGAACCTTTGCTGAGCTGCTACATTTGAAATGACAGACTCAGAGTTTTGTAATGAATCTCATGTTGGAATGATCTTTAAAGAGTCGGGTCCAGGTGCTGCTTTAGAAAGAAAAGTAAAAAGTACAAATGTCATAATGTAGTGTAGAAAGAACCAGACTTGTTTTGTACTGTGTTCATTTGCATAAATAACTGAATATGTAAATGTCGTCACTTTAGTTTCAGCTCGTCTCTAAATGAAAACATGAAATGACAGAATGTTGTTGTGAGTCAGTGAGAGACGGTTTGAGGTCTGCTGAGGCCTGCGCTCTGATTGGCTGTGGGGCCGGGGGTGTGGCCGTCGCCGTGGTAACCCCCTCCCACACAGGTACAGCGTCTGCGTTTGTTGTTGACGTGGAACAGTTCAGTGCAAGTGCCATAAAAACATGGTTTATTAACTCCTTTATAAATGAGTCCCTCATGGTTTAAATAAGTCAGCGTTCGGATTAGAGATAAATCTAAATCTGTGCAGCTCCTGTTTAGAGGTGATGATGTATCGTCTGCAAGATCATATAGAATTTCCTCTTTGGAAGATCTGCACATTTATAATATCCAGTTAATCTCCAATGTCAAGAAATATGGGTAAAATGTATAAAAACAAATGTGTGTTTTCCTGCCCTTTGTTCTGTTCAGGACAATTCTCTTTTCGAGCGACAAAGTGATGTAGATGCAGCACATTGTTATTTATTTGTAATCATCAAGTCCCACTAACACTGAGGTTCATTTGTGTCAGTTTCTCTCAGCTGTGCTCACGTTAGCATTAATAAAAATCAAACCAACATGTTGTAAAGCCGGTTTATAAACAGGTTTGTGCCTCTTACTCATGAAAAGATGAATGGATGTTTGATCATGTGACCTGCTGCAGCCGCTCACTCAGGCGACACTCCTGAGCCTTTGGCAAACACTCACTGCAGATGCCACAGCGAGGCGAGGTGCCAAGGCTTCAGCAAACCGCCCCAGGGCAGAGCAGCAGGTTTAACCAGAACTAAACAGCGGACGCTCCCCTGTGACCCATAAAGACTCTGTGGCTCGTTTCCTCTTATTTAGAATTAAAAATGTGGAAAAAGTCTGATATTTTGAGCGACAAAATCTAAATAACATTTCCAGGTTTAAATGTGAGGATTTATTTTGTGATATATTGGTTATAAAGATTTCTTCAGAGGGATTTTGGAGCCGGTCCTCAGGTCAGATGGATCTGAATGTGCTCAGGTCCCGGTACAAACATGCGGTCGCCTAAACTGTGGAACAGCTGCCCCTCAGTCTGCGTGTTCTCACAGACCTGTCCCATTAAAGACTCTTCATGTTCGCTTTTAACACCTAGAACACACTCAACTATGTCTTATTATGTCAGGAATCAGATCTGTAAAGAGTGGAGTCTGTAGGAGCGACTAAAGTGGAATAAAAACTCTTAAAGTGCAGTGTTTTCAAAATAAAAGTCTTAAATTGGAGATGTTTTAAACTTTGTGAGTGAATAAGCTAAACTTGTGTTGTTCCAGGCGACTGCTGGCTTCTCGCCGCCATCGCGTCGCTGACTCTGAGCGAGGAGGTTTTGGCTCGAGTCGTTCCTCACGGACAGAGCTTCAAACGCGGGGAGTACGCCGGGATCTTCCACTTCCAGGTATGGCCCTAACTCCGCCCCTAAGGCAGCCCCTAACCCCGCCCCTAAGGCAGTTAGAGTGCGGGGAGCACGCCGGGATCTTCCACTTCCAGGTATGGCCCTAATCCCGCCCCCAAACCCTAACCCCGCCCCTAAGGCAGTTAGAGTGCAGGGAGTATGCCGGGATCTTCCACTTCCAGGTACGCCCCTAATCCCGCCCCTAACCCCGCCCCTAAGGCAGTTCGAGCTCGGAGAGTACACCGGGATCAATGGGTGAGGAACGTGCTTCTCTTTGGTCCTCATGGAGCTGACATTGCTGTAATACCGCCCCCTGGTGGCCAGGGGCGACTCCAAGAGACACTCAGGGGCATTGATTCTAATGAGACTTCAAACGTCCTAAGAACGGCTTAAAAGCCTGGCTCCAAAGAGTTTAGTTTTTTCTAAAGTGACCAAATATTTTTAACCACGCTGGTTTTTGGCTGCAGAGCCTGTCAATCAAGCTGTGCAGCTCTGTGGAGGCTCCGCCCACCCCGCGAGTGCAGGGCTTCCCGCCTTTTTGCCCTTTTAAGGAACAGAGGAGGAGGAGTCTGAGCGGCCATTAAGTTTCACACACGACTCGGGACCTTTCTATCTCTCATTATTATATCTATGGGCTGGATCTTCCAGGTACGGCCCGAACCCGTTTGGGGAGTGGGTGGACGTGGTTGTTGTTTTCTATCTGACTTGTTGACATGTTTGTTGTTTGTTTTGTTTGTTTGTTAGTTCTGGCAGTTTGGGGAGTGGGTGGACGTGGTGGTGGACGACCGCCTGCCCGTGAGGAACCGCGAGCTGCTGTTCGTTCATTCGGCCGAAGGCTCTGAGTTCTGGAGCGCTCTGCTGGAAAAAGCCTACGCCAAGTAAGAGACGTTAATACTTCGTCTACAGATAAACTGGAACGATCTGAACAGCAGTTTATCTCCAATGTCGAGAAATGTGAGGGAATTTGGAAAGAAAAAGTGGGAGAAAAAGAAAACATTTGTAGAAAAAAATATATAAATATTGGGGGGATTTTGGGGGAAAAAACGACATTTAAGTGGAAAAAAATTGGGGGGAAATTAGGAAATATGTAAAAAATTGAGAAAAAAAAGTATAAACAATTTGGGGGAAATGGAGAGAAAAAGAGAGGAAAATATTGTTAAAAAATAGGAAAAATGTAAAAAAGTTTTCAAAAATTGGGGAAAATATTGGTGGGAAATTAATGTGGGAAGAAATGGAGGAAATTAATAGAAAACGTTTAGAAAAATTGGGTGTATAGGGATTATTTCTCTAACAGGGATGAATGTGTAAAGTGTGATGTAAAGCAGGGCTCAAACTGTTTTTCTTGGTGGCGCTTCGTGCTCCTAATTCTGAAATTTAGGAGCACGACAAAAAAAACAAAAAAAAACAGCGACGCTTTTAACAGGGATGAAGGGAATTTAAACATATCACACACTATCACGCAATGACACCAGAGTTTGTGCCTCCCAACCCCCGACCTGCTCCGCCCCTGCTTCACCTCCTCACTCTGTGCTGCCACTAAAATGGTCACAATTTCGAGCCCTGTAAAGTAAATGTAGATGTTTTACACATTTCCAAAACTATGGCTTCATCATCGTCCCACAAATACTGAGAGGTTGTTTTTGGTCGATATCTGACGTCTGTAAAACCAGAGGAAAGGTCAGAGTTCCAGTGTGGGTAAAGGTTCAGTCCAAACGCTGTGGTCAGTGTTTGCTTTATGTTTTGTTTTCAGACTCACTCGGCTTAAGAGCAAGGTGTGAACTGTTTTAAGTTTGAACTCAGAGCCTCAGCATCGAACTGTTTCTTCACTCATAAACTTCTCCACATTCACTCCCACAGAGGGCTGGAGAGCGGGTTAGTCGCAGCCTTAATTCATTTACATTTAAGGTTAATAAAGTCAATAAAGCTCTATCGACACAAATGACATCTCAGTATCTGTGGGAGTTCTCGATAACGATGATGAAGCCATACGTGTGAAGATCTGCTGCAAACATCTGATTTACTCTGAAAACTGACCTGAACAAACGGGACCGATAAAACACTCGCCCCATTTTCCCCTTTAGAAAAATAACACCCACGTTTTTTTCAGAATTTTTCAAAAAAAATTCTCAAATTTTATTTTAATTTTTTTTCTCAATTTTTTTTCCCATATTCTTTCCCCAATTATTCCCCAACTTTTCTATTCCCCCTCCTATTTCTGTCCATGTCCCCCATTTTTCTTTTTTTCAAAATTTCTTGACATTTGAGATGAAGTTGATTTGCAGACCTTCCCAACAGTAATTTGGACATGATCTTGTAAATGTATCTTAAGATCCTCTTCCTTCACTCGGGTTAGACGGTGGAGCAGGTGTTGTCTCCTGTAGATGATGATCTCTGGGGCAGGTGTAGGTGGAGCAGGTGTAGATGATGATGTTTCTCCTCAGGTTGAACGGCTGTTATGAGGCGCTCTCTGGAGGAAGCACCACCGAGGGCTTCGAGGACTTCACTGGAGGCATCGCTGAGGCCCACGATCTCCAGAAGAAAGACCCTCATCTGTTCCACATCATCCAGAAGGCCCTGGCCCGAGGTTCTCTGCTGGGCTGCTCCATCGACGTGAGTCCCGTTTGTGTCTTTGAGCTACAGCAGAAGGTTCATGTTAAATCCTTTCTCTTGTCTCCTGTAGATCACCAGCGCTAACGACTCCGAGGCCGTGACCTCCCAGAAGCTGGTGAAAGGCCACGCCTACTCTCTGACCGACAGCGCTCAGGTGAGTCCCGGGGTTTTAGTCCTGTCTCTGGGATCAGAGTCGCTTTAAAGGGTCGTCCGTGAAGCTGATTTCCTCTGAATATTTTCAACTAAAGAAACGATATCGAAGCCAAACATGTGCTGTTTATTATTTACTCACTGGTGACATTGCTGAACCCAGACCCAGGGCATAGGCGACCCAGGTGGCCCGCCTGCAGGCAGACCTGCCATCTGCTGGAGGGGGCGGCAGAATTACGCTTTAGTTTTTTGGGAATCCCCATGAGGTTTCCATGCTCCGCCATCTACATCACCACAGATTTTCAGGCATAACTTTGGAACAGAAAGCGATTGGAGACTTTTCGGTCTTTTGTGATGGAAACGAGACTTTTTCAAGCTTTTCGATTCCTCCTCTGGTCTTCCAGGAGCCCGCGTGAACATCAGTGAAAAGACCTGCATTTACTTCAGAAGTTTCTCACTCCCAAAATGAAACGGTTTTTGTGCACGTTTCATGAAGCGCATGAAACGGTGTTATATCATATATTTTAAAATAATATAACAATGATGGTCATTACAAAATAAAATAAAACTAGCCTTTTCCAAAGTGTGTCCAGAAATACGGATATAAAAACACAGCAAAACAACTATAGAAGGTTCAGAAAAGCAGAACAGAAATACTGGTTATAAAAGCTCTCCTCTCATCTGCTGATGTTCAAGTGTTGTGGTTCCAGGTGGAGTTCAGAGGGTCCCCAGCAGAAGCTGGTGCGGGTCAGAAACCCCCTGGGGTCAGGTGGAGTGGACCGAGACCTGGAGCGACAGGTCAGTTATACTGTGGGAGTTGAAGCAGAAAGGAAGGAGCTTCAACACAGTGACACAATGAGGCTAATGTCTCTGTGGAGCTGCCGCTGGAGTGTGTCCTGTGGTTTAGTTTAGTGTTTGTGTTGTGATTTGTCCGTGGGTTAGTTTTGTGTTTGTGTTTGTGTTTTGTCTAGTGGGTTAGTTTGTGTTTGTGTTTGTCCTGTTTGGGTTAGTTTGATGTTTTTGTCCCTGTGGGTTAGTTGTGTTTGTGTTTGTCCTGTGGGTTAGTTTTGTGTTGTCCTGTGGGTTAGTTTGGTGATTTGTCCTGTGGGTTTAGTTTGTGTTTGTCTCTGTTGGGTTAGTTTTGTGTTTGTCGCCTGTGGGTTAGTTTGTGTTTTGTTTGTCCGCTTGTGGGTTTGTTTGTGTTTTGTGCCTGTGTTTGTTTGTGTTTTGTCCTGTGGGTTTGTTTGTGTTTGTCCTGTGGGTTTTGTTTGTGTTTGTCCTGTGGGTTTGTTTGTGTTTGTCCTGTGGGTTAGTTGTGTTTGTCCTGTGGGTTTAGTTTTGGTGTCTGTCCTGTGGGTTAAGTTTGTGTTTGTCCTGTGGGTTAGTTTTGTGTTTGTGTTTGTGTTTGGTCCTGTGGGTTAGTTTGTGTTTGTTCTGTGGGTTGTTTGGTGTTTGGTTTGTTTGTGTTTGTCCTGTGGGTTAGGTTTGTGTTGTCCTGTGGGTTAGTTTGCGTGTTTGTGTTTTTGGTGTTTGTCCTGTGGGTTAGTTGTGTTTGTCCTGTGGGTTAGTTGGTGTTTGTGTGTTTATTATATGTTGTAACGTTGTTGTTCGTGTCAAGTTCGTCGCAGTGGACAATACATCAGCGATGACGACCGTGCGCGCCTGGCTTGCATCGATCTGAGGACGGAGAGTTCGGTAACTTTAGCCATAACACAAATAATATTTTATTTTTTTCCTTTGTTTTACCATTTCCCCCCATTTTTATAGCAAATTTTTTTCATCAGTCTTTTTTTAAATTATTTTTTTCTAAACTGTTTTTCAAAAAAAGAATTTTCCCCATGTTCCTAAATATTCCTCATTTTCCCCCCTCTCTCTAACCCCCTTCTCTAACCCCCTCTCTAACCCTCTCTAACCCCTCTCTCTAAACCCCCTCTCTCTAACCCCGCTCTCTCTAACCCCCTCTTCTCTAACCCCCTCTCTAACCCCCCCTGCTCTAACCCCCCCTCTCTAAGCCCGCTCTCTAACCCCCCTCTTCGTAACCCCCCTCTCTAACCCCCTCCTTCCAACCCCCTCTCTCTAACCCTTCTCTCTAACCCTCTCTCCACCCCTCTCTCCAACCCCCTCTCTCTAACCCCTCTCTCTAACCCTCTCTCTACTCCCTCTCTAACCCCCTCTCTAACCCCTCTCTAACCCCCTCTCTAACCCCCTCTCTAACCCCCACTCTCTATCCCCCCTGCTCTAATCCCCCCTCTAACCGCCCCCTCTCTAACCCCCCCTCTCTAACCCCCTCTCTCTAACCCCCTCTCTCTAACCCCCCTCTCTAACCCCTCTCTAACCCCCTCTCTAACCCCCCCTCTCTAAACCCCGCCTCTCTAACCCCCCTCTCTACCCCCTCTCTAACCCCCCTCTCTAACCCGCCTCTCTCTACCCCCCCTCTCTAACCCCCTCTCTCTAGACCCCCCTCTCTTCACCCATCTCTCTAACCCCTCTTAACCTCTCGTCTCTAAACCCCCCCTCTCCTAACCGCCCTCTCTCTAACCCCCTCTCTCTACCCGCCCCCTCTCTAACCCCCTCTCTAACACCGCCCCTCTCTAACCCCTCTCTAACCCCACCCTCTCTAACCCCCTCCTCTCTACCCCCCTCTCTAACCCCCTTCTCTAACCCCCCCTCTCTAACCCTCCTCTCTAACCCCCTCTCCCAAACCCCCCTCCCCAACCCCCTCTGTCCCAATCCCCCCTCTCCAACCCCTCTCTCTAACTCCCTCTTAACCCCCCCTCTCTAACCCCTCTCTCTAACCCCCTCTCTAACCCCCCTCTTCTAACCCCTCTCTCTAAGCCCCCTCTCTCTAAAACCCCCTCTCTAACCCCTCTCTCTAACCCCTCTCTAACCCCCCTCTCTAACCCCCTCTCTAACCCCCTCTCTACCCCCTCTCTCTAACCCCTCTCTCTAACCCTCTCTAACCCCCCTCTTCTAACCCCCCCTCTCTAACGCCCCCTCTCTTAACCGCCCTCTCTTCTAACCCCTCTCTAACCCCCTCTCTAACCCCCTCTCTAACCCCCTCTCTAACCCCTCTCTATCCCCTCTCTAAACCCGCCCCTCTCTAACCGCCCCCTCTCTAACCCCCCTCTTCTAACCCCCCTCTCTTAACCCTCTCTCTAACCCCTCTCTCTAACCCCCTCTCTTAAGACCCCTATCTCTACCCCCCCTTTCTAACCCCCTCTCCTCTAACCCCCCTCTCTTAACCCCCTCTCTCTATACAGCCCCTCTCGTAACACCCCCTCTCTACCCCTCTCTCTAACCCCTCTCTAACCCCCTCTCTAACCGCCCTCTCTAACGCCCTCTCTAACCCCCTTTCTCTCTAACGCCCTCTCTATCCCCCTCTCTAAAACCCGCTCTCTAACCGCCCTCTCTTCTACCCCCCCTCTCTAACCCCTCTCTCTAACCCCTCTCTCTAACCCCACCCTCCTCTAAACCCCCTCTCTTAACCCCCCCTCCTCTACCCCCCCTGCTCTAACCCCCTCTCTATCCCCCTCTCTAACCGCCCCTCTCTAACGCCCCTCTCTCCTAAACCGCCTCTCTCTAACCCCCTCTCTCTAACCCCTCCTGCTCTAACCCCCCTCTTCTAACCCCTCTCTCTAACCCCTCTCTCTAACCCCTCTTCTCTAACCCCCCTCCTAACCCCCCTCTCTAAAAACCCCCCCTCTCTAACCCCCCTCTCTCTAACCCCCTCTTCTCTAACCCCCCCTCGCTAAACCCCCTCTCTAACCCCCCCTCTCTAACCCCCCTCTTCTAACCCCCCCTCTCTAACCCCCTCTCTAACCCCCTCTCTAACCCCCCCTCTTCTAACCCCCCTCTCTCTCAACCCGCCCTCCTCTAACCCTCTCTCTCTAACCCCCTCTCTCTAACCCCCTCTCTCTACCCTCTCTCTAAACCCCTTCGTCTAACCCCCCTCTCTAACCCCCCTCTCCTAACCCCCTCTCTCTACCTCTCTCTAACCCTCTCTAAACCCGCCCTCTCTAACCCCCTCTCTACGCCCCCTGCTCCTCTAACCCCCTCTTCTCTAACCCCCCCTCTCTAACCCCCCTCTCTAACCCCATCTCTAACCCCTCTCTAACCCCCTCTCTAACCCCCCTCTCTAACCCTCTCTCTAACCCCCCTCTCTAAACCCCCTCTCTACCCCTCTCTCTACCCCCTCTCTCTCTAACCCCTCTCTCTAACCCTCTCTTCATCTAACCCTCTCTCTCTAACGCCCCTCTCTTACCCCCCTCTTCTAACCCCCCCTCTCTCTAACCCCTCTTCTCTCTAACCCCTCTCTCTCTAACACTCTCTCTAACCCTCTCTCTCTAACCCCTCTCTCTCTAACCCTCTCTAACCCTCTCTAAACCCCCTCTCTCTAACCCCCCTCTCTAACCCCCCCTCTCTAACCCCTCTCTAACCCCCCCTTCTCTAACCCCCTCTCTCTCTAACCCCGCTCCTCTCTCTAACCCCTCTCTCTCTAGACCCTCTCTCTCCTAACCCCTCTCTCTCTAACCCCTCTCTACCCCCCTTCTCTAACCCCTCTCTCTCACCCCCGCCTCTCTAAACCCCCTCTCTCTAAACCCCCCCTCTATAACCCCCCCTCTCTAACCCCCCTCTCTACCCCCTCTCTCTAACCCCCTCTCCTACCCTCTCTCTGCTCCAGGATGTCGTGGGAAGGACTCGCAGACATTTCTCCTCGTGTGGAGATTCTGTAATCTGACGCGCCGACTGTCTGAAGGAAGAACTCTGTCTCGCAAATGGACGCTTAAACCTGTTCAAACGTGGACCTGGGACGAGGCTCCACCGCAGGAAGGCCTTGCCGCAACTACCGCAGGTCTGGACATCCAAGGGGGCGCTTATAATGACAACCCCAGAACTACCCAGGTTGACATCAGTGGGGCCGCTATAACAACCCCAGAACTACCAGTTCTGACATCAGGGGGGCTATAACCCCAGAACTACCAGGTCTGACGAGAGAGGGGCGCTATAAAACCCCAGAACTACCCAGGTCTGACATAAGGGGCGCTATAGCAACCGCCAGAACTACCCAGGTCTGACATCAGGGGGACGCTATACGCACCCCAGAACTACCCAGGTCTGACCATCAAGGGGCGCTATAAACCGCCAGAAACTACCCAGGTCTGACATCAGGAGGCGCTATAAACCCAGAACTACCCAGGTCTGACAATCAGGGGCGCTATAACGCAGAACTACCCAGGTCTGACATCAGGGGGAGCTATAACCCCAGACACTACCCAGGTCCTGACAATCAGGGGGGCGCTATAGCAACCCCAGAACTACCCAGGTTCTGAACATCAGGGGGCGCCTATAGCAACCCCCAGAACTACCAGGTATTGAATCAGGGGGGCTATAACCCCAGAACTCACAGGTCTGACATCAGGGGGGCGCTATGAACAACCCAGAACTAACCAGGTCTGACATCAGGGGGCGCTATAGACCCCAGAACTACCCAAGGTCTGACATCAGGGGAGCTATAACCCCAGAACCTAACCCAGGTCTGACATCAGGGGGCGCTATAACCGCCAGAACTACGCCAGGTCTGACATCAGGGGCGCTAATAAGACAACCCCCAGAACTACCAGGTCTGACATCAGGGGGCGCTATAACCCAGAACTACCAGGTCCTGACATCAGGGGGAGCTATAACCCCAGAACTACCCAGTCTGAACATCAGGCGGGGGCGCTATAAGCAAACCCAGTAACTACCCAGGTCTGAACATCAAGGGGGCGCTATAGCAACCCCAAGAACTACCAGGTCTGACCATCAAGGGGCGCTAGCAACCCCAGAACTACGCCCAGGTCTGACATCAGGGGCGCTATAGCAAGCCCAGAACTACCCTAGGTCTTGACATCAGGGGGCGCCATAACCTTCAGAACTACCCAGGGTCTGACATCCACGGGGGCGCCATAAACAACCCAGAACTAACGCAGGTTCTGCATCAGGGGGCGATATAAACAACCCCAGAACTACCCAGGGTCTGATATCAAGGGGCGCTATAACAACCCCAGAAACTACCCAGGTCTGACATCAGGGGGCGCTATAACAACCCCAGAACTACCCAGGTCTGATATCAAGGGCGCTATAACAACCCCAGAACTATCTAGGTCTGACATCAGGGGCGCTATAAACACCCCAGAACTACCCAGGTCTGACATCAGGGGGCGCTATAACCCCAGAACTACCCAGGTCTGACATCAGGGGCGAAGCCTATAGCAACCCCAGAACTACCCAGGTCTGACATTCAGGGGGCGCTATAAAGACCCCAAGAACTATCTAGGTCTGACATCAGGGGGCGCTATAACAAACCCCAGACTACCCAGGTCTGAACATCAGGGGGCCTATAACAACCCCAGAACTATCTAGGTCTGACATCAGGGGGCGCTATTAACCTCAGAAACTACCCAGGTCTGACATCAGGGGGCGCTATAAACAACCCCAGAACTACCCAGGTCTGACATCAGGGGGCGCCATAACCTCAGAACTACCCAGGGCTGAATCAGGGGGCGTATAAAACAACACCAGAACTACCCAGGTTCTGACATCAAGGGGGCGCTATAACAACCCCAGAAGCTATCTAAGGTCTGACATCAAGGGGGTCGCTAAACAACCCCAGAAACTAGTTTAGGTTCTGACATCAGGGGGCGTATAACAACCCCAAGACTACACGGGTTCCTGACATCAGGGGGCGCTATAAACAACCGCAGAACTACCCAGGTCTGACATCAGGGGGCGCTATAACACCCAAAGAACTACCCAGGTCTGACATCAGGGGGCGCCATAACAACCCCAGAATTACACAGGTCTGACATCAGGGGGCGCTATAACAACCCCAGAGAAACTACACAGGTCTGACATCAGGGGCGCTATAACAACCCCAGAAACTATCTAGGTCTGAACATCAGGGGGCGCTGTAACAACCCCAAAGCTACACAGGTCTGACATCAGGGGCCGCTATAAAAACCAGAACTATCCAGGTCTGACATCAGGGGGCGCTATAACAACCCTCAGAATTAATCTAGGTCTGACATCAGGGGGCGCTAGTAACAACCCAAGAACTACACAGGTCTGACATCAGGGGGCGCTATAACAACCCCAGAACACCGCAGGTCTGACATCAGGGGGAGCTAATAACCCCAGAACTACCCGGTCTTTGACATCAGGGGGCGCCATAAAACCCCAGAACTTACCCAGGTCTGACATCAGGGGGTGCTATAACAGCCCAGAACTACCCAGGTCTGACAATCAAGGGGGAGCATAACCCAGAACTACCCGGGTCCTGACCATCAAGGGGGCGCTATAACTACCCGCCCAGAACTACCCGGGTCTGAACATCAGGGGGCGCTATAACCCCAGAACTACAACAGGTCTGACATCAGGGGGCGCCAATAAACCTCAGAACTACAAACGGTCTGACATCAGGGGCGCTATAACAACCCAGAGACTACCTGAGGTCTGACATCAGGGGGCAGGCTATAACCATTTTTTTTTTTTTTTTTTTTTTTTTTTTAGCGTGGGTGCTGCAAACGTCTACATTTGGGCAAAAGGGATTTTTTTTTTAATTATTTCCCAATTTTACCACATTTTCCCCAATTTTTTTCAGATTTTCCCAAATTCTCTTAAATTTTTCTTTCACCGCCTTTTTATTTTCCGTATTTTCCTGCACAAATTTCCCCAGTTTGTTTCTTCTTCTCAGCTTTTTTCCCTGTGTTTTTCCAAATTTTGCCCAAAATGTTCTTTTTCCGCCCCATTTGTTTTTGTTTTTTTTCACACTTTGTCGCACACGTGTCCTTTAGCCAGAAGTATAAGAGTGTTGTCGGGGGATTCTGTGCTTCTCTGTACATCAAAGGGTGTTGTCGGGGGATTCTGTGCCCCCTGACATAAGGGTTTGGCGGGGGGATTCCTGTGCCCCTGACATAAGGGTGTTGTCGGGGGAATTCTGTGCACCCTGACATAAAAGGGTGTTTTCGGGGGATTCCTGTGCTCCTGACATAAGGTGTTGTCGAGGGATTCTGTGCTCCCTGACATAAGGGTGTTGTCGGGGGGGATTCTGTGCTCCCTGAATAAGGGTGTTGTCGGGGGATTCTGTTGCCCCTGACATAAGGGTGTTGTCGGGGGATTCCTGTTGCAACCATGACATGTTGTCGGGGGGATTCACTGTGCCCCCTGAAACATAAGCGTGTTGTCGGGGGGATTACTGTGCCTCCTTGACATAAGCGTTGTTGTCGGGGGTTCCTGTGCTCCTTGACATAGGGTGTTGTCGAGGGGATTCTGTGCTCCCCTGACATAAGGGGTGTTGTCGGGGGGATTTCTGGTGCTCCCTGACATAAGGGGTGTTTGTCCGGGGGGATTCTTTGGAACTCTCTAACCGCTCTGTGTTCAGACAGCTTCTGGACAACCCTCAGTTCGTGGATCCGTCTGGACGAGGAGGACCGATGACCCGACGAATGGAAGAGTCGGGCTGCAGCTTCCGTGGTTGGGAGTGATCCAGAAGAACCGGAGGAAGAATGAGGAAGATGGGCGAGGAACCATCACACCGTCGGTTTTCGCGCATCTACGAGGTCCCGAAGGAGGTAGGCTCTCAGTCGTCCAGGAGCTGGGCCATAAATGACGGTCTACAAGACCAGATCCAAATGTGGGGGAAAATGTGAACGAATTTTCCAAGATTTTTACCTTTTTTCAATTTCCCATTGGTCCCTATTTTTTTACCCAACTTTTTCCAAGTTTTTTTCTAGAATTTACCCCTTATTTTAATTTATCCAATTTTTTCATATAATTTCCCAACTTTTGTCCCTAATTTATACCGAAATTTCCCCCCAATTGACCCACAATTTTGGGAAAAAATCCCTAAAATTTTCTCCCTATTTTCCCCCATTTTCTCCCCTATTTTTTCTTCAACTTTCATTTTTTTCTCAATCTTTAGTTTCATGTTAAATAAAGTTAGTTTCTTTAGTTCCAGGCCAGAGGAAACGTCCTCCTGAACCGCTCCTTCTCCCTTTAGTTTCAATGTTAAATAAAGTTTAGGTTCTTTAGTTCCAGGGCCAGAGGAAACGTCCTCCTGAACCGCTCCTTCCTCCCTTTAGTTTCTGTTAAAAAAGTTAGTTTCTTTAAGTTCCAGGGCCAGAGGAACCGTCCTCCTGAACGCTTCCTTCTTCCTTTAGTTTTCATGTTAATAAAGTTAGTTCTTAGTTCAAGGGGTCAGAGGAAACGTTCCTCGTGAACCGCTCCTTCTTCCTTTAGTTTATGTTAATAAAGTTAGTTCTTTAGTTCCAGGGCCAGAGGAAGTCCTCCTGAACACGGCTCCTTCTCTCCTTTAGTTTCATGTTAATAAAGTTAGTTCTTTAAGTTCCAGTGCCAGAGGAACGTCCACCTGAACCGCTCCTTTCTCCCTTTAGTTTTCATGTTAATAAAGTAGTTCTTTAGTTGCCAGGGTCAGAGGAACGTCCTCCTGAACCGCTCCTTCTCCCTTTTAAGTTTCATGTTAATAAAAGTTAGTTCTTTAGTTCGCAGGGTCAGAGGAACGTCCTCCTGAATCCGCTCGCTTCTCCTTTAGTTTCATGTTAATAAAGTTAGTTTCTTTAGTTCGCAGGGCCAGAGGAACGTCCTCCTTTTGAACCGCTCCTTCTCTCCTTTAGTTTCTGTTAATAAAGTTAGTTCTTTAGTTCCAGGGTCAGAGGAACGTCCACCTGAAGCCGCTCCTTCTTCCTTTAAGTTCATTTAATAAAGTTAGTTCTTTAGGTTCGCAGGCAGAGGAACGTCCTCCTGACGCTCCTTCTCTCTTTAGTTTCATGTTAATGAAAGTTAGTTCTTATAGTTCCAGGGGTCAGAGGAACGTTCCACCTGAACCGCTCCTTCCTTCCTCCCTTTAGTTTCATGTTAATAAAGTTAGTTCTTTAAGTTTCCCAGGGCAGAGGAACGTCCTCGCCTGAACCGCTCCTTCTCCCTTTAGTTTTCATGTTAATAAAGTTAGTTCTTTAGTTCCAGGCCAGAGGAACGTCCACTCTGAACCGCTCCTTCTCTCTTTTAGTTTCAATATTAAATAAAGTTATTTCTTTAGTTCCAGGGCCAGAGGAACGTCATCCTGAACCGTTCTTCTCCCTTTAGGTTTCATGTTAATAAAGTTAGTTCTTTAGTTTGCAGGGCCAGAGAACGTCCACCTGAACGCGCTCTTCTTCCTTTAAGTTTTCATGTTAATAAAAGTTAGTTTTCTTTAGTTCAGGCCAGAGGAACGTCCACCCTGAACCGCTCCTTCTCCCTTTAGTTTCAAATGTTAATAAAGTTTAGTTCTTTAAGTTCAGCAGGGTCAGAGGAACGTCCACCTTGAACGCTCCTTCTCTCTTTAGTTTCATGTAATAAGTTAGTTCTTTAGTTCAGGGCCATGAGGAACGTCCACCTGAACGCGCTCCTTCTCTCTTTAGTTTCAATTGTTAATAAAGTTAGTTCTTAGTTTCCAGGGCCAGAGGGAACGTCCTCTGAACCGCTCTTCTCGTCTTTAGTTTCATGTTAATAAGTTAGTTTTCTTCTTGTAGTTCCAGGGTCAGAGGAAAATCGTCCTCCTGAAACCGCTCCTTCTCCTTTAGTTTCATGTTAAATAAAGTTAGTTCTTTAGTTCAGGGCCAGAGGAACGTCCTCTGAAAACCGCTCCTTCTCATCTTTAGTTTCAAATGTTTAATAAAGTTAGTTCTTTAGTCCAGGGCAGAGAACGTCCTCCTGAACCGCTCCTTCTCCCTTTAGTTTCATGTTAATAAGTTAGTTCTTTAGTTCCAGGGCCAGAGGAACGTCCTCAACTGAACCGCATCCTTCTCCCTTTAGTTTCATGTTAATAAAGTTAGTTTCTTTAGTTCGCAGGGCCAGAGGAACGTCCCTCCTGAACGCTCCTTCTTCCTTTAGTTTTCATGTTAATAAAGTTAGTTCTTTAGTTCCAGGGTCAGAGGAACGTCTCGCTGAACCCGCTCTTCTCCTTTAGTTTCATGTTTAATAAAGTTAGTTTCTTTAGTTCCAGGGCCAGAGGACGTCCTCTCTGAAATCTGGTCTCCTTCTCGCCCTTTTAGTTTCATGTAATAAAGTTTAGTTCTTTAGTTCCAGGGCCAGAGAACGTCCACTGAACCGCTCCTTCTCCCTTTAGTTTCATGTTAATAAAGTTAGTTCTTTAGTTTTCCAGGGTCAAGGGCGTCCTCCCTGAACCGCTCCTTCTCGTTTAGTTTCATGTTAATAAAGTTAGTTCTTTAGTTCCAGGGGTCAGAGGAACGTCCTCACTGAACCGCTCTTCTCCCTTTAGTTTCCAATGTTAATAAGTTAGTTCTTTAGTTCCAGGGCCAGAGGAACGTCCTCTGAACCGCTCCTTCTCCCTTTAGTTTCAATGTTAAATAAAGTTTAGTTTTCTTTAGTTCCAGGGCCAGAGGAACGTCCACTCTGAACCGCTCCTTCTTCCCTTTAGTTTCATGTGAATAAAGTTTAGTTCTTTAAGTTCCAGGGCCAGAGAAAGTCCTCTGAAAACCGCTCCTTCTCCCTTTAGTTCATGTTAATAAAGTTAGTTCTTTAGTTCCAGGGCCAGAGGAATGTCCTCCTGAAACCGGCTTCCTTCTCCCTTTAGTTTCATGTTATAAAAGTTAGTTCTTTAGTTCGCAGGGTCAGAGGAACGTCCGCACGTGCTGAAACCGGCTCCTTCTCCCTTTAGTTTCATGTTAATAAAGTTAGTTTCTTTAGTTCCAGGCAGAGGAACGTCCTCTCTGAAACCGCTCCTTCTCCTCTTTAGTTTCATGTTAATAAGTTAGTTCTTTAGTTCCAGGGTCAGAGGAACGTCCACCTGAACCGCTCCTTCTTCCCTTTAGTTTCATGTTAATAAGTTTAGTCTTTAGTTCCAGGGCCAGAGGTAACTCTCGCTGAACCGCTCCTTCTCCCCTTTAGTTTCAATGTTAATAAAGTTTAGTTCTTTAGTTCCAGGGCCAGAGGAACGTCCACCTGAAAACGTTCCTTCTCCTTTAGTTTCATGTTAATAAAGTTAGTTCTTTAGGGTGTCCAGGGCCAGAGGAAGTCCTCGGCTGAACCGCTCCTTCTCCTTTAGTGTTTCATGTTAATAAAGTTAGTTCTTTGTTCCAGGCCAGAGGAACGTCCACCTGAACCGCTCCTTCTCTCTTTAGTTTCATATATAATAAAGTTAGTTCTTTTAGTTCAGGCCAGAGAACGTCCTCGCTGAACCGTTTCTTCTCCCTTTAGTTTCCATGTAATAAAGTTAGTTTTCTTTAGTTCCAGGCCAGAGGAACGTCTCACTCTCTGAACCGCTCCTTCTTCCTTTAAGTTTCATGTAATAAAGTTAGTTCTTTAGTTCAGGGCCAGAGGAACGTCCACCTGAAACCGCCTCGCTTCTCCCTTTAGTTTCATGTTTAATCAAAGTTAGTTCTTTAGTTCCAGGGTCAGAGGAACGTCCACGCCTGAACCGCTCCTTCTCTCTTTAGTTTCATGTTAATAAAGTTAGTTCTTTAGTTCGCAGGGCCCAGAGGTAACGTCGCACCTGAACCGCTCCTTCTCCCTTTAAGTTTCATGTTAATAAAGTTAGTTTCTTCTTTTAGTTCCAGGGTCAGAGGAACGTCCTCCTGAACCGCTCCTTCTCGCGCTTTAAGTTTCATGTTAATAAAGTTAGTTCTTTAGTTCCAGGCCCAGAGGAACGTCCTCCTGAACCGCTCCTTCTCTCTTTAAGTTTACATGTTAATAAAGTTAGTTCTTTAGTTCCAGGGCCAGAGGAAATGTCCACCTGAACGCTCCTTCTCCCCTTTTAGTTTCATGTTAATAAAAAGTTAGTTTCTTATTAGTTCCAAAGGGCCAGAGGGAACGTCCACCCTGAACCGCTCCTTCTCCCTTTAGTTTCATGTTAGATAAAGTTATTCTTTAGTTCCAGGTCAGAGGACGTCCTCCTGAACCGCTCCTTCTCCTTTAGTTTCATGTTATAAAGTTAAGTTCTTTTAGTTCCAGGGCCAGAGGAACGTCCTCCTGACGCTCCTTCTCTCTTTAGTTTCAATGTTAATAAAGTTAGTTCTTTAGTTCCAGGGCCCAGAGGAATGTCTCACTCTGAACGCGCTCTTCTGCCTTTAGTTTGCATGTTTAATAAAGTTAGTCTCTTAGTTCGCAGGGCCAGAGGAACGTCCCACTGAACCGCTCCTTTTCTCATCTTTAGTTTTCAATGTTAATAAAGTTAGTTCTTTAGTTCCAGGGCCAGAAGGAAACGTCCTCCTGAACCGTTCCTTCTCCCCTTTAGTTTTCAATGTTAATAAAAGTTTAGTTCTTTAGTTTCCAGGGCCAGAGGAACGTCCTGCCTGAACCGCTCCTTCTCTCTTTAGTTTCATATTAATAAAAGTTAGTCTTTAGGGTTCCAGGGCAGAGGAACGTCCTCCTGAACCCGCTCCTTCTCCCTTTAGTTTCATGTTAATTAAAGTTTAGTTTCTTTAGTTTCCAGGGCCAGAGGAACGTCCACCTGAACCGCTCCTTCTCTCTTTAGTTTCAATATTAATAACAGTTAGTTCTTGAGTTCCAGGGCCAAGAGGAACGTCACCTGAACCGCTACTTCTCCCTTTAAGTTTTCATGTTAATAAAGTTTAGTTTCTTCTTTAGTTCCAGGGCCAGAAGAACGTCCACCTGAACACCGCTCCTTCTCCCTTTAGTTTCATGTTAATAAGTTAGTTCTTTAAGTTCCAGGGCCAGAGGAACGTCCACCTGAACCGCTCCTTCTCTCTTTAGTTTCATATTAATAGTTAGTTCTTTTAGTTTCAGGGTCAGAGGAACGTCTCCCTGAACCGCTCCTTCTCCTTTAGTTTCATGTTAATGAAAGTTTAGTTCTTAGTTTCCAGGGCCCAGAGGAACGTCCTCCCTGAACCGCATCCTTCTTCTTTAGTTTCCATGTTAATAAAGTTAGTCTTTAGTTCCAGGGCCAGAGAACGTCCTCCTGAACCGCTCCTCTCCCTCTTAGTTTCTGTTAAATAAGTTAGTTCTTTAGTTCCAGGTCAGAGGAACGTCCTCGCTGAACCGGCTCCTTCTCCCTTTAGTTTCATGTTAATAAAGTTAGTTTTTCTTTAGTTCCAGGGCCAGAGGACGTCCTCCTGACGCTCCTTCTCCCCTTTAGTTTTCATATTAATAAAGTTAGTTCTTTAGTTCCAGGGTCAGAGGAACGTCCTCCTGAACCGCTCCTTCTTCCTTTTTAGTTTCAATGTTAATAAAGTTAGTTCTTTAGTTTCCAGGGTCACAGAGGAACGTTCCTCCTGAACCGCTCCTATCTCCTTTAGTTCATAATTAAATAAAGTTAGTTCTTTAGTTCCAGGGCCAGAGGAACGTCCACCTGAACCGCTCCTTCTCTTTAGTTTCATGTTAATAAAAGTTAGTTCTTTAGTTCCAGGGCGCAGAGGAACGTCGCACGCTGAACCGGCTCCTTCTCCCCTTTAGTTTCATGTTAATAAAGTTAGTCTTCTTTAGTTCCAGGGCCAGAGGAACGTCCTCGGCTGACGCTCTCCCTTCTTCCCTTTAGTTCATGTTAATGAAAGTTAGCTTCTTTAGTTCCAGGGCCAGAGGGAACCGTCCCTCCCTGACCGCTTCTTCTCTTCTTTAGTTTTCATGTTAATAAAGTTTAGTTTCTTTTTAGTTCCAGGGCCACAGAGGAACGTCCACCTTGAACCGCTCCTTCTCCCTTTAGTTTCATGTTAATCAAAGTTAGTTCTTTAGTTTCCATGGGCCCAGAGGACGTCCAACCTGAATCCGCTCCCTTTTCTTCTTCTTCCTTTAGTTCATGTTAATAAAGTTAAGTTCTTTAGTTTCCAAGGGCCAGAGAGAACGGTCCAACGCTGAACCCGCTCCTTCTTCCCCTTTAGTTTCAAAAACAAATGGTTATAAAGTTAGTTCCTTTAGTTCCGCAGGGCCAGAGGAAAACGTCCACCTGAACCGTTCCTGTCTTTCTCCCTTTAGTTTCATGTTAATAAATTAGTTCTTTAGTTTCCAGGGCCAGAGGAACGTCCACCTGAACCGCTCCTTCTCCCTTTAAGTTTCATGTTAATAAAGTTAGTTCTTTAGTTCCAGGGCCAGAAGAACGTCCACCTGAACCGCTTCCTTGCCTCCCTTTAGTTTTCATGTTAATAAAGTGTTCTTTAGTTCCAGGGTCAGAGGAACGTCCACCTGACCGCTCCTTCTCCCTTTATTTTCATGTTAATAAAGTTAGTTCTTTTAGTTCCAGGGTCCACGAGGAACGTCCTCCTGAACCGCTCCTTCTCCCTTTAAGTTTCATGTTAATAAAGTTAGTTCTTTAGTTCCAGGGCCAGAAGAACGTCCACCTGAACCGCTCCTTCTCCTTTAGTTTCATGTAAATAACAGTTAAGTTCTTTAGTTCCAGGGTCAGAGGAACGTCCCTGCCTGAACGCGCTCTTCTCCCTTTAGTTTCATGTTAATAAAGTAGTTCTTTAGTTCCAGGCCAGAGGAACGTCCACGCTGAACCGCTCCCTTCTCCTTTAGTTTCATGTTATAAAGTAGTTCTTTAAGTTCCAGGGCCAGAGGAACGTCCCTCCTGAACCGCTCCTTCTCCCTTTAGTTTTCATGTTAATAAAGTTAGTTCTTTAGTTTCCAGGGCCAGAGGAACGCCTCCTGAACCCTTTCCTTTCTCTCCCTTTAGTTTTCATGTTAATAAAGTTAGTTCTTTAGTTCCAGGGCCAGAGGACGTCCACCTGAAACCGCTTTCCTCTCCCTTTAGTTTCATGTTATAGTTTAGTTTCTTTAGTTCGCAGGGTCAGAGGAACGTCCTCCTGAACCTTCCTTCTCTCTTTAGTTTCATGTTTAATAAGTTAGTTTCTTTAGTTACCAGGGTCAGAGAACGTCCTCTAACCGCTCCTTCTCCCTGTTAGTTTCATGTTAATAAAAGTTAGTTCTTTAGTTCGAGGGCCAGAGGAAACGTCCACCTGAACCGCTCCTTCTCCCTTTAGTTTTCATGTTAATAAAGTTAGTTCTTTAGTTCCAAGGGCCAGAGGAAACGTCCTCCACCTGACAGTCCTTCTTCTTTAGTTTTCATTTAATAAAGTTAGTTCTTTAGTTCCAGCGGCCAGAGAACGTCCACCTGAACGCTCCTTCTCCCTTTAGTTTCATGTTAATAAAGTTAGTTCTTTAGTTCCAGGGTCAGAGGAACGTCCTTCCTGAACGCTCCTTCTCACCTTTAGTTCGATGTTAATAAGTTAGTTCTTTAGTTCAGGGCCAGAAGAACGTCTCCACCTGAACCGCTCCTTCTCCTTTAGTTTTCATGTAATTAAGTTAGTTCTTTAGTCCAAGGGCCAAGAGGAACGTCCACCTGTGAACCGCTCCTTCTCTCTTTAGTTCATGCTTAATAAAAAGTTAAGTTCTTTAGTATCCAGGCAGAGGAACGTCCTCCTGAAACCGCTCCTTCTCCCTTTATTTTCATGTTAATAAAGTTTAGATTCTTTAGTTCCAGGGCCAGCGGAACGATCCACCATAGAAACCGCCTCCTTCTTCTTTAGTTTCATGTTAATAAAGTATAGTTCTTTAGTTCCAGGGCCAGAGGAACGTCCTCTGACCGCTCCTTCTTCCTTGAGTTTCATGTTAATAAAAGTTAGTCTTTAGTATCCAGGAGCCAGAGAGGAACTCCACCTAGAAACCGCTTCCTTCTCCCTATATTTTCATAGTTAATAAAGTTAGTTCTTTAGTTCACAGGAGCAGAGGAACGTTCCGACCTTAACCGCTCCTTCTCCCTTTAGTTTCATGTTAATAAAAGCTTAGTTCTTTAGTTCCAGCGGGCCAGAGGAACGTCCACCTGAACCGCTCCTTTCTCCCTTAGCTTTCATGTTTATAAAGTTAGTTCTTTAGTTCCGAGGGTCAGTAGGAACGCTCCACCTGAACCGCTCCTTCTCCTTTATTTTCATGTTAATAAAGTTAGTTCTTATAGATTCCAGGGCCAGAGGAACAGTCCTCCATGAACCGCTCCTTCTCCCTTTATATTCATGTTAAATAAAGTTAGTTCTTTAGTTCCAGGCCAGAGGGATACGTTCCACCTGAACCGCTCCTTCTCTCTTTAGTTCATGTTAATAAAAGTTAGTTCTTAGTTCCGGGGTCAGTAGGAACGTCCATCCTGAACCGCTCCTTCTCCCTTTAGCTTTACATGTTAATAAAACGTTAGTTCTTTAGTTCAGTGCCAGAGGAACGTTCCACCTGTGAACCCGCTCCTTCTCCCTTTAGTTTCATGTTAATAAAAGTTAGTTCTTTTAGTTCCAGGGGCCAGCAGGAAACGTCGCCACCTGACCGCATCCTTCTCTCTATTAGTTTCATCGTTAATAAAGGTTAGTTCTTTTAGTTCCACACCGGCGACCATAGGGAACGTCCATCCTAGAAAAACCGCTCCTTCTCCCTTTTATTTTCATTGTAATAAAAGTTAGTTCTTTAGTTCCAGGGCCAGAGGAACCTGTCCTCCTGAACCGCTCTCTTCCTTTAGTTTCATGTAATAAAGGTTAGTCCGTTTAGTTTCCAGGGCCAGAGGGAACGTCCCACCTGAACCGCTCCTTCTCTCTTTTTAGTTTTCATGTTAATAAAGTAGTTCTTTAGTTTCCAAGGGGCCAGAGAAGGAAACGTCCTCCCTGAACCGCTCCTTCTCCTTTAGTTTCATGTTAATTTAAGTTAGCTTCTTTAGTTCCAGGGCCAGCAGGAACGTTCTCCTTGAAACGCTCCTTCTCCTTTAGTTTCGGTTAATAGTATTCTTTAGTTTCCAGGGCCAGAGGAACTTCCACTGAACCGCTCCTTCTCCCTTTATTTCATTGGTTAATAAAGTTAGTTCTTTAGTTCAGGGCCAGAGGAACGTCCACCTGAACCGCTCCTTCTCTCTTTAGTTTTTCACTGTTTAATAAGTTAGTATCCTTTAGTTCCAGGGCCGAGAGGAACGTCCACCTGAAACCGCTCCTTACTCTCTTTAGTCATGTTAATAAAGATTAGTTCTTTAGTTCCAGGGCCAGAGGACGTACCACCCATGAACCGCTCCTTTCTCCCTTTAGTTTCATGTTAATTAAAGTAGTTTCTTTAAGTTCCAGGGCCAGAGGAACGTCCACCTGAACCGCTCCTTCTCCCTTTATTTTCATGTTAAATAAAGTTAGTCTCTTATTCCAGGGCCAGAGGAACGTCCACCCTGAAACCGCTTCATTCTCCCTTAGTCTTCATTTAATAAAGTTAGTTCTTAGTTCCAGTGGCCAGAGGAAACGGGTCCACCCTGAACCGCCATCCTTCTCCTTTAGTTTCATGTAATAAAAAGTTAGCATTCTTTTATAGTTCCAGAGGCCAGCAGGAACGGTCACCTGACCGCTCCTTCTCCCTTTAGTATTCATGTTATAAGTTATTCTTTAGGTTCAGGCCAGCAGGAACGTCCACCATGAACCGCTCTTCTCTCTTCTAGTTTCATGTTAATAAAGTTAGTTCTTCTAGTTCCGGGCCAGAGGAACGTCCAACCTGTAACCGCCTCCTTTCTCCCTTTAATTTTTCATGTTAATAAGTTAGTTCCTTTAGTTCCAGGGCCAGAGTTCAGGAACGTATCCTCTGGAAACCGCTCCTTTCTCCCTTTAGTTTATGTTAATAAAGTTAGTTCTTTTAGTTTCAGGCCAGTAGGAAACGTCACCTGAACGCTCCTTCTCCTTTAGTTTCCTTGTTAATAAAGGTTAGTTCTTCTAGTATTCCAGGCCAGAAGGAACGTCTCCTGAACACGCTCCTATTCCTTTAGTTTCATTGCTTAATAAAGTTAGTTCTTTAGTTCCAGCGCCAGCAGGAACGTCACCTGAACCGCTCCCTTCTCCCCTTTAGTTTCATGATAATAAGTTAGTTTCTTTAAGTTCAGGTGCAGAGAACGGTCTCCTGAAAACCGGCCTCTCCTTCTCCCTTTAGTTTCCATGTAATAAAGTTAGTATCTTTAGTTCCAGGCGATCAGAGTAAACGTCTCCTGAACACGCGCCTCCTTACTCTCTTTAGTTCATGTTAATAAGTTAAGTTCTTTAGCTTCAGGGTCCAGAGGAACGTCCACCTGAACCGCTCCTTCTCCCTTTAAGTTTCACTTTAATAAAGTTGTTCTCTTAGTTCCAGAGGCCAGAGAAACGTCCCAGCCTGAACCCGCTCCTTCTCCCTTTGATTCATGTTTAATTAAAGTTAGGATTCTTTCTTTTAGTATCGAGGGCCAGCAGCGAACGGTTCCACCTGAAACCGCGCCTCCTTCTCCCTTTTAGGTTTCATGTTAATAAAGTTAGTTCTTTAGCTTCCAGGGCCAGAGAACGTCCACCTGAACCGCTTCCTTCTTTCCTTGCCGTCACGGTTCGACCGCTCGCTCTGAGACCTTCATAAACCTGAGGGAGGTCTGCTCTCGCTTCGTGTTGCCTCCCGGCGAGTACCTCATCCTGCCGTCCACCTTCGAGCCGAACCTCAACGGGGACTTCTGCGTGCGGGTGTTCAGCGAGAAACAGGCCGACTTCCAGTGAGTCTGAGGGGAGGGGTTCATCTACAGGAGCAACGTGTCGGAAAACTCGCAACAAAATGTGGGGAAAATGGGGAGAAAATTTAAAAAGAAAATGAAACACAAAATATAGTTAAAAAATGGAATAAATAAAAGAGAAAAGTGAGGACAAATGTGGGGGAAATGGATGGTGAAAATGTAGAAAAAAAATAAAATAAAAAATACAGGGGAGAAATCGGTTTGAGGAAAAGAAAATGGCAGTAAAATAATGTGTAAACTGCCCTTTTGTTCTTCTGTTCAAGACAAAGATCTTTTTGAGCGACAAAAATATAAAATAAAATATGGATTCATCATCGGGGAAGAAAATGGAAAAAGTGCAAAAAAAGTCAGTGCTTTCGTGAGGCGTAAAAAAGCTTTAAAAGTCAGTAAATGAATTGTGCCTAAATCCATGGGCGTCGGACTTGGGGGTAAAGGGTACTGAGTACCCAGAGCAGGGTAGGGGCCCTCAGAAGTTCTGCATAAAGCGTTCTGTATTGTACTTTCTACATTTCCTCATAATTGATATAAGAATTGAACAAAACAGGGCTGAAATACAGTGGTTGTTAGACAGAATTTGCACAAACAATAATGATAGATGAATCTCAGGCCCTGACACCCCTTTAAAAATGTGCCAAATGGTTCAGCCCACACACCGGGGTTCAGCACCGCGCGCTTCAACTCAACAGTGACTTTGATGAGGTGGCTCTGCAATGCAATGATACTAATCTAGGAAAGGGAAATATTAGTCTTGCCTCGCTCTTATGTGCTTTATTTAACACTAGTCTATTCTAGCGGGCCTTAGATATAACTTTCTGTCATAAATGACAGACTCGTGAGCTGAGGCGAGTCCTGTGGAAGGTGCAGAGTCACAGACAGAGCTCCTTCTCTCCTCGTTTTAACTTCTAAACTTTCTCTTTCCTTATATTTATTGTAAGTGACTGCCATCAGGCCAATACAGTGACAAAAGCCACAGGTCACTCACGATATTTACGCTGAATTAATTATGCTAATTAGCCGCGTGCATTTGGAGACTTGCATTATAAATGCGCAGCTTTGGAGACGAGTCAATGTGGTTCCAGTGAAAAGCTGGAGGGCTCGTGCCATTTAGTCTATTCCAGCATAAGGTTTAGAACAAGAATTTACCAACAATATTCCCAGCACACATGTCCCATGTCCCTGGTGCAGCCCTCCTGTTTAATGTGGTATGATAATAATCATTATGTATGTTTGCTGCTCAAATAAACAAATAAACTAAATGTTCTCTCTAAAACAAGCAATTTCAATTGGCCCCAATGAAAGTAGAATATTCCACACCAATTTAAATATCTACTGTATATCACTACAGGATCATAGGTTATTAATTTCTACAAACCATGAACTAAGTATCCAAGACAAATCTGTATTGGATTTGTGTTTGTATGTTAAATTTTCTTTAGGCCGAAGGTTAGGCTATATATAAAATAAGATTATACCAGAAAATAAATGAACTGCACTGTCAAACTAAATCACTGTTATGTGGTTAAAAACATAAAATATTAAATGTGTATTAATTGTGTGTGTGTGTGTGGGGGTGGGGGGGGGGGGGCTTTAAAAAGCATTAAAGTAGATACAAACTGGGATTAATCAAAACGTCTTGGACATTTATGACGTTTACTCCATTTGTGTTTCCTGTAGTTGTGAATAAACGTGTTTTACTTTGTTCTGTGACAGGGAGCTGGACGATCCTGTGGAGAGCCGCGTCAAGAAGGTCAGATTAAATCTTCTGCTCTAAAACTCATTCAGCTGCAGCTTTAGCAGCACAGCAAAGTCCATTCCTGTTGTGATGGGGTTTGTAAATGTTATGAGCTGAATTGGTACTGAGAAGTTTAGCATTGGTTAAAAGCCTTAAATCTGACTTGTATAAAGCAGTCTCTGTCAGAGCGCTGCACGGGTCAAACATGTACCTCGGCGAAAAGTCAACCCTCTTTAGATTTAGACTTGAGTGTTGTTTCCTTCATGTTACAGAATCTACATTTGAAGAAGTTTGGAGCCTTTATAAATGTGTATTTGTTCCATGAATTTGCCCAGTGTAAAAACTCTAGAAAAGACAAACATGTTTAACCTCCGCTCCTCCGTGTTTCAGATCGAGATCGACAAGGACGATGTGGACGAGCGTTTCCAGAACCTGTTCAAGAAGCTCGCCGGGCAGGTCAGTGTTAGCGTAACGAGGCGAACGGGGAAAAAATAAAATTAATAATAATAATAATAATAATAATAATAATAATAATAATAATAATAATAGTAGTAATAATACAAAAAAAAAATATATAAAGAAATAAAAAAAAGAAAAACATTTATTAAAAAAATAAATAAAACTAAAATATTAAAATAATAAAACATAATAAAAATAGAAAAATAAAATAATCATAAAACATAAATTAAAATAACGTGGCGGCCATATTGGGATTGTCCTTTTGAGCCAAATGTCTCATGTGAGTTTTGTGTTTTCCTTCAGGACGCAGAGATCTGTGCGTTGGAGCTGCAGAAGATCCTGAACAGCGTGGTCACCAAACGTCAGTCAGACTTCTATAAACTCTATAAACACACTTTTATATAAACCACAGAAATGTGTTTATGTACAGAGACACGGTCCGTATCGTTCGTTCAATCAATTTTTCAATTTGAAAACGACAATAAATTACACAGAAACGTGAGCTATCAGCATTTTTCATAAAATGAAACGAAATCACTCAAATTGGCACATATTTCATATTTCAATATGATACAAAAACGAAAAAATGAAAATTGAAATCACAGCCTCAGAGCGTCATTATTTAGTTTTATTGATTTGCGTATAGCCGGAAGTTCGGCTGTTCGGTTCACATTAAGGTCCGACCTGAAACACAAATTTAGATAAAAACGAACGCGGAGATTGTTCAGTTTTCAGTTCTTTGTCCTGGGGTATTAGCACTCCTTTATAATAATTCCTCAGAGATGGGATTGGTTATGCACGGAGCTAACTACAGCGCTATGCTAGGTGGCTGCAGATGGCACTACCTGGGGTTCGTAACTCGTGCGCTTCCCCGAGCTCCTTTCTCCTCCTCTAAACAATGCACGAGTCTTCTGTCCACCTAGATGTTCTCTCTACATTTGTGTAGAATCTGACATTCTGCGAGATGGATTGGACCGAACGCTTTAGCTACAATTACGCACGGAGCTAAACATACTGTGCCAAGTGTCCAGTGCGCCGTTCGCAGGCTGGGAAGGTGGCACAACCTGGGGCGCGTAGGTCGAGCTGTCCCTTGAGCGTATCTCTCCTCCATTTTGATGTTCCAGTTTTTGTTCACAGGACGCTCAACATTTGCGCTCTCACCTGGAACACCTCCCCAGATGACCAGTTCTATAGCCCCAAGGAGTGCTTAAAGAGGGGGTTTAAAATGGACTTTTTCAAGCTTTATATCATGTTATTATGTCATTCCCTCATTAAACACATGCCTGGAGTGTTGCCTTGGCTCATTCACATATTTTTGAGTAATCAGTAAAAACTTAGACGGCAGCCATTTTAGGTGTAGCTATGCCTCAGTCCTCCTAGGAACGCCCCCACCTCCTGGAGACGCCTCTGGACCTTTCGTCACCAGCCAAGCCACCAACCACTGCTCCTCAGCTCAGCAGAGCCCCCTCCCCGCACAGTAGTGTTGTTTAGATGCCACAGCAGTGTGCTGAAGGGGGCGTGTCGGAAAGCTTCTTAAAGAGACAGAGGCCTATTTCAAGACGTTCAGTACAGCCATTTTGAGAGAGCAATTTTATTCAAGGCAGTTATTTTAATTTACTGCATATACAGACCAACAGAAGGTTACGTCATCATTGTAGTATGCTATAGACTGGTGCTATGGGATTGAAAAAAGCATAATACCCCCTCTTTAAGTAAAACAGCGGTTTCATTTATGATTCTGAATATTTGTGCACCAAAAACATTTAACATTCAGTTTGTGTTTTGTACATTCTTCACAAATGTAGAGTAAACGTCTATGTGGACAGAAGACTACCCCAGGTAGTGCCATCTGTGGCCTGCTACGGGCATGCTGGCCACCTAGCATAGCGCTGTAGTTAGCTCCGTGCATAACCAATCCCATCTCAGAGGAATTATTATAAAGGAGTGCTAATACCCCAGGACAAAGAACTGGACTTGAACAACTGCAAAGGTGTATATACAATCTCCGTGTTAGTGTTTCCCTTTTAGAAACTGCACCTGAAAGACCAGCCCAGTGTTTCAGGTCGGACCTTAATGTGAACCGAACAGCCGAACCTCCGGCTATACGCAAATCAATAAAACTAAATAATGACGCTCTGAAGTTGTGATTTCAATTTTCATTTTTCTGTTTTTGTATCACATTGAAATATGAAAATACGTGACATTTTGAGTGATGGCTCACGTTTCTGGGTAATTTCATTGTTTTCAAATTGAAAATTGATTGAACACGGACCAGACACGACGGGCTCAAACCTTTGTGTTTTCTGTTTCAGGCTCTGACATCAAGACGAGCGGCTTCTGCTCAACACCTGCAAGAACATGATCAACCTGCTGGACGTATCCTCACACTTTAGGAAACACCTGGACTGGATTAAACCGGGATCAGGTCCAGTTTTTACTTTCAACTCTGTCCCAAACTCTCTCTTTTCCAGGAAGTCACTCCAACATGTGTGGCTCCCTGGTCTTTCCCACGCTTATTCATTCACAAATACTCACATGTTGGGTATCCACGTGTAGCAGGAAAGGCTCTGTAATCCAAATATGGTCATTTCCTTTGTGGGAGCAGCGGCTAAAGACAGGAGGAATATAGGGCACATGTGCAGACAAAGGGACTACACTTTAGGGCCGTTTTCTCCTATGTTCAGGCTTTTATTTTGAAAACGCCACAAATTTAAGACTTTTATTTTGAAACAAGACAGATTTTGTTACTAATAACAATTTTATTCCCAAACTAAACCAGATCCAAGATGAGTAAATCTTTGGAACTAATGTCACAAAATAAAAGCACACATTTAAACCTGGCTCTGAACATTTAGATTTTATGAATAACAGTAAACCTGTGATACATTTGCTCATATTTAAGTCTCTACAGCAGGAGTTTAAATTATATCTCTACATGTATTTCCTCTTCACCTGCAGCGTCTCTGTAGTTCTGTTTTTAGTCCCTTTAGTTTAGTTTTTAGTCTCAGAAACGTGACTCGTGGTTTTCCTGACGGTGCTGCAGTACGACGGCAGCGGGAAACTGGGTTTGGTGGAGTTTAAAATCCTCTGGACCAAGATCGAACTGTTTCTGGTAAAAAGTCAAACTTTAATGTTTGTATTTGAGTTTTTCATCCGAGTTTTTTCTTTGTTTCTGTGACAGAAAATCTATCAGGAGAAAGACGTGGATAATTCTGGGACCATGAGCTCCATGGAGATGAGAGGAGCCGTGGAGGAAGCAGGTCTGAACCATTTATATTTACATCTGTTTAATCATGTTTGTATTTATATTTACATCTGTTTAATCATGTTTGTATTTATATTTACATCTGTTTAATCATGTTTGTATTTATATTTACATCCGTTTAATCATGTTTGTATTTATATTTACATCTGTTTAATCATGTTTGTATTTATATTTACATCTGTTTAATCATGTTTGTATTTATATTTACATCTGTTTAATCATGTTTGTATTTATATTTAGATCAATCAATCAATATATTTGTAAAGCGCTATAACAGGAATATAACGGGTATCAAAAATTCAAACAATGCAATTAAAACATCCATAAGCAGCATCTACAGCCATACAGAAATTCAAAACACTCTGCATTATGATCTGAATGTTTAAACAGTCGGGGGGTTTGCCCGTCTCAGCCCCTGAGCTGTATGTAAAAAACAATGTATATGAAATACAATGAAAAGCTGAATGAGTTGATCCTCGCTGACCTGACCATAGGCCATTTCAAACAGGAACGTTTTAGCCTAGTCTTAAAATGGAGACAGTGTTTGCTTCTTTGACGTAGAATGGAAGTTGATTCCATAAGAGCGTAATAGCTAAAAGCTCTACTTCCTATTGTGGTTTTAAAAATGCCTGGAATCACAGGCAACCGTGAGTTCTGGGAGCGAAGTGCTCTGATTGGTTGATCTGGTACTACGGCCTCTCGGAGATAAATCAGAGCGACACCATTTCTGGCTTTGTAAGTGAGAAGCAGAATTTTAAATTTGATTCTATACTCAATAGGAAGCCAATGGAGAGACTTTAGCACAGGAGTTTATGCTCTCGTCTTCTGGTCTGTTAATATTCTTGCAGCTTCTGGACTAGCTGAAGCTTTTCAAGGATGATTTTGGACATGCAGCCAGCAGGGAATTACAATCATCACACTTACATGATATAAACGCATGAATAAGGGTTTCTGTTCTAGAGAGCATTTGTCTTATTTTTGCAACATTACGTAAATGAAAGTATGATTGTTTACAGACCTGGTCAAATAAAACACCAAGGTTTGTGACAGTAGAGGACACACTAACATTTGCTCAGAGAGAGAGAGTCCCTCAGTCTGATTCATTCTGTTTGATCAGGGTTAAGATAGTTGATTGTTGTTAATGTCCCTTAGGCAGGTGTTAAGCCTGTCAGTATGATCGGTCTGGTTTCATTGATAGGTACAGTTGCGTGTCGTCAGCGTAACACTGAAAATGTATGTCATGGTTTTGAATTTAAATATTGTATATATTATATATGTTTGTATTTGCAGGTTTCTCTCTGAATAATCCTCTGCACCAGCTGCTCGTGTCTCGTTACAGCGAACCGAACCTGACCATCGACTTCGACAACTTCACCAACTGTTTAGTCCGGCTGGAGACCATGTTCAGTGAGTATTTATACTGCACATACTACTGCAAGTACTCCTGCAAGTACTCCTGCAAGTACTGCTGCAAGTACTGCTGCAAGTACTCCTGCACATACTACTACAAGTACTCCTGTTGTTTTTCAGGGATGTTCAAGCAGATGAAGCCCGACTCGTCCGGATGCATCGAGCTGAACATGGGTCAGGTACGAGGAGATTAATTTACTTTTTAAATGGTCCAAAACAGGTTAATATTTGGGGAAAGATTAGAAATGTAGAAAAACTGCTTTAACAGTTTGAATAAATGATTGTGTGTAAAATGTAGAAGTTAATATTGGAACAAATGCAGAAAATGTGTTTTTAGTGCAAAGATGAGAAAATTAAATAATAACATAATAAGCCTGAACCCTGCACGTTTTCTCCAGTTCAGCTTTACCCAAATCTAAAAGCTTCTCTCCTTCAGAGCAACAGCGTAACGCCTCATTTGAAAGCTCAGGCCTACAAAACTGATCTTTTTTTTTCTGGTCACATTGTGAAGCGTTTTTGTTTTTGTTGCTTCATTTTCGACGCTATTTTGACCGTTTTTAAAGAAGCTTTTAGATTTGGGTAAAGCTGCCCTGTAGAGAACGTGCTGGCTTGAGGCGGGGCTTGAGGCGGGGCTTGAGGCGGGGCTTCAGACGTTACATAAACCTTAAACTGTCTGTGTTTCAGTGGCTGAAGTTGTCCATGTGCTGAACCGTTTGGATTCTGCTGTCGTCATTATTATTATTATAATCATATATATTTTCTTCTAAATGTGACCTGGGCCTCGACTCATCTAAATCTGTTTTTGGGAAATAAAATGATTCACTTTATAAACTGTGTCTTTAATAATGAAAGGAAATGTTCTTTAATAAAGTCTGTTTAAAATGTTTATTATTGACAGAGGTGCATCATGGGAAGTGTAGTCCACAGCGCGATACGTCACAGTTTACATCAGGGAAACAGTCGTCTGTACCGGGAAGAGGATTCCACAATAATTCTATAGTTTAGGCTTCATTGTATCGGCGCCATCTGGTGGTGAAAAAACATCACAGCAGCGAGTTATTCTCCTTCAGAAATATGAACCAGATCATCAGTGAAAAACTGCTCAGAGAATCAAACCAAACACAGAAGTATCTGAGCGTGATTGTGACGATAATACGGCACAGGCAGAGTATGAGAGTATAGAACATTTAAAGTATTTACCAGTGTATATACAGCCCTGATACAACGGACACAGTGGACGTGTCGGTCATGTGACTTTAAAAATGATTCAGACTGGAGGTTTTTCTTCGTGTTTGACACGAGTCCGAGACCCCGGTACAGACGACTGAACAAACATAAGCAGTTTTACATCAGAGAAATAAATATTCAGTCTCTACAAACATGCAGTTACTCGAGTACAGGTGAGAGTATCTGTGAAGGACTGGAGCAGTATCTGTTGTAGTAGTAGTATCTGTAGTAGTATCTGTAGTATTTGTTGTTGTAGTAGTAGTAGTATTTGTAGTAGTAGTATCTGTAGTATTTGTTGTAGTAGTAGTAGTAGGTGTAGTAGTATCTGTAGTATACTTGTATACTTGGTGCCTAAGGCGGCGAAGTATAAAAGGGTAAAGTGGTTTCCGGTTCATTTCCCCGTGGGGTCGACGACTCGTCCAATCATCTGCAGCGCTCCCGTGGCCTCGTGGACGACAGCCAATAGGAACGGCCGATTCACCGTGAGCCGAGGGGGCGGGGTCTTGAAGGTGCTGGCCACACCCCCTTCTGCCGCAGTTTCATCGACGATTAACACGGCGGCGTTAAAGACCTGAAGAGACAGACGACTGCGTCAAAGAACTTTACAAGACAGAGACGTCACAGAGACACGTCACACTGAGACTGAGACACGTCACACTGAGACACGTCACACTGAGACACGTCACACTGAGACTGAGACACGTCACACTGAGACTGAGACACGTCACACTGAGACTGAGACACGTCACACTGAGACACGTCACACTGAGACTGAGACACGTCACACTGAGACACGTCACACTGAGACACGTCACACTGAGACACGTCACACTGAGACTGAGACACTCACACTGAGACACGTCACACTGAGACTGAGACACGTCACACTGAGACACGTCACACTGAGACTGAACCGTCACACTGAGACACCACTGAGACTGAGACACGTCACATGAACTGAGACACGTCACACTGAGACGCCACACTGAGAGCTCACACTGAGACACACTGAGACTGAGACACGTCACACTGAGACACGTCACCGACAACTGAACTGAGACACGTCCACTGAGCACGTCACACTGAGACGCGTCACACTGAGACACGTCACACTGAGATCTCAGTATTTAAGGGACTTTCTCCAAAACGATGAAAAATATCAGAAATCTGTGAAACTGCTGCTCACATTCATGTTCACATTCCTCTCCACATTTTTTCCCCTCAAATTAATTTTTTTTTAAATTCTAACAATTTTTCTTCTTTCACATTTTTCTCTGTTTCTTTTATTTCTTCCCCATAGTTTTTTTTCCTAATTCCCTCCCACTTTTAAATGTTTTTTCTCAGTTATCCCACTTTTCTTGACATCAGAGATTGTACAGTGGCCTGGCCTTACAGAGATAAACTGTATTAGAAATCAGGTCCCGCCCTCAGGTGTGAGGGGGCGTCGTCAGGGGCGGAGTCTCACCTGTGACAGAGAGTTGTCGGCGAACACCTGAGTGACCTCCAGCCGCTGCAGACTGTTCCTCAGGACAGACGACTGCTCCAGAGCGAAGCGTGGCAGCTGCACCTCCAGCCTCCTGAAAAACACATGTACACATGTGTATATATACATACACATATACTGTATGTGTGTGTGTATATACATATAACTACTTCATCACCTCCTGAAAAACACTTGCAGGATATACGTAACTACAGTGTTGGGGAGTACCTGAATACTTGTATTCAGAACATGTATTTAGAATACTCATTTGTTGGTATTTGGATACAGTTACTTTCCTAAAATCAAAGGAAAGCTCACAGTTTAATCATTGTATTTCAGCACAACATTAATAATAAATGTTCAGGTTCCAGAGTCTCTAAGTCACGGGTCATGTGTGTCATGTGATCTGCAGCTTTTGCAAAGTTTCATCAAACTAATGTTTTTAATCTTACGTCGCATTTCTACATAAATATAATAATAAAAGTGTTCAGACTGGACAAAGTGACGGAACATGTTACTAAATACATTTAAGGCCAGTTTTCAGTATTCTGTAACTAAACACCATTTCAAGATTTTCTCCCTAACATGACGTAACTACTAAACACACTCATTCAGACAGCGCCCCCTGGAGGACACAGGAAAAGGCACTGAGTTCTGCGATTTCCACATTTTCCATCAGAATAAAATAGAACTGTTTTATCAGAACGGCCAAATGGAATTATTTACTGTCCTTTGGAGCTAGTACCAGAATAAAAGCCCAGATGCGCCAAAAACACGACAAAAGACGGGACATGATCCTTCGGTCTGAGGTCTCTCTTCTTTACTAAGATCAGCACATTAACCAATCAGAGGGAAGACAAATATGACACAAACAGGAAGTGAGAGCGGAGATTAACGTGAACGATCTAAAAACTTAAGGAACACGAAGTCATGTACGTTTGGAACGAGACAAAACACAAGAAGTTCATTTAAAGAAATATTTCCCTAGTGGTTCCTTCTGTTCCTGCCTGTGATTCCAGATCTGAGGCTGTGAGTTCAAAGTTCAGAAGCTCCTGATAAACATATAAACGTGTTACTCACGTCTTCTTGAGCGCTCGTGTCCAGACGCTCAGCTGCTCGTGGCTCAGCACCTCCTCCACGGTGCTCAGGTGAACGCCTTCGTCCGGCAGCAGCAGGAGCGCGGCCCGGCCCCGGTCCAGACCCAGACGCAGGATCCCGGTCTTCAGAATCCGGTCGTAGGCCAAGAAGAACCGGCCCGAGGTCATCATCATCGGCACCATCACCGTCCGGTACCGGTCCACGAAGAACCGCTCCAGGGCCGTGAGCGAGGCGTTAAAGGGGACGGGAGAAAACGAGCTGCAAGAGACCACAACATCCAAATATGGTCATTTCCTTTGTGTGGCCCATGTGTGGCCTGTGTGTGGCTCATGTGTGGCCCATGTGGGCTCATGTGTGGCTCCGTGTGTGGCCGTGTGTGGCTCGTGTGTGGCTCATGGTGTGGCTCATGTGTGGCCCATGTGTGGCTCATGGTGTGGCCCGTGTGTGGCCCGTGTGTGGCCATGTGTGGCTCGTGTGTGGACCGTCGTGTGGCCCATGGTGCTCATGTGTGGTCCCGCTGTGTGGCCCATGTGTGGCGTCCGTGGTTGGCCCATGTGTGGGCTCGTGTGTGGCCCGTGTGTGGTGCGTGTGTGGCCGCATGTGTGGCCCGTGGTGGGCTCGTGTTGGGGGCCCATGTTGGCTTCGTGATGTGGCTCGTGTGTGGCTCATGTGTGGCTCATGTGTGGCCCGTATGTGGCCCATTGTGTGGTCATGTGTGGCCCGTGTGTGGCCCTGTGTGGCCAATGTGTGGGCTCATGTGTGGCTCGTGTGTGGGCGCCATGTGTGGCCGTGTGTGGGCGCCGTGTGTGGCTCGTGTGTGGCCCATGTGTGGCTCCGTGTATGTGGCCCATGGTGCGCCCGCTGTGTGGCCCGTGTGTGGCCCATGTGTTGGCCCCGTGTGTGGCTCATGTGTGGCTTCATGTGCTGGCCCATGTGCAAGCGTCACTAAAAGCTTTAGGGGGGGCAACTTTCTGTGCATGTTTCATATTACAGTAAAGGCTAGGCCTTTTATTCATAAAAGTGGACAAAAATATTTCTCAGCAAAAAAAAACATGCTAAATACACTGTTCAGAGCCAGGTTTAAAAAGTGTGGTTTTATTTTTGACATATTAGTTCAAACATTTGTTAATTTTGGGATAAATTAGTTATTACTTCCTCTAATATTTTGATTTTTCGCGCTTTTGCATTTTTATTGTATTATTATTATTTTTTAATTTTCATTAATTTAAAAAAAAAAATGCCAAAGCTGTTCTCCCAGGCAAAAGGAACATGACGCATATTTTTGGAATACAGCGTCATCTGCAGTCCACTTTCTGGCTAGGCAGCGTGGATACCAACCATGTCAGTATTTGGTAAAATGATGGGGCAGAGGTGGTTTCTTACCCCTGGCGGCTGAGGGGGAGGTGGTTCTTACGGCCTGGACATCTGAAGGGGCGAGGTGGTTCTAGGCTGAGGGGGAGGTGGTTCTTACTTGGACACTGAGGGGGAGGTGGTTCTTAGGCTGAGGGGGAGGTGGTTCTTAACCTTGGCAGTGAGGGGGAGCGTGGTTGCTTAGGCTGAGGGGGAGTGGTTGCTTACTCTTGGAGCACTGAGGGGGAGGTGGTTCTTAGGCTGAGAGGGGGAGGTGGTTCTTGCCCCTGGACAAAGCTGAGGGGGAGGTGTTCTTTCGCTGGACACTGAGGGGGAGGTGGTTCTTACCCCTGTTACAGGCTGAGGGGGAGTGGTCTTGCCCTGGAACAACTGAGGGGAGGTGGTTCTTACACTGACAGGCTGAGGGGGAGGTGGTTCTTAGGCTGGAGCTGAGGGTAGGTGGTTCTTAGGCTGAGGGGGAGGTGGTTATGCAGTGGTTCTTACGGCCTGGACACTGAGGGGAGGTGGTCTTAGGCCGCTGGACACTGAGGGGGAGGTGGTTCTCGTGGTTCTTACGCGCTGGACACTGAGGGGAGGTGGTTCTGCGGTGGTTCTTAGCCTGGAGGCTGAGGGGGAGGTGGTTCTTAGGCTGAGGGGAGGTGGTTTTTACCCTGGACACTGAGGGGGAGGTGGTTCTAGGGCTGAGGGGAGGTGGTTCTTACCCTGGAGCAGCTGAGGGGAGGTGGTTCTTACGCCTGGACACTGAGGGGGAGGTGGTTTTTGCCCTGGACACTGAGGGGGGAGGTGGTTTCTTAGGCTGAGGGGGAGGTGGTTCTCGGTGGTTGCTTACCCTGGACATCAGCGAGACTGTGAGCCAGGCAGCTGAGGGTGCGGCTTCCGAGGGGGGCTCCAGGTCCGGGTCGTGACCCGTCCTGGGTTTGCTCCAGGACCCGCAGCTCTGGATCGAGTCCAGGGTGTTGGGTTTGGAGCTGAATGTCGCAGCGGCATCGATATGCGGCGCACCGAAGTCCTAGCTCGCAGACTCTTCCTGTAACGCATCAATCAGGCTCCGCGACGCCGCTGCGGCCAGCGAAACGAGGCGGGGCCAGCACCCCCCACTGGAGGCCTCGCGCCACAGCGGCCCGAAGCCGGCGACGCGGCTCTGAAGGCAGAAACATGTACTTTATAGCAGTACTGGGCAGAAACATGTACTTCATACAGCAGTACTGCATTAAACATGTAGGGTTTTTATACAGCAGTCGCGCATTTAACATGTACTTTATACACAAGTAGCTTGGCAGAAACATGTAGCTTTATAGCACAGTACTGCAGAAACACTGTACTTCATACAGCAGTAGTGCAGAAACTGTACGTTTATACAGCAGTACTGGCATTAACAATGTAGCTTTTATAGCACCAGTACGGGCAGAAGCCATGTAGCTTTATACACAGTACTGCATAAATTATGTACTTTAATACCAGGTACTGCAGAAACATGTACTTCATACCACAGTAACTGCAGAAACATGTACTTTTTATATCACAGTACTGCATTAAGCAGTTACTTTATACACAGTACTGCAGAAACTGTACTTTATACATCAGTACTGCAAGAAACATGTACTTTATACAGCAGTATGCAATTAACATGTACTTAACATAAGTACTGCATAAACATGTACTTATACCAGTACTGCAGTAACAATGTACTTTATTAAACAGTACTGCATTAACATGTACTGTTAACACAGTACTGCATAACATGTACTCTGTATACACAAAGTATGGCATAAAACATGTAGCTTTATACACAGTACTGCATAAAATGTATTTAAATACACAGTACTGCATGAAACATGTACTTTATACACAGTACGCAGAATACATGTACTTTATACATCAGTACGCAGAATACATGGGTACTTTATACACAGTCCTGCAAGAAACATTACTTGTATACACAGTACCTGCATACACATGTAATTTTATACAGTCTGCATTAACATGTACTTTATACACAGTACTGCAGGAAACATGTACTTTATATCACAGTACTGCGAAACATGTAGCTTGTTATACACAGTACTGCAGAAACATGTACTTTTATACACAGTACTGCATGTAACATGTACTTTATACACAGTACTGCAGAAACATGTAACTTTTAAACAGTACTGCAGAACATGTATTCTTTATACACATACTTTTTTTCAGAAACATGTACTTTATAACACAGTACTGCAGAAACATGTACTTTATACGACAGTACTGCAAAGAAACATTGTACTTATACACATACTGCTAACATTGTACTTTATACAGCAGTACTGCAGAAACATGTACTTTATACACATACTAGCAGAAACATGTACTTTATACAAGTACTGCAAAATAACATGACTTTAATCCAGCAGTCTGCATATAAACATGTACTTTATACAGTACTGGCATAAACATTACTTATAAGCACAGTACGCATGACATGTAACTTTATACACAGTACTGCATAACATGTACTTTATCAACAGTACTGGCATAAACATGTATCTGTTATACAACAGTACTGCAGAAACATGTAGCTTTATACACAGTTAACTGGCAGAAACATGTACTTTATACTACAGTGACTGCAGAGAACATGTACTTTATACAAGTCAGTAGCATTAAGCATGTATCTTTATAACACAGTAACTGAGAAATCATGTAACTTTATACACAGTACTTGGGCAGAACATGTACTTATAGCACACGTACTGCAGAAAACATTGTACTTTATTACAGTCAGGTACTTTGCAGAAACATGTATTCATACACAGTACTGCAGACTACATGTAATTTTCTCTTATATCAAGTACTGGCAGAAACATGTACTTTATTACAAGCTGCAGAAACATGTACTCTCATCACAGTAGCTGCATAAACATGTTACTTATACGATCAGTACTGCAGAACATGTACTTATATACACAGTACTTGCAGAAAATGTACTTCCTACACATACTGCATAAACCATGTACTTTATGACAAGCAGTACCTGCAGAATACATGTACTTTAACACAGTACTGCAGAAACATGTACTTTGATACACAGTACAGCAGAAACAATGTACTTTTATACACAGTACTGCATAAACTGTCTTTTACAGTACTGCCAGACACGATGTAACTTCATACATCAGTACTGCAGATAACATGTACTTTAATCACAGTACTCATAAACATGTACTTTTATACAAAGTACTGATTTAACATGTAGCTTTTATTACACAGTAACTGCATTAACATGTACTTTATACACAGTACTGCAGAAACATGTACGTTTATACAGCAGTAACTGCAGAAACATTTACTTTATACGACAGTACTGCATAAACATGTAACTTTATGACAGTACTGGCATAAAGCATGTATTTATACAAGTACGCAAGAAACATGTAACTTTATACACAGTACTGCAGCAAACATGGTATTATCCCAGTACAGCAAAACATGTACTTTATACACAGTTACGGCAGAAACATGTACTTTATACGAGCAGTACTGGCCAGAAACATGTACTTTTATACACAGTACAGCAGAAAACGATTACTTCATACAAGTTCTGCATAAACATGTACTTTGAGTAGCACAGTATCTGGCAGAAAACATGTACTTAATACACGTACTGGCAGAAAACATGTACTTTGATACACAGTACAGCAGAAACATGTACTGTTATACACAGTACTGCATAAACTATGTCCTTTATACTCAGTTACTGCAGAAACATTACTTCAATACACAGTACTGCAGAAACATGTCTTTATTACACAGTACTGCATAAATACATGTATCTTATACATCAGTATGCATTAACATGTTTACACAGTACTGCAGAAACATGTACTTTATACAAAGTACTGCAGAAACAATGTACTTTATACCAGTACTGCAATAAAGCATGTACTTTATACCAGTACTGCATAAACATGTACTTTAATAGCAGCAGTATCTGCAGAAAATGTTACTTTTATACACAGTACTGCGAAACATGTACTTGTATAACACAGTACAGCAGAAACATGTACTTTATACATCAGTACAAGCAGTAAACATGTACTTTATAACAGTATGCAAGCAACTACGTAACTTTATACACATATTGCAGAAACATTACTTATACACAGTAACAGGCAAGAAACATGTATCTTTATACACAGCTACTGGCAGAAAACATGTACTTTATACACAGTACTGGCAGAAACCATGTACTTTATCACAGTATCTGCAGAAACATGTCTTTATACACAGTACTGCATACATGTACTTTATACAGTACTTGCATAAACAATGTAACTTTATTCACAGTAACTGCAGGAAACATGTATTTAACACGTACTGCAGAAAACATGTACTTTATACACAGTACTGCAGAAACATGTACTTTAACACAGTACTGCCAGAAACATGTAACTTTATATAGCACATACAGCGAAACATGTTACTTTATACGTACAGCAGAAACATGTACTTTATCACAGTAACTGCATAAACATGTACTTGTATACACAGTACTGCAGAAACATGTACTTATACACAGTACTGCATAAAACATGTACTTATACACAGTACTGCTGAACCATGTACTTCATGACAGCAGTACTGCAGAAACATGTACTGTTATACACAGTACTGCATAAACATGTACTTTATAACAACAGTAACTGCATTAACATGTATCTTTAATACACAGTACTGCAGAAACATGTACTTTATACACAGTACTGCGAAACAGTGTACTTTATAGCACAGTGACTGCATAAACATGTACTTTATACAGTACTACATAAACAGTGTAACTTTATTAGCCACAGTACTGCAGAAACATCGTACTTTATACCAGTACTGCAGAAACATTGTACTTTATGACACAGTACTGCAGAAACATGTATTTATACAGACAGTACAGCAGAATATTATGTATCTTTAATTATCTCAGTACTTGCATATATATGTACTTATCACAGTACTGCATAACTGTACTTTATAGCAACAGTACTGGCATTAACATGTACTTTAATCATCAGTACTTGGCATAATACATGTACTCTTATACTACTGTACTTTGGCTATTAACATGTACTTTTTATGACACAGTATTCTTTTTTTGTCATTTTAACATGTTATTTTTACACAGTACTGCATTAAATCAGTACTTTATTACCACAGGTACTGCATAACATTGGTACTTTATATTCACATTTTCCTTGTTTGCTAAGAAACATTACTTATATATCACAGTACTGCATACATGTACGTTTATACCACAGTATATAGCAGAAACATGTACTTTTACACAGTATGCATTAACATGTACTTTAAATACAACAGTACGCATTAACATGTACTTTATACACAGTAAATGCATTAATCATTATTATATCACAGTACTGCATGAATACTTGTACTTTATAACACAGTACTTGCGAAACTGTACTGTATACACAGTATTGCAGAAAACATGTACTTTATTATCACGTACTGCATTAATCTATTATCTTTATACACAGTATCTTGCATTAACAATGTACTTTATAACACAGTTACTAGCAGTAAACATGTACTTTAATAATTCATGTTACTTTGGCATTACTATTTACTTTATATCACATGTACTTGCATTTAAACTATGTTTTATCTTTTTATTACACAGTACTGCATAAACAGTACTTTATACACAGTAACTTGCATAAAACATGTAACTTTATACACAGTACTGCATTAAACATGTACTTATACATCAGTACTTGCAGAAACATGTACTTTATACACAGTACTGGCATTAACAATTGTATTGATACACAGTATCTGCAGAAACATTTGTACTTTTATACACAGTACTGTCAGAAACATGTACTTTATACAGTACTGCAGAAACATGTACTTCATAACACAGTACTGTCAAGAAAACATGTAACTTCATACACAGTATGCATTACATGTACTTTTATACACGTTACTGCATGAAACAATGTACTTTAGACACATGGTACTGGCAGAAACATTGTATTATACACATACGCATTAAACATGTACTTTATACACAGTATTATCTTTGCAACTATGTACTTTATCAGTCTGCTATAAAACATGTTACTTTATACACATACTGCATGAATACATGTATCTTTATACACAGTACTGTCCATATATCATGTACTTTATAGCACAGTATGCAGAAAACCATGTATCTTCATACCAGTACTGCAATTAATACATGTACTTTATTACATCAGCTACTGCAGAAACAGGTACTTTATACACAGTACTTTGCATAAACATGTACTTTATACATCAGTACTTTGGCGAACATGTTACTTTAGCAGGGAGTGACCGAGTGATGGAATTACATCCGGAAAGTACACGCACAGAGTATGAACTGTTGTGTACTGACCGTGCAGCCCTATTAGATACTTTATAATCGGACTGGCAGCCCTTATATGAAACATGTTAGCAATAGGACTGTGCAGCCTCTAGAAACATGTATCAATAGGCTGGCAATGCCTATAAAACATGTAACATATAGGACCTGGCAGCCCTCTAGAAACATGTACAATAGGACCTGGCATCCTATAGAAACATGTACAATAGGACCTGGCAGTCCTATAGAAACATGTACAATAGGACCTGGCAGCCCTCTAGAAACATGTACAATAGGACCTGGCAGCCCTATAGAAACATGTACAATAGGACCTGGCAGCCCTCTAGAAACATGTACAATAGGACCTGGCAGTCCTATAGAAACATGTACAATAGGACCTGGCAGTCCTATAGAAACATGTGTACAATAGGACCTGGCAACTCGCTGTGGAGACAATAGTTGGATTATATTTTGGAGGAAAAGGGTTGAACTGTGAAGGAACTTCCTGCTCTGGAGAACTGAACTAAAGCTGAGACCAAGTAAAAGCTAATTCATTATAAATGTATGAACTATTCTGTAATCATTCTCTTCCTCCTGAGAGGAGGTTTGAAGCAGCTGGACCTCTTATCTCTCCTACACTGTCAACACTTCCCTTCAAGGCCAAGCCACAGAGCTAAACCTGATAAGGACTGAGCTCTCTGGGTCATATTTACATAACACTGACTTTCAGACTGTGAATAACCGCACACACATACTCCCTCCCTAACCACGCCCCCTCCCTAACCACGCCCCCTCGTTCTGCGTCTGCCTCAACACTTCAGCCCCGCCCCCTGGTCAATGGCTGGTCATCATGTATTCCCTGATGTTTCTATATTTGTGCTTTGCCTTAACTAACCTGACTGTAAATCAGTGTTTTCGTCAACGAAGACGATAACGATATGATGATGAATAAATTTTCGTCTGACTAAAACGTGACTAAAACTACACATTTAGAAATGACTAAAATGTGACTAAATCTATAAGTATTTTCGTCCTAAAGACTAAAACTAAAAGGGCTGCAAAAAACAACTGCTGTAATTTCACATTATCTTCTTTTGTGGCGCATTGAGTTGCCTGTGTACGAAATGTGCGGTATAAATAAAGTTACCTGCTCTGTAACTGTTATAGCAGTAGTATTGCAGTAGTATAGCAGTACCTGCAGTACCCAGTACCCTCTGTAGCTGTTATAGCAGTATTATAGCAGTATTATAGCAGTAGTACACAGTAGTATTACAGTAGTACTACAGTACTCACCCGCAGTACCCAGTACCCTCTGGAGCTGTTATAGCAGTATTATAGCAGTATTATAGCAGTAGTACACAGTAGTATTACAGTAGTACTACAGTACTCACCCGCAGTACCCAGTACCCTCTGGAGCTGTTATAGCAGTATTATAGCAGTATTATAGCAGTAGTATTACAGTAGTACTGCAGTAGTACTACAGTACTCACCCGCAGTACCCAGTACCCTCTGGAGCTGTTATAGCAGTATTATAGCAGTATTATAGCAGTAGTATTACAGTAGTACTGCAGTAGTATTACAGTACTCACCCGCAGTACCAGTACCCTCTGGAGCTGGTCCCTCCCGGTCCCTGAGCTCCGCTCCAGGACAGACCCGAGGCTCAGGGCGGCTCCGCTCGGCTCAGCAGGAGGTTCTGGTCCGACTGAGACGCCACCGTCCGATACAAACGGGCCCCGAAGTCCGACCAGCGCCGGGACACGTCCAGCACCGCCGGGTCTGACAGGGACTGAGACCAGGACTGAGGGAAGGCCAGGGCCAGGAGCAACAGGAGCAGAGACCTGACGGGACAGGAGCAGAGACCCGAGAGACTTTAGAGACTTAGAGCCTGAGGCCAGGGCAGGAGCAACAGGAGCAGAGACCTGACGGGACAGGAGCAGAGACCCGAGAGACTTTAGAGACTTAGAGCCTGAGGCCAGGGCAGGAGCAACAGGAGCAGAGACCTGACGGGACAGGAGCAGAGACCCGAGAGACTTTAGAGACTTTAGAGACTTTAGAGCCTGAGGCCAGGGCAGGAGCAACAGGAGCAGAGACCTGACGGACAGGAGCAGAGACCTGAGAGACTTTAGAGACTTTAGAGCCTGAGGCCAGGGCAGGAGCAACAGGAGCAGAGACCTGAGAGACTTTAGAGACTTTAGAGCAGGAGTCTCAGACACGCGGCCCGGGGGCCAAATGCGGCCCGCGAGATAATTTTTGCGGCCCGCGCAATGTTTCTTATTTATATTACATGCGGCCCGCCGGTAAATTGCATTAAACACGTTAGAACTACATTTCCCATGAGGCACCGCGCGGTAGCGCCAATGCCTCTGCAGACGCGAAAATGACCACAACATGAGACCGGGGAAGAGAGATGCGGCGCTTTTGCAGATGATTTATCTACTTTTCTCAACAAAGAAACGGACTAACAGCAGCGGACTGTGAGAGGAGCTTCTGAAACACGTGGAGACTGTCAGAACGCGAGGGAGAAACTTTAGTTGTTCAGCTAAACATGTGCTGGAAAAGTTACAGCAGCATGACAATAATCACCTTTACCATCGTTACCTTTATGACTTTGCAAAGTGAACACATCGTAATTAGTGTTTAAAAGCGTCACAACAGTAAAGTGAGGAGCCTTTTCTCTCCATCTCTCAGAGCAACATTATCATGTCAATTAATGTAATCTTTATTTGGGACACGTGTGTGAACACATGATCCACAGTTACATTAAAAATAGAGAATAGGGAAATGTATAAAAATACTGCAAATAATTACAGCAACATTGAGTAGTAGTAAAAAAATATAAGCACCATCCATTATCTAACTGTAGGTCACAAAAAGGCCTGAGGCACTGACTCCACATTATTTACATGAGGTGAAGCTTATTGCTAGTGCTCTTTATCAGCTCCAGTCCCTGGTTGGGCCTTTCTACACTACATTAAAATTACATTTGAATTACATTTTGCATTTCTTTCTAAATAGGCCAACAGACAGAAACTGGACCTGACTCCTGAAAGATCATTCACTGATGCCCTGAACCAAAATGAGATTAATTACAAAACACTAATTATTATTATCACATTATTCTGGTTTCAGCTTCCATACGACACATATCTATCAGAAACCAAATATCGTTAAACTGGTATATGTGACGGTGCCGAGTTTGACCTAAAGGACCTTCTAGTGTTTCCTTCTGTTGTGTTGTTGTTGTGTTGTTGTTATTGTTGTTGTTGTGCTTTAACTTTGCTTCATAAATACATTTGATTTTTATCTTTATCAAATATTGTGCATCTTTCTTAACCTCTTAACAACCACTTTCACTGAGCACATTTTCTCCAGTTCGACTTTACCCAAATCTAAAAGCTTCTTGAAAACAGCGACAAAAACGAGAATGAAAACACAACAAAAGAGCAAAATAAAATCGACAATAAACAATAAAAAACAAAAATAGACAAAAGTAAGTGTTGTCGTTCTTTCCTACAGATGTAAACTCTGTTAGATTTGGGTAAAGCTGAACTGGAGAACGTGCGCTCGGTTCTGCTGGGGGTTAAGAGGTTAAACAGGCTTCACAGGGAATCCAGAGAAAATAAACCAAACCACGCCCTTCACCGGAAACAGCCTCCGCCAATCAGAGGCTCCGTTATTATTGTTGTGACGTAACGGAGCCTCTGATGTGGAAGAAAACAAAACAACAAAACACGTAAACAACAACAGCACGTGACCGGAGGGATGAGGGAAGGAGACGGAGGAGTGGGGGAAGGATGTGAAGTATGGAGGATGATGATGATGATGATGAAGAGGACTCTCGCTCCCTCTCTCACGCGCCCGCACCTCGCGCTCAGGCCTCAGGATCGATCCAGACTCAGAGAATCGATCCGAGGTTTAAATCAGAGAACAACAAATAAACAAAAGGGAAAAGGAGAAACTGACGCACCTCATCCTCGCGACGCAGTCTCCTCTGTGACGTCACCACACACTTCCGCTCTGGACTTTCACAGTAAAGAGTCCCCGCGCACTCTCACTTCCGGCTCCGCAGTAAAAGCTTAAATAAACACAAGTCTTTTCAAAGAAGAAACATTGTTATTGTTTCTTATGAAGCTGAAGCTCAAACTACAGAACATTTGAATCAACAGTTCTATAGTTTGTGTTTATTGTTGGGTTTAGTAAAGACAAACTAATTCAAATGAAATATCACGTTCAATTATATTGTTTATTTGGAGCCAAAATTGCATAATCTAGATCACATACAGTGTACACAATATGAAAAGAAAAATATGTTTTTTATTAAGTAAAATTGCTAATGGGAAACAGTAAAATGTAAAATAAATTATGTTTAGTGTCAATTCCACCTTTAAATCTGGAGGTTCAGCGCCCCCTGGGGGTAAATGAGCCACAAGACACTTTTAAAAACAAATATTCCAGACGAAAAATGTTCTGTTTTTACACAATAATCACCAAAGCAGAAAGTGGCTCCTCCTCCTCCCACTCTGTTTCTTACTCGAGTAAAAGCTCCATTTTGATCAAATATAAACATCTGCTTCGTCTCCTTGTTCTTTACAATCATTTAGTTCTTCTGTATTTTCTTTGTATCACGATTTTATCTTTAGTTTCAGTTTATGACGTAATTGAAAATAAATCACTTAGTTACAATACTCGAGTAACATTTCCTCCAAATACTCTTTACTTGATTGATTCAATCTTGTTTTTATGTGAGAGTAATGTGTGCGGCTGATACTTTTACTTTATTAATCCCGAAGGAAGTTCAGTATCAGTAAAAGTATCAGTAACAGTAAAAGTATCAGTAACAGTATCAGTAATAGTATCAGTAACAGTAAAAGTACTGCAGTTTCTGGTCCTAAAGTAATCAGTCACACTGAGGTTCAAACCAAAGCTTTATTTACAAAAACACATGTCACTGTTTTACATTTGTGTCAAATAAAATTAAAACAGAAATAAAAAAGGTCACATCTGACTCCTCCCCTTGAGCCCTGACTCCTCCCCCGCGGCGTCCCTCGCCTCAGATCAGGTCGGCCACTGAGGAGAGAGGACATGATCAGATTATTCATGAAGATCACAGAGATGTGACTGAAAACAGTTTCCTGATTCTTTTCTCTTTCCTCGCTCTCCTGGATATGATTTAAATATGAGTTAGAGTGAGCAGGACCGGTCTGGACTCATACGTTTATTGAAGCGTTTACTTCTCTGATCTAGAGCTGAATGATTTTGGAAAATAATCTAATTGCGATTGCGATTAAATATGCGATTATTGTTGCAAAGTCTTCTCATGTATGTTTCCCCTAACACAAGCAATAAATCAGTCTGTTTCATAATAAACCATATTAGATTAAGTGAAAATTGCAACAATAAAGCAAACAAAATTGTGGCCTGACCTTTTCAACGTGTGTGAACATGTGGACTGCACTTCTCAAAAACTGTCTGAACTTAACAGAACAGTCTATAAATAAAAGATCAATTATATATAGATATATTTAAAAAAAAGATCAAACTCACTGATCCAGTCAGTAACATCACACATACTAAAGTGCAGGAAAAGAACAAACGTCTGCTTTAACTAGTTGGAAAAGTTTTAGGAAATCAAACTCCCAATATTATTGATTATCTCTGCCAATCAAATCCGTGTTTGAGCTGCTCGTAGTTGCTTCAGATGTTATTGATGGACACGGAGAGGCCAGATGGAGCACACGCCAAAACACAGTGGAATTAGGAGCAGCATTTTGGTTTTGGGATGTAACTTTGGACAATATGAAGAAAGAGAAGAACAGTGACACAAGGAGACGGAGACATGAGGAGCCAAACACAGACACTTTACTTTCTCTTTAGTGACATTTCAGCTTAAACAGCACATTTCCTCAGCAAAATAAGACACGGAGTCCTGCCTCGGATCGGAGTTTCCAACACTTTTCATACAGCAGTTTAGTGTTTATATCTAGCGTCTGTACTGGAGCGCATATGCGGTAGATGCAAAGGTAAATAAAGGCACAGTATCCGCGGATACTTTATGATCATGAACCGTCATTATGCTTTTGAGATAAGTTCTTTATCCACAACATTTCCAAACATAAGCCTCCTAAACTGAGCCATAAACCACTCTTTACTCTTTACAAGCAGCACAGGCTCAGCTATATCTCACCTATATCTCTGTGGAGGAGACGTGTGAATCCGGAGGTGAGGGAGTTTCTGTGATCATCAGAGCGTGTAGTAGCAGCGAGGGAATGGCGTGATTAGCGCTGAGGCTAACGCAATGCTAACGGAGAAGAAAGCAATAGTCCTTGGCGGTGGCTGCATGATAAACGCTGATATTTTTACTTTACATCCACAATCTACCGCACACCTGAACTAGACTGAGACGTAATATTGTTGGCACTAACCGTTCATTGGCATCTCGTCGATCTGAGTACTGTAGTAATAGTAATAGTAATAGTACTAACCGTTCATTGCATCTCGTCGATCTGAGTATGTATAATAGTAATAGTATTAATAGTACTAACCGTTCATTGGCATCTCGTCGATCTGAGTACTGTATAATAGTAATAGTAATAGTACTAACCGTTCATTGGCATCTCGTCGATCTGAGTACTGTAGTAATAGTAATAGTAATAGTAATAGTACTAACCGTTCATTGGCATCTCGTCGATCTGAGTACTGTAGTAATAGTAATAGTAATAGTACTAACCGTTCATTGGCATCTCGTCGATCTGAGTACTGTAATACTGCTCGATGTCTCTCAGGATCCTGATGTCGTCGTTCTTTACGAAGTTTATGGCCACACCCTTTCTGCGTATCGCCCAGATCGACCAATCTGAGGGAGCAGAGAGGGGCGGGGTTAGTGACAGGCTTAACCAATCCTGAGGGTGCACAGAGAGGGGCGGGGTTAGTGACAGGCTTTAACCAATCCTGAGGGTGCACAGAGAGGGGCGGGGTAGTGACAGGCTTTAACCAATCTGAGGGTGCACAGAGAGGGCGGGGTTGAAGCTAACCCTAGGGTGCACAAAGAGGGGCGGGGTTAGTGACAGGCTTTAACCAATCCTGAGGGTGCACAGAGAGGGGCGGGGTTAGTGACAGGCTTTAACCAATCCTGAGGGTGCACAGAGAGGGCGGGGTTAGTGACAGGCTTTAACCAATCCTGAGGGAGCACAGAGAGAGGGGCGGGGTTAGTGACAGGCTTTAACCAATCCTGAGGGTGCACAGAGAGGGGCGGGGTTAGTGACAGGCTTTAACCAATCCTGAGGGAGCACAGAGAGAGGGGGCGGATGTTAAAATAAAAAATGAGTCATAATTTGTGAACGTGGAAAAATGGTAAATTGGTAAATGGAATCAGGGCTTGAGTGAATCGTTACATCCTTATTAATAAAGTTTTGTTTATCTGTCATTTACTGAACAGCCTGTAGCTGAACCAATCACAGCAGAGAACGCCACGCCCTGTGGATCAGGCTCATCCACACACCAGTGTAAACAGAGGAGGCCCAAGGGCACAACGGCAGGACGACCTGTGGGAGCCGGGATTCAAACCCCCGACCTGATCATGAGACGACTCGCTCTACCCAATGGCCGTTGGCTGCTCTGCTTTGCGACGACGACACTGGAGGCCGCCATTGCTGTAGTACCGCCAAATAGCCGCTAGTCTCCCATTGGAATCCATTGCACTTTAGACACGTTAAAAACAACTTTAATGCCGGAGCCTAATTGTTTGGAACTGTCTACAGCTCGATATTCCTCCTGTGATTACGCTGGGTTAGACACAATCAGAGGCTCCGGGCTGGTTATCGTAGGAAACATTTTAGAAATCTCCTACTTAATGAGGGTCGGACTGTTAGCATTGGAGCTGCGCGAGCTACACGTCACGCAAGGGCGGAGTCTACAGTGAAGATCCCGCCCTTATGCCCTTATTAGGAACATGCTTCGTCAGAGCTGGGGAGGAGGAGTCTGTAAATCCGCCATGATTTCCCTTCGAACGTGGTCATTGTGGTAAACGGGGAGGAGTGAGGAATGACGGTTTATTAATAATGTCTATGGCTCTACCACCTGTCGCCCTGACAGTAACAGCAGCAGTATTAGTATTAGTGGTAGTAGAAGTATTAGCAGTAGTATTAGCAGTAGTACCTGTGGATGTAGAGCTCTCTGTTGTTGGGCAGGTCGTAGTTGATGATCAGTGAGACCTGAGGAACGTCCAAACCTCGAGCCCAACGTCAGTGGAAATCAGCACCCGACTGAAACACAAGGACAGGTCAGAAACACACACGGGACTATAAACCCTTTAAACCCTTCATCAAACCCTCCATCAAACCCTCCATCAAACCCTTCAGTCCCTTAAACCCTTGTTTAACTCCAGTACCTGGCTCCGGATCTGAACTCCTTCATGATGGACTCTCGTTCTTTCTGAGGCATGTCTCCGTGCATCGACGACACCGTGAAGTTTGCCTCACGCATCTTCTCCGTCAGCCAGTCCACCTTAAATAAACACAATTACACCTTTACCACGCGCCGGTCCACCTTAAACACGCGCCGGTCCACCTTAAACACGCGCCGGTCCACCTTAAACACGCCCCAGTCCACCTTAAACACGCGCCAGTTCACCTTAAACACGCCCCAGTCCACCTTAAACACGCCCCGGTCCACCTTTAACACGCGCCAGTTCACCTTAAACACGCCCCAGTTCACCTTAAACACGCCCCGGTCCACCTTAAACACGCCCCAGTCCACCTTAAACACGCCCCAGTCCACCTTTACCACACGCCAGTCCACCTTAAACACGCCCCAGTCCACCTTAAACACGCCCCAGTCCACCTTGAACACGCCCCAGTCCACCTTGAACACGCCCCAGTCCACCTTAAACACGCCCCAGTCCACCTTAAACACGCGCCAGTTCACCTTAAACACGCCCCGGTCCACCTTTAACACGCGCCAGTTCACCTTAAACACGCCCCAGTCCACCTTAAACACGCGCCAGTTCACCTTAAACACGCCCCAGTCCACCTTAAACACGCGCCAGTTCACCTTAAACACGCCCCGGTCCACCTTTAACACGCGCCAGTTCACCTTAAACACGCCCCAGTTCACCTTAAACACGCCCCGGTCCACCTTAAACACGCCCCAGTCCACCTTAAACACGCGCCAGTTCACCTTAAACACGCCCCAGTCCACCTTAAACACGCCCCAGTTCACCTTAAACACGCCCCGGTCCACCTTAAACACGCCCCAGTCCACCTTAAACACGCCCCAGTCCACCTTAAACACGCCCCAGTCCACCTTAAACACGCGCCAGTTCACCTTAAACACGCGCCAGTCCGCCTTTAACACGCGCCAGTTCACCTTAAACACGCCCCAGTCCACCTTAAACACGCCCCAGTCCACCTGAACACGCGCCAGTTCACCTTAAACACGCGCCAGTCCGCCTTTAACACGCGCCAGTTCACCTTAAACACGCGCCAGTCCGCCTTTAACACGCGCCAGTTCACCTTAAACACGCGCCAGTCCGCCTTTAACACGCGCAGTTCACCTTAAACACGCCCAGTCCACCTTGAACACGCCCCAGTCCACCTTGAACACGCGCCAGTTCACCTTAAACACGCGCCAGTCCACCTTAAACACGCCCCAGTCCACCTTGAACACGCCCCAGTCCACCTTAAACACGCGCCAGTCCACCTTGAACACGCCCCAGTCCACCTTGAACACGCCCCAGTCCACCTTAAACACGCGCCAGTCCACCTTAAACACGCGCCAGTTCACCTTAAACACGCCCCAGTCCACCTTAAACACGCGCCAGTCCACCTTGAACACGCCCCAGTCCACCTTAAACACGCCCCAGTCCACCTTAAACACGCGCCAGTCCACCTTAAACACGCGCCAGTTCACCTTAAACACGCGCCAGTCCACCTTGAACACGCCCCAGTCCACCTTGAACACGCGCCAGTCCACCTTAAACACGCGCCAGTTCACCTTAAACACGCCCCAGTCCACCTTGAACACGCCCCAGTCCACCTTGAACACGCCCCAGTCCACCTTGAACACGCCCCAGTCCACCTTAAACACGCGCCAGTCCACCTTAAACACGCGCCAGTTCACCTTAAACACGCCCCAGTCCGCCTTTAACACGCGCCAGTTCACCTTAAACACGCGCCAGTTCACCTTAAACACGCGCCAGTCCGCCTTTAACACGCGCCAGTCCGCCTTTAACACGCGCCAGTTCACCTTAAACACGCGCCAGTCCACCTTAAACACGCCCCAGTTCACCTAAACACGCCCCAGTTCACCTTAAACACGCCCCGGTCCACCTTAAACACGCCCCAGTCCACCTTAAACACATTTCTCCTCATGTCCAAGTCCGTATCCACAGCAGAAGTGTCTATATTAAAGGTTTCTGTTGGCGTGTCGTACCTTTCTCTTGGTGTTGCAGAAGATCACGGCCTGAGTGATGGTCAGCGTGTCGTAGAGGTCACAGAGCGTGTCGAACTTCCACTCCTCCCTCTCCACGGCCACGAAGAACTGCTTATCCCCTCAAGCGTCAACTCATCACTGAAACACACAGACGTTTCAATATGGCCCTGTCGTGTCTTTTTATCTGTGGTGAATAAATGAAGCGTCTCACAAATGCTGTCAGCGCTGCAGATGTTATTAACCAGTTATACAAAACACCAGCAGAGGGCGCCAACTGCAGCAGTAAACATGCTGCAGTTTAAAGCAGCATTAAGTAACTCATGCCCCTAGAGGCCATAAGAGCCACTGCAGGTGTCGTAGCACATTTTTCTACATTTGTTGATGAATGAACTCAATATTGCTCAATATTGTATATTTGCAGATTTTCCAAACAAACATTTTTTCTTCCTTTCTTCAAATTTTCCCCAATTTATTCGAACTATTAAAAAAAAAATCTTATTTTTGTCCCATTTTTTTGCTTATTTGTTTATTACTAATATTTAGGGATGTTAAAGCGTGTTTTAAAGCGTGTTTTAAAGCGTGTTTTAAAGCGTGTTTTAAAGCGTGTTTTAAAGCGTGTTCTAAGGCGTGTGGAAGTTACCGTTTGACCAGGATGCGGATGGGGTCAGGTGTGTGATGTTAAGCGTGTTTTAAAGCGTGTTTTAAAGCGTGTTTTAAAGCGTGTTCTAAGGCGTGTGGAAGTTACCGTTTGACCAGGATGCGGATGGGGTCAGGTGTGTGATGTTAGAGCGTGTTTTAAAGCGTGTTTTAAAGCGTGTTTTAAAGCGTGTTCTAAGGCGTGTGGAAGTTACCGTTGACCAGGATGCGGATGGGTCAGGTGTGTGATGTTAGAGCGTGTTTTAAAGCGTGTTTTAAGGCGTGTTTTAAGGCGTGTGCTAGTTACCGTTGACCAGGATGCGGATGGGGTCAGGTGTTGATGTTAAGCGTGTTTTAAGCGTGTTTTAAAGCGTGTTTTAAAGCGTGTTCTAAGGCGTGTGGAAGTTACCGTTTGACCAGGATGCGGATGGGGTCAGGGTGTGATGTTAAAGCGTGTTTTAAGGCGTGTTTAAGGCGTGTGGGCGTTACCGTTTGACCAGGATGTGGATGGGGTCAGGTGTGTGATGTTAGAGCGTGTTTTAAAGCGTGTTTTAAGGCATGTTTTAAGGCGTGTGCTAGTTACCGTTGACCAGGATGCGGATGGGGTCAGTCATGAACTTGTTGGTCATCTCCAGGATCTCGTGGGGCAGCGTGGCGCTGATCAGACACACCTGATGGCCGGAGGGAGGTATCGGTAAACGTCGTAGATCTGCTCCTTAAAGCCTGAGACACAGAGACAGTGTGAGACCAGCAGGGGGCGCTGTAGGGCCTGTTAATGAGAGAGAGTAATACCTTTGTTCAGCATCTCGTCAGCTTCATCCAGCACCAACATCTTTATGGCTCTGGTCCTGAGGCTGCGGCGCCGGATCATGTCTGAACAGCCAAGAACAGCAAAATAAGAGATAGAAATAGTACATTTACAAAAATAAAGATTCAGATTTTCTCTGATTAAGTGATGTAGAGCTCACGATGGTGTTAGTAAAATGACACATAAATACAGTGAGTGCAGGAAGTATACGGTTTACTTACTCATGTCTTCCTAAAACAGCCTAAAATAGGAACAGAAAGACGTTACGTTTAGTCCCGATTTTCCTAATTCAACTAAATTATAGTCACGTTTTGGTTCTGATTTGAGTGTTTTTAAGTCTTGTTTTGATGTAATTTGGTGACTTTGTTCTAATCTAACAGGACTCAGGTCATTATCACACAGGCTCTAGTTCGGTCGACCTGAAGTCTCTCGACCTGAGCGGCGCCGTTAGGTCCGAGGTGATCCAGACCCAGCGCTTTAGGCCGGTCTAAAGAGTCTGAGTCCGGCTGAAACGGAGCGGCTTCACTCGAGCTCTGCCACGGACTGAACTAAGTTTGAAATAAACACAGTTGACTCTAGAGCGAACTCGGGTCGACCCATAAACCTCCAACACGAGTGAAAGCGGCCTTAGGGATGGGCCATATTTACTACAATTATTATCTCAATATTGAGGGACTTTCTGTATGTTGTATGTAAAAAAAAAGTGCTGCAAACATCTGCATTTACCTCCATTTGTTGCTCAAAAAGACAAGATTCTGACATAGTAGATAATCTCCATATTGTAATTTTGCAGATCTTCTAAACAGCGATTTCATTATGATCTTTTAGACGATAAATTGCCCAGCCCGAGTCACGTTTGGACACAATTGGGTTCCTTGTTCAAACCTAAGAGACTTGTGTTGAAACGGTTCAGTAAAGTGTCTCCATGTCTCTCATGTGTCTGTCGTACCGAACACTCGGCCGGGCGTCCCTGCCACCACGTGCTGCCCGTAGTCCAGTTTGCGGATGTCCTCGCCCACGTTGGTGCCTCCGATGCAGGAGTGACACTGGACGTTCATGTAGTCGCCCAGAGCCAGGAGAACCTTCTGGATCTGCCCCGCCAGCTCCCGAGTGGGCGCCAGGATCAGCGCCTGGTCTCCCTCACCTGGAGACACGGGTTCATTTATACATGTCAGGTTTAAGGCTTTACAGGAGCTGCAGGTCAACAGGCAGATTAATGACGCAAATATGAGGAGAAATGTTTACAGGTTTTCTTTCATTTATGAATAAAAATGGCCCAAACTTTCAGTGACAAAATCTAAATAATGTTCAGAGCCCGAGCCTGTAAAGTGCGGAGTCTTATGGAGCGACTAAAGTGCAGATGTTGTTAAAGTTTAGTCCCTTTGTCTGCACATGTGCCCTGTGTATATTCCTCCCGTCTTTAGCCGCTGCGGTCTCCCACAAAGGAAATGACCATATTTGGATTACAGTCATCTTGGTCACAACCTTTCGTGCTACACGTGGATACCAAACATGTCAGAGTAGGGGTGTAACGATTCATCTATTTAAATCGATGTATCGATATGTTATGTCTTCGATCCGCTACATCGATCGACTAGTTTGCATCGATCCTGGCCACACATCGATGTACTTCGCTTTGAATTAATAATGATCGATTTGTATCGATATATTGGAGAAAAACATTAAATCAATACAATTACATTATTTTCGATTAAAACATTGGGCTAAATGTTACTTTATTCAACTTTTAGCCTGTTTTTGGTGACGTTGCGTCATCATCGAGCGCCTGCAGCGGCCAGCGGGCGCAGGGAATTACGTCAGGAGCAACCATAACAGAAGCAGCTGTTTGCACGTTCATCGAAGACACGTTTATTTTTGCAAGAAAGATGATAATCTTCAGACAACGGGTCGCTGGTGGTAGACTGTATAAATGCCAAAGGAAATATAACGGCAGCCTGACATCATACGTTTAAAAGAGCCTCCACATCGGCAGCATCGAAGGAAAGTAGAGCAGTGAAAAGCTACAGCAGCCAGGTGAGCCATAAAGTTCTGTTTCGGGTCTAAAGCTGAGTGTACACAGTAAGATATCCTTTTGTCTTATACCATTTTTAGATGTTACATTGCAAGACGTGATTGTAAATGAACGAGCCTGCACGGGCCTGGGCCGGATGGGTCAAAGTTTGAAGTCTGTCGTAGCATTTCAGGCTACGGATGAACTGGTGGCGCTCACTACATTTATGAGAGAAACTCGTCGTAAAATGCAGTCTGTTAAGAGCTGGTGTTGTTGCTTTTGGCTCTGGCGCTGCTAGTGTTGTATTTGTTGGCATTGCTGTTAACAGAGGTTGTAGAGAGGATGAGGCGCTCTGCGTTCAGAGTCTATAATATAGACACTACAGTGTCTGTGTGTGAGATCTAACGGTCAAAATCGTGCAGTTACACCCAGGTAACTGTGTCAGGTAACTTGTAATGTGACAGCGGCCCTTTATTGTCCCACTCACTGAAAAGCTGTATAAGCTGCATTTGAGGGCTTCACTCAAGAAGATGTAAAGCCAAAAGAGGAGAGGTCTTAAGGCTCTAACTGAAAATAAACTGGAGAAAAGATTATGCTGTAACTAAAAATATATGCAGTTCTTTATCTTAGCTTTTATTGCACTTTGAGAGTGTATTTTGTCCACTGTTTGATTCAACAATCAGCACATCTGAAGTGAATTTTTAAATAAAATCCGGTGCAAATGCCTCTGTTGTATTTATGTTTAGTTACTTGTAATAATTATTGCTTAATTGTTAAAATGTAAAAATGTTAAAAGTATCGAATATCGTATCGAAAATCCACTGTATCGATTGAATCGTATTGGTCCAAAAAAAATGATGTATCGTTTTACATCGAATCGTTTGGCCTCAAATCGATACGTATCGGTCAAAAAACGTATCGTTACACCCCTATGTCAGAGTGAATGAATACGCGTGGGAAAGACCAGGGAGCCACACAGACATGTTGGAGTGACTTCCTGGATAAATCTCAGAGAATAAACCTGGTAAAGAGAGAGTTTGACAGAGTTAAACCCGTTTCCCTGCAGCGTCTCGCCTTTAGAATCACAGTCAGGTCCGGCTCAGACTCACCTGGATGTCCAGACACTGCAGCACTGAGATACAGAACGTTGCAGTTTTCCAGTTCCGGACTGAGACCTGAAACACACGTCACATTTACTCATCGGGACATTTATCTGCAGAACAGAGAATATAACTGAGGGTTGGGACAAGGTTTATCTTTGTTTTCTATATTCAAGGTTAATCTTCAGGTTGTGTTTGAGGGTCACACTTTCCCTGCTCTTCTGCTCAGTGCTGATATGTGGTGTTGGGAAAACACTGAACTGTTTAGAAATCCTACAGCGGAGATAAATGCTCATCATTCTCCAGCTGCCGAACGGAGCAGAAACAGCAGCTCTACAGCAGGCTGGGCTCCACCACACTGCAAATGAGACGTCATTGTTTTGCTTATAAAATGTATCATGGGCTTTCACTCAAAGCTTTGGACCAACACCGTCCCACACAAAAGGTCCTGCCTTATAATGTGTGTTTCCTGATGGGACGCTGCCTGTGGCTGGTGTCGTGCGGAGCTCGTGTTTTTTTGGCGACACAAATGCTGAATATCCTGGACTATGGCTGTGTCACTCTGAGTCTATGGGGGATTTCAGAAACTTAACTTTCCAACCATCTAACGACCATGGAATCTCCATTTGTATCTGAACACTTATTTTACTGTAATTGTTTGTACTTAATAAAGAAAAATATATATTTTTTAAAGTTTCATGGAGTCTTCCCTGAAGGACCATTCACAACGATGAGAAAAATACAGATATTACACATTAAGCCTGGTTTAAACACCAATAGCATCTGGGATGAAGGAGGATAGACTGTTTCACATTTACATCATTCCATATTCGTTACATATTCCAGATTCTCGCATGAGACCTACTCTGCTTAGTTACTACATTCTTTCATTCTAAGATCACTTTTGAGCTGCTCTGGATTATTATCCTTGTGGACCAGTAAAGTCTAAGGATCTGAAAAGGCATTTAAGAGTATTAAGCCTTTGCAGGTTTTGGTAAAAACCTCAAACACACTTTGTTGGTTAAAAACTGGTAAATTGATCAAAATCATCTCATTAAAACCCCTGGCTGAGTGAAACTTCCTTCATGAGAGCGTAGTTTTACCGGGCAGTAAAGCGGTGGTGAGGAAAGAGTGTAAAAGGTTCTTACTGAGCGATGACGTCTCGTCCTTTGATGATCTGTTTGATGGCTCTCTGTTGAATCGCAGACGGCTTTTCAAACCCTGGAAAACACAGACGCAGACTCAGAACCAGGACATTCAGGTCAGAGTGACAACGCACGCACCAGGAGGACCATCTACAGTTCAACATATGTTACAGGACTTTATTCATCTCAACTGAGACACTTAAACTTTAAGATGTTCACCAACATTTAACAAAACCCATGAACAAAATCATAAAATGTATAATCTCTGGTTTATTTGCCTCAAATTCCAAACAAAGATCTGTACGGCTAAACGATGTATCACCAAAGTATCGTTATTGCAATATTTGGATACGCAGTATTCATAACACAAGAAGCTGCTCTTTGTTTACAAGTCTTTAAACACTTATGTAGGTAATTACTTATACTCTCATAACTATGGGACGGCCATGTCTGGGGAACAATAACACTAGTATTTTACATTTCAGTTATTTCCCAAATAAACAATGTTACAGTGTTATTATTACATCACTTGTGACTCTAACCTGAGTTTGGTGGATTCCACGGCTCTTTTTACTACACTCTCTACCTTTTCTAGCTAATGTGACAAAGTCAGCTAGCCCCCACAAACATGGCGGATTTCCATGGTAACAGTGAATTTATAACATTTAATCTCAAACTCTACTAATCTCAAAATCACTGAATTTACACATCTTTGCCAACACAGCTTACAGCAGAAACGCACAGAAACTTTAAGATAGTGGATAAAGTTTAGTTTAATTTTAGAGTTTCTTAATTACATTACATCCTAGTCTTTAGCCATTTTGGTCGTGCTTTTCCGTAACAGTCTGAAACAAATTACTTTAGTTTTTTCACTGGAAAGTACTGCGCTTAAAGAGTCTTGTAAAATAAGCAATAATATCGCAATAATATCACAACATACTCAAATGTCGTTGTATTTTCTCATGCCGTGTAGCCCAAGACGAAACAAGTCCAGACTAAACTTTAGCCAAACAAAAGCCGGGTGTTGTGGGTTAGCTTTAGCCTGATGCTAACGCCACTGCTTTTAAACGTATCCACAGGAAGTTTATTTATAAACTCTGTCCAGTGAGACTTTATTATGTGCCACGTCTTTATTTTACTACATTACTTTAGTTTAGCCCCTGATTTCAGTTAAGCCCCTGATTTAAACGCAGTAACGCGGTGTAGCTTTAGCTTTAGCCCGGGCCTCCCGCGGTGTTAGGCCGCAGAGCCTCGGACTCACCGTAGGCGTAGATGCCTCTCAGCAGGTCCTCTCTCAGGCCCATGGTGTCGAAGGTCGGCGTGACGTCCACCTCCTCGCTGGTCTCAAACTCGACCTTTGTCATGTCCTCGTCTTTGAGGAGGCGCTTCCTCTGGGTCCCCGCGGCGGCCATGGCTTCACTGGGAGAGAGCGTGTTCAGGCGGATACAGCGGCGTGAACGAACCCTGGCGCTGACGGAGATGACGCGAACAGGAGCTAACGGCTAACTGGTAACCCACGTGTCGCAGCCGTGACGACATCAGGCAGCGACACGCGCAGAGTCCCGCCTTCAGGAAGCCCCGCCCCAAAATAACAAAACACTTTATTTTAATTTTCTGTAAAGTAACATTTTACTCTCCAAATAATTCCTAATGAAAGTGTTTAGGACTGGGCCTTTAACAACGGATAACAAGATGATCTAAATGGGGCTTCATATGTGCGGAGCCATTTTTGTTTATGAAAAAATTATTTGTACAGTTTGAGGCTTCGCTGCATAAAAAACGTTAAAAAAAAATTAAAAAAATTGGACTACTTGAAGTTCCACTTCTCAAGATTATTTTCCACCCCAAATGAGCTCGTTCAGATAAATGTCATCCAAAATGGCCGACATCAACCCTAACCATAACCCTACCGACAAACTTAATTGAGTAATAATTTGAAATTCAAAATTGGAAATAGCCAAAAGTTGTGTGGGATCGGGTTCATAAATGTTCGCTGGGTGAAAATGTCATTTTCAAATATACTTTGGGGGTCCGATGGTGCAGAGGACGCCCCCTGGTGGTCAAACCAAACACAAAAACAAACTGCAGCGAGTTCTTTAATGTTAACTTTGTCACATCAATAATCAGATAATGTCACATGCAGCGACACGATCACGTAATAATAATAATAATAATAATAATAATAATAATAATAATATAATAATATTAATATAAGGATTTATCCATAAACACTACGTCTCACAGCGGCACCACGGGAAAGTCTCAAACCCAAATCAATTTACCTGAATAAAGTCACAGAAACACAGGAATTAATTTATAATTCATAAATTAATAATTTATAACTAATGTATAAATAAAGTCCAAACATTACAACATTAAACTATTTTTCAAAGGCAACAACGACTTGGCACAAATTCACTTTCATTTCTATAAAATTCTTATATTATTGTCTACTTCATCGACTGAATCTGACCCGCTCCAGTCCCGGCCCGGGTCCAGGCCCAGCCCGGGTCCAGTCCCGGCCCGGGTCCAGTCCTGTTCCCAGTTTAATCGGACCAGTCCTGGTCGGCCTCGGTTCGGACTCGGACTCGCTGTACTCCACGGCGATGCGTCGAGACAAAATGGTGGCAACGTCGTTTCCTGTTGGCTCTCGTTTCTCCTCCAGCTCCCGCTGCTCCTGCACTGCCGCAGACGGATCCCTGAAACCAGAGGAAGACTGAAACCAGAGGAAGACTGAAACCAGAGGAAGACTCTACTGAAACCAGAGTAGTAGTAGTAATAGTAGTAGTAGTAGTAATAGTAGTAGTAGTAGTAGCAGTAGTAGTATAGTAGTAGTAATAGTAGTAGTAGTATAGTAGTAGTAGTAGTAGTAGTAGTAGTAGTAATAGTAGTAGTAGTATAGTAGTAGTAGTAGTAGTAGTAGTAGTAGTAGTAGTAGTAATAGTAGTAGTAGTAGTAGTAGTAGTAGTAGTATAAGTAGTAGTAGTAGCAGTAGTAGTAGTAGTAGTAGTATAGTAGTAGTAGTAATTAGTAGTAGTAGTAGTAGTAGTGTAGTAGTAGCAGTAGTAGTAGTAGTAGTAGTAATAGTAGTAGTAGTAGTAACAGTAGTAATTGTAGTAGTAGTAGTAGTAGTAGTAGTAGTAGTACCTCGGCGTATGGCGGCGAGCAGGTCGCTCCGGGCGTCGTTCATGGGGAAGTTGGGTCCCAGCAGCTTCCTGTCTGTTCCCATGGCGATGGGAGGCGGTGAGGAGGCGGGTTTATGGGAGGCGGGGCCGGGGGGGAGGGCTGAAGGGCCGTGCAGTGCCCCCTGCAGCAGAGCACAAGTATTACAGTGTCATTATGCAGCGTTACCATGGTTACAGTGACAGAGAGTGGGCTGTACCTGTGTTGGCCGCGGGGACGTGAGTCGCCGTGGCAGCAGCAGGGTGGGCGGGGCTGTTAGAGAAGGTCACATGACCTGGCGTGGTCATGAGGGGGGCGGAGGGGCGGCGCGGAGGAACCTGCGGCTGGAGGTCACTGTGTATGCAAATATATGCAAATATGTGCACCACAAATATAAATATACTTACATATATGCAAATGTATGCAAATATCTTTACTGCAGTCACTGACATGACAAATATGTATTTCACTTACAGAATTCAAGGATTTCACTACAGTATATACAGTATACTAATATGAATAAATATAAATATGCATAAATGTACTGAACTCAGATATTTTATTACCACTCTACTATGTACAATATATTTTACTGTAAAGTTAGAAAATAAGGATATGGATATTAAAAATGATTTCCGATAAATCTGTGTGGTGCAGACTCTTAAGTTTAAGGTCATCATTCATCAATGACTGAAACTTGTCATATGGTTCGACGGCAAGATTATACTGTATAAAACGTTAAATCAAAATCACTTTATAATATTTGATCTTTAATCTTGAAATGTATTTTGCAATGCAAATTAATCACATTTGCATGTTTACATCATTTTGTCATTACCTCTGAAACTTTTATCAAATCTGGACTAGAGCTGCACGACTTTTCTGACAGACATTGCGATTCGATTCGCAATTTTGATATTTTATATATAGTAAAGCATTTGTTTTATTTTTCATGCAGATAATCATCTAAAACTGCTGTTAAACATCACAGTACTCATTTATCGTATACGTCTCAGCTTCATCAGCAACAAGAGGCAAAGAGGCATAAAAACATCCTAATAGTTTAATCTTCTCTTTAAACGTGGCGCTCTCACACTCTTTCTCCCTCGCTATTTACATGAATACATTCTGCAAAACGCCGCTTGTTTTAGGAAAATCCGCCTCATATTTACGTCAATAACCTGCTGTAAAGACAATTAGATTAATGCTCGACCCTGAGCAGAGGCTCAACCTGCTCATATGAAATACTACAGAGACAAACAGACACTTCTGATCGACAGCAGCCAAAGCAAGCGAGGCGAGGAGGACGTGTCTGTCACTTAAACGGCCAAGGCGCAAGGCTGGAAAAAAGCAACGCAAAACTACCCTCAGCGCCTTGAGGTTAGGTTCCTGCAGTAACTGAAGCCCTATAGATGAGGCCACTCTCTTTATGTATCTTCCTACAGTCGCACCGTATGACGAGATACTTCTGGTTCTTTCCTATATGAGTACACTCTACTGTATAGGTTATCTAATGTGGTGTTAGTCTGGCCCCCCTTCTGTAGAGTGTGTGTTCATACTTCTCTTTGGCGGCGGCCCGTGCTGCGCTCTGATTGGCCGCGGCGGGGGCCGGCCTGGTGCTGTGATTGGTTGCGCCCCAGAGAGTGCTGGCGTGTGGAGCGGGGTTAGCGTTGCTGGGTCTGAGAGCGCGGTCCAAGGACTGGGTCTGGACCACGTCCTTCAGCGGGGCCCCGGGGCCCGACCTGGAACCACAGGGAGACCACAGAGTTCAGGCGCGCGCTTAAGCCCCGCCTTAACCCACCACATTGGTGGTCAGAATCTGAGGTTACCTGTATGTGGGCGGAGTTACCGGAGTGTAAGTGGAGGTACGGTGTGTGGGTGGAGTCATCGGTGTATGTGGGCGAAGTTACCTGTGTGTGGTGGAGTTACCTGTGTGTGGGCGGAGTTAACTGTATGTGGGTGGAGTCATCGGTGTATGTGGGCGGAGTTAGCTGTGTTGGTGGAGTCATCGGTGTATGTGGGCGGAGTTACCTGTGTGTGGGCGGAGTTACCTGTATGTGGGTGGAGTCATCGGTATATGTGGCGGATTACCTGTGTGTGGGTGGAGTCATTGGTGTATGTGGGTGGAGTTACCTGTATGTGGGCGGAGTTACCAGTGTGTGGGCGGAATTACCTGTATATGGGTGGGGTCATCGGTGTATGTGGGCGAGTTACCTGTCAGGGGAGGAGTCGTAGGGCGAGGGAGACTCGTGCGTCGGGGCGGAGCTCTTTGTCGTAGGCCATGAGTTCCACTCTGACGACGGTTACGCGCCTTACGCACCTGTCCACACATTAACACATTGTATATACATATATGTATATATATTATATATATATATATATATATATATAAAATTAATATATATGTAGTATAATATATATACATATAATATTATATATTATATATAGCGCAGGGCAGAGGCTCGTGAGGATAAAGCGCCTCACACAGGACTTAACCTTAAACATGTTATGAAGTTATACGACTTTACCTTCTTCACTTCTCGACCCGAAGACTCGTCGGTGTTTCTGCTCCTGCACCACAAAAACACAACTGTTACAACTGACCGACCGAGAACGAGATGTTCTGCACCACAGAGACAGATGTTCTGCACCACAGAGACAGATGTTCTGCACCACAGAGACAGATGTTCTGCACCACAGAGCACGATGTTCTGCACCACAGAGCTGAATGTTGCCACAGAGGATTTTTTGCCACAAGAGAACAGATGTTCTGCATCAATCAGAACAGGATGTTTTGCACCAACAGAGACGATGTTCTGCCACAGAGAAGATGTTTCGCACCACAAGGACAGATTTCTGCCACCACAGAATTACAGATGTTCTGCACCACAGAGACAAGATGTTGCACCACAGAGACAGATGTTGCACACAGAGGACAGATGTTCTGCCAAAGACAGATGGTTCTGCCCCAGAGTTTTAACATAAAATATTCCAATTGACTCTGGATGTTCATGAGCAATGCTTTTCTTTTTGTTGTTTAGTTGTTTTTGTTGTTAGTGTTTGTTGTTGTTGTTTGTTGTTTGTTGTTTAGTTGTTTGTTGTTTGTTGTTTAGTTATGTTGTTTGTTGTTTGTTGGTTTAGTTGTTTAGTTGTTTTGTTGGTTTAAGTTTTGTTTGAGCCACAGACTGAGATACGTCCTGTGCTCTGCTCTCTGTGGTGTCCTCGAGTTCGTGCTCTGACCTTTCGGGCGTTTTCTCTCCTTGTTTCCGTGGCCTGGAGCATCTCTCCCTCCCCAGGCGAAGAATGAGGTCCTGTGAGAACTTATCCCGCTTTCGTCGTCCCTGAAGGCACCCACCAGAGTGTACAGAGGGGCCTCGAACACACCAGAACCATGAGGTCACCAGAGGTTTAACAGAGGAGCTCGAACACACCAGTGACCATAGAATGGTCCTCCAGAGGTTAAACGAGGGGCCTCGAACACACCAGGACCATAAGTCTCCCAGAGGTTAAACAGCCTCGGGCACACAGAACCATGAAGGTTTTTCCCCCACAGAAAAGGTACAGAGAGCCTCAGAACACCAGAAGCCATGAAGGTCCACCAGAGGCTTCTACACAGAGAGGCCTCGAACCCACCAGACATAAGTCCACCAGGAGGTTTAAACAGATGGGGCCTCGATAACCACGGACTAATGGACCCAAGGTTTACAAGGGGGGCTTCGGGAACCCACGCAGGACATGAAAGGTCCTCCAAGGTTTACAAGGGCCTCGAACCACCAGGACATGAAGTCCTCCAGAGGTTTAACAGAGGGGCCTCGAACCCACCAAGGACCATGAAGGATCCCGCACTGACCTGTAGCGGTGGAGAGCTTGTGGCAGGGCGGGGGGGGTCGGCAGCGCTCGTACGTCTCAGCAGAGGTGCGCAGAATGGAGGCTCGACACCCACTGCTTGGTTCCTGGATTGTACTGGCCCGGAAAGCATTCCCTCAGTTGATGTCGGAGAGACCTGAGCAAAGACGTCTGAGTCAGAGCTGAGGAGAGACACTGAGCAGAGACGGTCTGAGTAGAGCTGAGGAGAAGACACTGAGCAGAGACGTCTGAGTCGAGAGCTGAGAGAGACAGAGCTGAGGAGAGACACTGAGCAGAGACGTCTGAGTCAGAGCTGGGGAGAGAAACTGAGCAGAGACGTCTGAGTCATGAGCTGAGGAGAGACAGCTGAGCAGAAGACGTGAGTCCAGAGCTGAGGAGAGATCACTGAGCAGAGTACTCCTGAGTCAGAGCTCTGAGGCAGAGACACTGAGCAGAGAGTCTGAGTCAGACGCTGAAGGAGAGACACTGAGCAGAGACGTCTCAGTAAGACTGAGGAGAGACACTGAGCAGAGACGTCTGAGTCAGAGCTGAGGAGAGACACGAGCAAAGAGTTTTCTTTGGATCAAGTGATTTAGCAGTGATGCCCTGACCCTCTAACCCTCAGAGAAGTTTATTCCAGGAAACGTCTGAAACATGGTCTGCCACTTTTTGCTTTCAGATAAACCTGTGCAGGTGAAAATGTAAATCTTTTTCTCTCTCTGAGCACAAACACACGCAATGTTTACTCAGCTTGTACTGCAGTCAGTAAGATATTTTACACCAGCACACCAGAAAGACTGGAAGGACTCTCATTCAGATCAGGGAGTATGCCATCATATCGATGGGTATCAATATCGGCTAAACTAAAAATTCAAAGTTTCATATTAACCTAAATTTCAAAAGTGCAACATTTCAAGGAAACTCTTTCACATTTACATTTTTCAAGCAGATTAAAACATATTTTTTTGAAAAAATAAATGAGAAAGAGGCATAATTCCAGCATGAGGCGACCTTGTCCGACTATAGTGGTGAGCCCTGAACGCCAGGACGACTGACTGGACTTCAGATCGAAGATCACCTCCTCCATGGTGGAGTTTAGTTTAGTTCTTACTTAATGGTAGAGTTTAGTTTAGTTCTTACTCGATGGTAGAGTTTAGTTTCTACTCGATTGGTAGAGTTTAAGTTCTTACTCATGGTAGAGTTTAGTCTTACTCGAGTGGTAGACGTTTAGTTTAGTTCTTACTCGATGGAAGTTTAGTTTAGTTTCTTACTCGATGGTGGAGTTTAGTTTTACTTGATGGTGGAGTTTTTAGTTTTAAGTTCTTACTCGATGTGGAGTGTAGTTTAAGTTCTTACTCCGATGGGTTAGTTTAGTTCTTACTTGATGTGGAGTTAGTTTAGTTCTTACTGATGGTGGAGTTAAGTTCTTACTCACTGGTGGGAGTTTTAGTTTAGTTCTTTACTCGATGGTGGAGTTTAGTTTAGTTATTACGTAATGGTAGAGTTTAGTTTAGTTCTTTACTCCGATGGTGGAGTTTAGTTTTTAGTTCTTACTCGATGTGGAGTTTAGTTTAGTTCTTACTCGATGGTGGAGTTTTAGTTTAGTTCTTAGCGATTGGTGAGTTAGTTTAGTTTCTTACATCGATGGTAGGAAGTTTAGTTTAGTTCTTACTCGAGGTAGAGTTTAAGTTCTATACTCCGATGGTGGAGTTTAGTTCTTACTCGATGGTGGAGTTAGTTTAGTTCTTACTCGATGTGAGTTTAGTTTAGTTTCTTACTCGATGGTAAGAGTTTTAGTTCTTACTTGTGGGTGGAGTTTAGTTCTTACTCGATGGTGGAGTTTAGTTTTAGTTCTTATTCGATGGTGAGTTTAGTTAGTTTCTTACTCGATGGTAGAGGTTTAGTTTAGTTCTTAATGATGGTAGAATGTTTAGTTCCTTCTCGATGGTAGAGTTTAGTTTAGTTTCTTAACTCGAGTGGATGAGTTTTAGTTTGTTTTTTAACTCGAATGGTAGAGTTTTTAGTTAGTTCTACTGCGATGGTGGAGTTTAGTTTAGTTCTTACTCCGATGGTGGAGTTTAGTTTAGTTCTTACTCGATGGTGGAGTTTAGTTTAGTTTTCTTATCGATGGTAGAGTTTAGTTTAGTCTACTCGTGGTAGAGTTAGTTTAGTTCTTACTTGATGGTGGAGTTTTAGTTTAGTTCTAATCGATGGTAAGAGTTTAAAGTTTAGTTTCTTACTTGATGTGGATTTAGTTTAGTTCTTTACTTGATGGTGGGAGTTTAGTTCTTACCGATGGTGGAGTTTAGTTTAAGTTCTTACTTGATGAGGGAGTTTTAGTTTAGGTTTTTCTTACTTGATGGTAGAGGTTTAGTTCTTACTGATGGTGGAGTTTAGTTTAGTTCTTACTCGATGGTAGAGTTTAGTTTATTCTACTCGAATGGTAGAGTTAGTTTAGTTTCTTAACTCGTTGGTGGAGTTTAGTTTAGTTGCTTACTCGATGGTAGAGTTTAGTTTAGTTCTACTTGATGAGGGATTTAGTTTTAGTTCTTAAACTCGATGGTAGAGTTTAGTTAGTTCTTACTCGATGGTGGGTTTAGTTTAGTTCTTAACTCGAATGGTAGATTTAGTTTTGTTCTTACTTGATGGTTGGAGTTAGTTCTTACTCGATGGTGAGGTTTAGTTTAGTTGCTTACTTGATGAGGGAGTTTAGTTTTAGTTCTTACTTGATGGTAGAGTTAGTTCTTACTCGAGGTGGAGTTTAGTTTAGTTCTTACTTGATGAGGAGTTTAGTTTATTCTACTCGAGTGGTAGAGTTTTAGTTTAGTTCTTACTCGATGTGAGTTTAGTTTAGTTCTTACTCGATGGTGAGTTTAGTTTAGTTCTTTAACTCGATGGTAGAGTTTGTTTAGTTCTTACTGCGATGTGGAGTTTAGTTTAGTTCTTACTTGATGAGGGAGTTAGTTAGTTCTTACTCGATGGTAAGTTTAGTTTAGTTCCTTACTTTGAATGGTGAGTTTAAGTTTAGTTCTTACTCGATGGTTGAGTTTTAGTTTAGTTCTTACTCGGATGGTAGAGTTTAGTTTTAGTTCTTACTCGATGGTGGAGTTTAGTTTAGTTCTTACTCGATGGTAGAGTTTAGTTTAGTTCTTACTCGATGTGGAGTTTAGTTTAAGTTCTTACTCGATGGTAGAGTTTAGTTTAGTTCTTACTTTGATGGTGGAGTTTATTCTTACTCGATTGGTAAGAGTTATTAGTTCTTCACTACGATGGTAAGAGTTTAGTTTTATTCTTAACTCCGATGGTGGAGTTTAGTTTAGTTCTTACTTGATGTGAGTTTAGTTCTTACTTTGATGGTGAGTTTATTTAGTCTTAACCCGATGGTAGAGTTTAGTTTAGTTTCTTACTTCGAATGGTGGAGTTTAGTTTTAGTTTTCTTACTCGATGGTAGAGTTTAAGTTTAGTCTTACTCGATGGTGGATGTTTAGTTTTTAGTTCTTACTCGATGGTAAAGTTTAGTGTTAGCTTCTTACTTGATGGTGGAGTTTAGTTTAGTTCTTACTTATGGTAGAGTTTAGTTTTTTAGTTCTTACTCGATGGTAGAGTTTAGTTTTAGTTCTTACTCGATGGTGAGTTTAAGTTTAGTTATTACTCGATGGGGAGTTTAGTTTAGTTCTTATTTGATGGTGGAGTTTAGTTTAGTTCTTACTTGATGGTAAAGTTTAGTTTAGTTCTTACTTGATGGTGGCAGTTTAGTTTAGTTTTCTTACTTCGATGGTGAGTTTAGTTTAGTTCTTACTCGATGGTGGAGTTTTAAGTTTAAAAAAAGTTTCTTTTTTACTCCCGATTGGTGGGGGAGTTTAAGTTTAGTTTCTTACTCGATGGTGGAGTTTAGTTTAGTTCTTTACTCGATTGGTGGAGTTAAGTTTAGTTTCTACTGATGGTGGAGTTTTAGTTTAGTTCTTACTCGATGGTGGAGTTTAGTTTAGTTCTTACTCAGATGGTGGAGTTTAGTTTAGCTTCTTACTCGATGGTGGAGTTTAGTTAGTTTTCTACTTGATGGTGGAGTTTAGTTTAGTTCTTACTTGATGGTAAAGTTTAGTTTAGTTTCTTACTTGATGGTATGATTTAGTTTAGTTCTTAACTCGATGGAGAGTTTAGTTTAGTTCTTTACTCGTGTGGTGGAGTTTAGTTTTAGTTTCTTACTCGATTGGTAGAGTTTAGTTGTAGTTCTTACTTTGATGGTGAGTTTAGTTCTTACTCGATGGTGGAGTTTAGTTTAGTTCTTACATCCGATGGTGGAGTTTTAGTTTTTAGTTCTTAACTGCGAATTGGTAGAGTTGTAGTTTAGTTCTTACTCGATGGTGGATTTAGTTTAGTTCTACTCGATGGTAGAAGTTTAGTTTAGTTCTACTTGATGGTGGAGTTTTAGTTTAGTTTCTTACTTGATGGTGGGAGTTTAGTTCTTACTCGATGGTGGAGTTTAGTTTTAGTTTTACTTGATGAAGGGAGTTTTAGTTAAAGTTCTTAAACTCGATGGTAGAGTTTAGTTAGTTCTTAACTTCGATGGTGGAGTTTAGTTTAGTTTCCTTACTCGAATGGTGGAGTTTTTAGTTTAGTTCTTACTCGATGGTAGAGGTTTTAGTTTAGTTCTTACTGATGGTGGAGTTTAGTTTTAGTTCTTACTTGATGGTGGAGTTAGTTTAGTTTCTTACTTGATGGTGGAGTTTTAGTTTTAGTTCACTCGATGGTAAAGTTTTATTTAGTTCTTACTTGATGGTGGAGTTTAGTTTAGTTCTTACCGATGGTAGAGTTTAGTTTAGTTCTTACTCGATGGTGGAGTTTAGTTTAGTTCCTACTTGATGGTAAAGTTAGTTTAAGAGTTCTTACTTTGATGGTAGAGTTAGTTTAGTTTCTACAGATGGTGGGAGTTTAAGTTTAGTTCTTACTTGATGTAGGTTTAGTTAGTTCTTACTCGATGGTGGAGTTTAGTTTAGTTTCTTAATTGAATGGTAGAGTTTAGTTTAGTTCTTACTCGATGGTAAGTTAGTTTAGTTCTTTACTCTGAGGTGGAGTTTAGTTTTAGTTCTTACTTGATGGTGGAGTTAGTTTAGTTCTTACTGATGTAGAGTTAGTTTAGTTGCTTACTCGATGGAGAGTTTAGTTTTAAAGTTCTACTCGATGGTGAGTTTAGTTTAGTTCTACTCCGATGGTGGAGTTTTAAGTTTATTTCTTAACTCGATGGTGGAGTTTAGTTTAGTTTCTTACTCGATGGTAGAAGTTTATTTAGTTTCTTACTCGATGGTGGAGTTTAGTTTTAGTTCTTACTCGATGGTAGAAGGTTGTTAGGTTTTAGTTCTTACTTGATGGAGAGTTTAGTTTATTTTCTTAACTTGATGGTGGAGTTTAGTTAGTTCTTACTCGATGGTAAGGTTTTTAGTTTAGTTCTTACTCGATGGTGGAGTTTAGTTTAGTTCTTATCGATGGTGGAGTTTTAGTTCTTACTCGAATGGTGGAGTTTAGTTTTAGTTCACTCGATGGTGGATGTTTAGTTTAGTTTCTTACTTGATGGTAGAGTTTTTAGTTTAGTTCTTTACTTGATGGTGGAGTTTAGTTTAGTTCTTACCTCATGGTGGAGTTTAGTTTAGTTCTTACTTTGATGGTAGAGTTTTAGTTTAATGTTCTTACTTGATGGTAGAGTTTAGTTTAGTTCTTACTTGATGGTAGAGTTTAGTTTAGTTCTTACTCGATGGTAGAGTTTAGTTTAGTTCTTACTCGATGTGGAGTTTAGTTTAAGTTCTTACTCGATGGTAGAGTTTAGTTTAGTTCTTACTTTGATGGTAAGAGTTTAGTTTAGTTCTTACTCGATGGTAAGGTTTAGTTTATTCTTACTCCGATGGTGGAGTTTAGTTTAAGTTCTTTAACTCGATGGTAAGTTTTAGTTTAGTTCTTACTTGATGTTAGAAGTTAGTTTTAGTTCTTAGCTCGATGGTAGAAGTTTTAGTTTAAGTTCTTACACTCGATGGTAGAGTTTAGTTTAGTTCTTACTGATGGTGGAGTTTAGTTCTTACTCCGATGGGTGGGAGTTTTAGTTTAGTTCTTACTCGCTGGTAAGAGTTTGTTAGTTTCTTACTCGTGGTGAGTTTAGTTTAGTTCTTACACGAATGGTGGAAGTTTAGTTTAGTCTTACTGATGGTGGAGTTTAGTCTTAGTTCTACTCGATGGTGGAGTTTAGTTTAGTTCTTAACTTGATGTGGAGTTTAGTTTAAGTTCTTACTTGATGGTAGATGTTTAGTTTAGTTCTTAACTCGATGGTGGAGTTTAGTTTTAGTTCTACTCGATGGTGGAGTTTAGTTTAGTTCTTACTTGATGTGGAGTTTAGTTTAGTTCTTACTTTGATGGTAGAGTTTAGTTTTAGTTCTAACTTGATGGTAGAGGTTTAGTTAGTTCTTACTTGAATTGGTAGAGTTTAGTTTAGTTCTTACTCGATGGTGGAGTTTATTTCAGTTCTTACTCGACTGGTGGAAGTTTAGTTTAGTTCTTACTCGATGTGGAGTTTTAGTTTAGTTTCTACTCGAGTGGTAGAGTTTAGTTTAGTTCTTACTCGATGGTAGAGTTTAGTTTAGTTTCTACTCGAATGGTAGAGTTTAGTTTAGTACTTACTTGAATGGTAAGTTTTAGTTAGTTCTTACTTGATGGTAGAGTTTAGTTTAGTTCTTACTTGATGGTAGAAGTTTTAGTTTAGTTTCTTAACTTGATGTGGAGTTTAGAAGTTTAGTTCTTATCGATGGTGGAGTTTAGTTTAGTTCTACCTCGATGGTGAGTTTTAGTTTAGTTCTTTTACTCGATGGTAGAGTTTAGTTTAGTTCTTACTTGATGGTAGAGTTTAGTTTAGTTCCTTAACTGATGTAAGAGTTTAGTTTTAGTTCTTACTTGATGGTAGAGTTTAGTTTAGTTCTTACTTGATGGTAGAGTTTAGTTTAGTTCTTACTCGATGGTGGAGTTTAGTTTAGTTCTTACTTGAATGGTGGAAGTTTTAGTTAGTTCTTACTTGATGGTAGAAGTTTAGTTTAGTTTTACTTGATGGTAGAGCTTTAGTTAGTTCTTACTCGATGGTGGAGTTTAAGTTTAGTTCTTACTTGAATGTTTTGTAGAGTTTAGTTAGTTCTTACATTGATGGTGGAGTTTTTAATTTAGTTCTTACTTCGATGGGGAGTTAGTTTTAGTTTTACTTGATGGTAGAGTTTAGTTTTAGTTCTTACTTGATGGTAGAGTTTAGTTTATTCTTTACTCGATCGGTGGAAGTTTAGTTTAGTTCTTACTTGATGGTGGAGTTTTAGTTTTAGTTCTTACTCGATGGTAGAGTTTAGTTTAGTTTCTTACTCGATGTAGAGTTTTAGTCTAACTCGATGGTAGAGTTTAGTTAGTTCTTACTCGATGAGAGTTTTAGTTCTTACCTTCCTCGACAGTCGAGTCCAGCTGTGTGACTTTGACGCTGAGCGATCGACTCGTTCCTGAGTCGAGCACATTCTCATGAGACCCGTGAGCCCAGAGAAGAGCAGCCCGAACACGTCCTCGCGCGTGACGGCCTGCGGGACAGCGGACAGGTCAGATACAGTACCCGTGTGTATATACAGGTCAAGCGCAGTAACCCGTTGTGTATATACAGGTCAGACGCAGTACCCGTGTGATATACAGGTCAGACGCAGTACCGCGTGTGTATTTACAGGTCAGACGCAGTACCGTGTGGTATATAACAGGTCAGACCAGTACGCCGTGTGTATATATAAGTCAGACGCAGTACCGGCCTGTGTATATATACAGGTCAGACGCAAGTACCCGTTGGTGTAATATACAGGTCAGACGCAGTACCCGTGGTGTATATATACAGGTCAAGACGCAGTACCGTGTGGGATTTAACAGGTCAGACCAGTACCCGTGTGTATATATACGGTCAAGACGCAGTAACCCGTGTGTAATATATACACTGGGGGTCAGATACAGTACCCGTGTGGTATATACAGGTCAGACGCAGTACCCGGTGTATATACAGGTCAAACGACGCAGTACCGTGTGTATATATACAGGTTCAGAGACGCAGTAACCCGTGTGTAATATATACGGTCACGAGGCAGTAACCCGTGTGTATATATACAGGTCAGACGCAGTACCCGTGTGTAATATAATACAGGTCAAACGCAGTAACCCGTGGTGTATATATACAGGTCAGACGCAGTACCCGTGTGTAAATAATATACAGGTCCAGACGCAGTACCGTGTTTGTATATACAGGTCAGACGCAGTACCGTGTGTATATATACAGGTCAGACGCAGTACCCGTGTGTATATATACGGTCAAGACGCAGTAACCCGTGTGTATATATACAGGTCAGACGCAGTACCGTGTGTATATATACAGGTCAGACGCAGTACCGTGTGGTATATATAAGGTCAGCGGCAGTACCCCGTGTGTATAATGATACAGGTCAGACGCAGTACCAGTGTGTATATTATAAAGGTAGAGCAGTACCCGTTGTATATAATACAGTCAGACGCATACCCGTGTGTAATATATACAGGTCAGACGCAGTACCCGGTGTATATTATACAGGTCAGAACGCAGTAACCCCGTGTGTATATATACAGGTCAGACGCAGTACCCCGTGGTATAATACAGGTCAGACGGCAGTACCCGTGTGTATATATAAGGTCAGACCAGTAACCCGTGTGGTATTATACAGGTCATAAGACGCGTACCCGTGTGTAATATACAGTACTCTGAAAGTTACTAATACACCTTGAAACGTTTGCACATTTTGTCATGTTACAAACATAAAACAATAAAGATTTTAATTTTTGAATGTTTACTGAAAGTTCACACACAAGTAACAGACAACTGTGAAGTGAAAGCAAAATGATACATGATTCTGTTATTTTTCAAAAATAGAAAAGTGAAAAGTGGGGCGTGCATAAGTATTCATACAGCATTTCTGAGTGCATTAAATTGCCTTTATAACATTCCTAATGACTGCAGAATGTTCACACCTTGCCCTAACCATTAAATAGAGGCCACCTGGTGTAATCTACTCTCAGTATAATTCCAGCTGTTCTGTGAGGGCCTCAGAGCTATGGTTCAGAGTGTATTGGTCACTAAACAACATCATGAAGGCCAAGGAGCTCACCAGAGAGGTCAGGAATAAAGCTGTGGAGAAGTTTAAAGCAGCGTTAAGTTATACAAAGATTCCCAAGATTTGAACATCTCACGGAGCACTGTTCAATCCATCATTCGGAAATGGAAAGAGTATAGCACCACTGCGAACTTACCAAGACACGGCCGTCCACCTAAACTAACAGACCGAACAAGGAGAGCACTGGTCAGAAATGTAACCAAGTGCCCTAAGATAACTCTGGAGGAGCTGCGACGTACTGCCGCTGAGGCTGGGGGAATCTGTACATGGGACAACTATAAGTCTCTACACAAATCTGGCCTTCATGGACGAGTGGAAGAAGAAAGCCATTATTGAAAGGAGGCCATAAGAAATCCCGTTTGAAGTTTGCTAGAAGTCATATGGAGGACGCAGCTACCATGTGGAAGAAGGTGCTTTGGTCAGATGAGACAAAAATTGAACTTTTTGGCCCAAATGCAAACGTTATGTATGGAGCAAACCTAACACTGCTCATCGTCCTGAGTGCACCATCCCCAGTGTCAAATATGGTGGGGGGAGCATCATGCTATGGGGTGCTTTTCCTCAGCGGGGACTGGGAAGATTGTAAGAATAGTTGGGAAGATGGATGGAGCCAAAATACAGAGACATTTTGGAGGAAAACCTGCTGGAGTCAGCAAGAGAATTGAGGCTGGGGCGGAGATTCACCTTCCAGCAGGACAATGACCCTAAACACAAAGCTAAATCTACAATGGAATGGTTTAAAAACAAACATATTAATGTGTTAGAATGGCCCAGTCAAAGTCCTGACCTAAATCCTATTGAAAATCTGTGGAAGACCTGAAAACTGCTGTAAAGAGGAATGGGCTAAAATGTCAGTCTCTACATGTGCAAACCTTGTAGTCATACCCCAGAAGACTTGCTGCTGTTATTGCAGCAAAAGGGGTTCCACAAAGTATTAAGTCATCCTGTATGGATACTTATCCACTTTTCACTTTTCTATTTTTTGAAAAATAACAGAATCATGTATCATTTTGCTTTCACTTCACAGTTGTCTGTTACTTAAGTGTGAACTTTCAGTAAAAAATTCAAAATAAAATCTTTATGTTTAGGTTGTAAACATGACAAAATGTGCAAAAGTTCAAGGTGTATTAGTACTTTTGAGAGGCAGTGTATACAGCAGAATATGCAGTTTTTAAGTACTCACTGAGACAGCCCAGCTGACGGACGACGGAGGCCAGGGTGGCGTTGGTGACGCACTCCAGCTCCGAGGAGACGCCTTCAGGGACGGTTCCTCTGCACAGGAACGCGGCTCGATGCAGCGCGTCACCAACGGCATCTTCACACCTTCAGGAGGTCCTTCAGGAGGTCCTTCAGGAGGTCCTTCAGGTCACAGGAGGTCCTTCAGGTCCTTCAGGAGGTCCTTCAGGAGGTCCTTCAGGTCCTTCAGGAGGTCCTTCAGGTCCTTCAGGAGGTCCTTCAGGTCACAGGAGGTCCTTCAGGTCACAGGAGGTCCTTCAGGTCCTTCAGGAGGTCCTTCAGGTCCTTCAGGAGGTCCTTCAGGTCACAGCAGGTCACTCTGTGTTAAGATCTCGTCATCATTTCAGTCAAAGTCATATTTCTCTGACTAAAAATTTGCCTAAAGCTAAAGTAAACGTTTAGACTAAAACTGGGACTAAAAGCTGGCAGATGTTTGGGTCGACTCCTAAAACAAAATCCAAGGTCAAAGAAGGGACTAAAAACCTGAACTTCAGTGACACAGTTTGGTTTAAATCCTCTGAGTCAAACATGATACAATAATATACAACGAACAAAGACAACAAAGAGCTGCGTTTACATTTCAGTCGCTTAAGACGGGACTAAAACAAACCCTGTTCTGTACTGTGTGTTTTGTGTAACTCATGTATTTGTGTAGTAGTATTTGTGTAGTAGTATTTGTGTCATGTATTTGTGTAGTAGTATTTGTGTAGTAGTATTTGTGTAGTGCTGTACTTCAGTGTATTGTGATGATGTAATGATCTGTGGGAAACTGCAGCCATTTTGAGTCAATCAGGCCTGAGCTGTTTCCATGGAAACACAGCCTCACTTTTCACCCACAGACGCAGCACTCTGTGTACAAATACACACTACTGCAAATACTACTGCACTAACTACTGCAAATACTACTGCACTAACTACTGCAAATACTACTGCACTCGTACAAATACACACTACTGCAAATACTACTGCACTAACTACTGCAAAACTACTGCACTAATACTGCAATACACTGCACTAACTACTGCAAATACTACTGCATTACTACTGCAATACTACTGCACTTACTACTCACTCGTACAAAACACAATGCAATACTACTGCATTACTACTGACTGTACAAAACACACACTGCAAGTACTACTGCACTTACTACTGCAACTTGTACAAATACACACTACTGCAAGTACTACTACTTACTACGCACTGACAAATACACACAGAAATACACTGCACTTACTACTGCACTCGTACAAATACACACTACTGCAAATACTACTGCACTAACTACTGCACTTGTACAAATACACACTACTGCAATATACTGCACTTACTACTGCACTTGTTACAAATACACACTACTGCAATTACTATTGCACTACTAGCTGCACTTTTTTACAAGATACACAGCGTGACTGCAAATGGACTACGGGCAGGCTCACTACTCACTCGTACAAATACACCCTACTGTGTGCAAATACCACGCACTAACTACTGCACTTGTACAAATAACACACTACGCAAAATACTACTGCACTTACTAACTGCACTGGTACAAATTAGACACATGCAAATACTACTCGCACTAACTACTCACTCGTACAAATTACACACTATGCAAATAGCTACTGCAACTCGACAAATACACACTACTTGGCAAACATACTGGCACTAACTACTGCACTCGACAAATACACACTAGGGCAAATGCTACTGCACTAACTATGCACTCGTACAAATACACACTAGGGCAAATACTACTGCACATACTAACTCATACTACACAGCTACTGCACTCGTACAACACATACTCCTGCACATACTGCACTCATATACTGCACTTGTACTAACACATACTTCTGCTACTGCACTCCCATGTACTACAGTCATTTTCATGTATTTATTGATGTGCAGTTACATTTTGCTGGTGAGCAGATACTTGTACTCGACTGTAGCCTGTTTGCAGTAGAGTCAAAGTACTTCACATTCTCCCTGGTCTTCACTAAACATGTCAAACCTGTTTGTTTTGTGAAGTCGTTAGTGATGAAGAACAGCAGCTCTCTGACAAATACTTTAAATACTTTTTACAGAAACCACTGAAGCTCAGGTTTAATCCCAGTCCTGTACACGGGCCTTTACTGCAGTCTGAAGTACCTGATACTTCATAGTACTATTAATTACTACACACATGTGAGAGGCTGTGGCAGGAGGAGGTACTGCATGTGTGTACTGATGTACCACACATGCAGTACTAGTACCACAGTATACTGCAGTACCTCCTGTTACATCTGCACGTGTACATTAAATATATTCACACACATGTACATATTTATATAAACACATATACACATAACACGGGTCCGGGAGCATTACGTCATGTCACAGCGCGCGTGCACAGCGCTGCGCGTGCCGTTACCGAGAGTGTCGCGCGGTCCCCCCCGGTGCTCGTGCGGTCCCGGTGGTCCCGGTGGTCCCGGTGGTCCCGGCTCCAGCGGCCTGTCCTCGCTCCGCTGCCCGCCTCTCAGCGCCTCCTCCCCGGTCACACAGCGGCTCCCCCGGTGACTCTCCGCTCTCCTCCGGTCACGGCTCTCCTCTCTCTCCTCTCTCTCCTCCGCGGGGCTGGGAGATGACGTCACGGCGGGGGTCGCGCTCGTGTTTCCTGTTGTTGATGCAGGACTAGGATTTCAGCAGAAAATGATCTTTATGAGAATCGTTTTAGTTTCGATCTGCATTTTGCCCTGTGTGTAAAAGTGCATTTCTCCTGTTCGGCTTCACCCAAATTCTAAACGCATCTCGACTGGAGCTCACAGCCTCCAGGCCAATGCAACGTCATTTGAAAGCTAAGACCTTGTAGTGTCTGAAAATACGTGAGTAAAACACTGCATTACTTACTGCATCAGAAAAAAGGATATTACAGTTCAAATCTAAATGGACCTGATGACGTCATTGTGTTATATTTCCTACAATAATGATTCTGGAACTTTTCTCATCAGCTTAAACATTTCATAGTCCCAAAACATGCACAATAGAATAATATTTCCCCCTGCAAACACTGAAGACATGGGGGTCATTTGTGACTCAGCTGTTTACAAATGAATGATTCTGCTGCTGATCCACTTATAAATGAGCCCCATCGTAAAGACTTTATTACACAAACACAGGCTCCTCCCCCTGCTCTTCACGCTCAGTTTACATGAACATCCTCAGAAAATCACACTTTCATTTTTCACCATCAAAGATTAAAAACCAAAGGGTCGCCCCGTTCAAGACGCTGCAGGTGAAACACAGATGTTTGTTCCTGCAGGGGGCGCTGTGGAGGTTTGTGTCCATTTTCCATTTTCAAAACCAGCCCAAACTCTCTCTTTGCCATGTTTATTCTCTAGTTGATTAAAAAAATCTTTGGAAGGACTAATAAAGGAATTAAATACGTTTTCAAAAATATCTGGATTGAAACCTAATTTTGCTAAATGTAGTATTTTGAGAATTGGGATATTAAAAGACACTAATTTCATTTTAAACTGTTCTGCTCCTGTTAAATGGACTAATGGAGGAGTTGATACTTTAGGGATTCATCTACCTGATGACTTTAAAGAAGTTGTTAAATACAATTATGAGAGAAGGATGGAAAAGGTAGATAGAATTTTACAACCTTGGAGGGGGAACTTTCTGACAATTCAAGGGAAAGTAACGTTGATTAATACATTAGTAATTCCACAATTTGTCCACCTACTAATGCTTCTTCCTTCACCTAGCATTAAGTTCTTCAAACACTTTGAACAGAAAATTTTCAAATTCATATGGAATAATAAACCAGATAAAATTAAAAGGCAGTATCTATATAATTCTTATGATAATGGCGGACTGAATTTAAAAAATCTTCAAATGATGGACTGTTCCTTGAAGGCCTCCTGGGTGCTAAAATGTATCATAATAAAAAGTGGATTACGACCCAGAGATTATATTCAGCCTTTTCCTTCTTCTCGAACAATATATTTCCTTTTTACCAATTAAAAACAATACATATTGATAAACTATTTCAAAATAGTTTAAAAGAGTTATCACCATTCTTCAAGGATGCATTGAAAGCTTGGTTGAATTTCCAGTATCATCCTCCAGATACAGCTCAAGATATCAGACACAGTTGCTATGGATGAATTCAAACATTACTGTTGGAGACAAACCATTGTTGTGGAGGAATGTGTTAAAAATGGGTTAATTTTTGTCAATGACCTTTTAGATTTATCTGGAGATTTGATTTCTTATGAAAATTTGAAAAGATCTTTTAACATTTCTCTCGATGAGCTACAATACAACCAGCTGATTTCTGCAATTCCTAAAACTTGGAAAAGAAAATTGCTAAATTGTAGGAAGAATAAGTTGATGGTTTGTCTCCCACTAATAAGATGCCCAAAATGGCTGTCTGGTGCCAAAATAAATAAAATAATATATATGTGGAATGTAAATATCACAGGCACCGCACTTTTTCCACACAGAATCTGCCTGTTTTGGGAAGATGAATTCAATGATCCAATTTTGTGGAAGATTACTTTAGAACAATTTATAGAACTACAATAGATTCATATTCCAGGATATTTCAACTTAAATCTTTTATAAAATTATTGCAACAAAAAAAATCTCTGTTCAAATGGCAGATAGAAAAGGATCCCTGTTGTAGGTTCTGTGGGGATGAGGAGGAGGACCTGATGCATTTATTTTATTTTTGTCCACATGTGGCTAAGTTTTGGGTCAGTGTACAGTTATGGTTAAGGTCTATGGGTATTGCTTTGCAAATTACACCTCAGAATATTGTGTTATGTATTTTGAGGGTAAATACACATACCTTTTGAATATGATTATTCTGATGGGTAAAATGTTTATTTTTAAAGCTAAAAATGTATCAAATTATGTATAAAACACTTTAAGAATAGAGTTTATCATCAGTATATGTTAGAAACAATTATAGCAACAAATAACAACAGAATAATTGAGCATGAAAAGAAATGGAATGTCTGCTTACCCGAGTTAGAGATATAAATATTAGGTGTACTTGCTATGCCATTTGTTATGTCGTAAATGTTTTGCTAATTATATTGTATTTTGTTTATGGATTTGATTGGTATTAGTGATTTTATTTCTCATTTTCTATGTTATTATTTCTTTTGCTTTGTGCTTCTTTTTTTGTCTATAGTCTGTGTTCAAATACTAAGAATGTGTGGATGATTGTGGTTGTGATTGTGGTATGAATGCAAGGGGAGTGGCTGGGTTTGGGTGGGGGGTTTTGAAGTTTGTCTCGTTATTTATCTTGTAAATAAAAGGAAAAAAAAGCTTCATGAAACTCAGGATTCAGTTATCGCTACGTCTGCGATGAAATAAAACCATATTCTGTTTGATTTATTATTTATTATTTCCCTTTAAAATAAGGACTTTTCCTGAATGTGTTATTGTTCTTACTGCTGGTGCTAGACAATAAAATAATATAACGATATAAACATAAGGCTTACAGGCCTGTTGAGCTGCATTATGTAATAACTGTTCAAAATGTAGGAAACTTTCACTTTATTATGTAATAAAACCACAGTTTTTATTTATTTTATTTTATTTATTAGTTTTGCACATAATAGCAAACAATCCATTATAACATTAAGATATAATAATAAAAGTGCAGGAACAGGCAGAAAACCCAAATGGGCTTATAATTACACCTCCACCTATCAATAGAAACAAAATTGAGTATACATTTTTTTTTTTTTTTAAAACAACATTTTTAAAAACAACAAAAATACGTTAGTTATGATAAAATACCACAAACACTAAAATAATTCACAAATCACTTACATTCAATCAAGGAAACTTTTAATATATTTTAAAGGACATTAATGATGTGCCTTTTGCAAGATGGGAAAATTACTCCACAACTCACAGCCTCTGTATCTCAAACAAACTGTGCTCTTGATGTAACTGCTTTTGGCAAATGGAAATCTTTACTTTGACGTGTGTTGTAATGATGGACCTCAGTGTTGGCTTTAAAGTAAGACCTAAAGTGCTCTGGTATGACTGTTTGATTAAACTGAATTCTGTACATAAATATACAAATTTGATAAACATTTAAACTATAAATATTAAGAATATTAAGTTTGACAAATAAATTTGCAGATGGTGTTCGCTGCGTAGAATATGTTGCAATCCTAACAAAACGCTTTTGCAGAAGTAAATTTTCTTTAGGGTAGATGTAAAAGTGCTCCCCCACACTACATTACAATATGACAAATATGGATAGATTAGACTATAATATAGAGTGAGCAAACACTTAGAGTGAACCTATGACTTACTTTTCTTATGATACCCAGTGATTTGTTCACTTTTTTAGTTACCCAGTCACATGCGCTTTCCAACTCAATTCTCATCTATAATGACACCCAAAAATTTGGTGGATGAGACTTTATTTAATTCAACAGAAGCAATTGAAAGTTTGGACCTACTGGTATCGATAGGGATTGATTTTTTACCACAAAAAATAATATAATTAGATTTTTGATATTCAGAGATAATTTGTTCAACTTAAACCATTTGTCATAAGCAGATAAACCAATGTTGGCTTTTTTATGAGTGTATTGAAATCTGAATGAGATATAACTAGAGTGGTATCATCTGCAAACATTATTGGATTAAGTTCTTGAGATACTTCACTTAGATCATTAATATAAATTAAAAATAATAATGGCCCTAAAATGGATCCCTGGGGGACTCCACAATGTATACTTGCCCTATCTGAATTGCAACCATTAATACACACAAACTGAGACCTATTATTAAGGTAATCCTGCAACCACTTTAAGCAGTGTTATGGAAACCGTATTGTGCAATTTTGAAATTAGAATGCTATGATTGACTGTATCAAAAGCTTTTGATAAGTCCAGGAAAATACTACAAGTGTAGTTGCTGTTATCTAATGCGCAGGTGACACTATCTACCAAATGAACTAATGCCATGTAAGTGCTGTGATTTTTTCGAAACCATATTGATGCCTGTAAAAAATAGAATGGTTATCTAAATGGGTAAGAATTCTACTGTGTATAACCTTTTCCAATATTTTAGAAAAACATGGCAAAATAGATATAGGTCTATAGTTATTTAGACACTGTCTGTCATCAGCTTTGTATAAGGGGATCACCTTAGCTACCTTTAGATCTGCTGGAACAACTCCTGTTTTTAAAGACAATGAGATGATATGTGCTAAAGGCATCAGGATAAATTGTTTAATTTGTTTTATAAGCCAGGCAGATATGCCATCATGCCCAGGGGCAGATGATTTTAATTGATCAATTATTTCACCTATTCTTTGATATTGGGAGGCTGAAAGGTTAAAATATGTGGGTAGAAGTTTTGAATATATTCCAATGGATCTTCATTACAGCATGGTATGTTTTTTACCAAATTGGAACCAGAATTAACAAAAAATCATTGAATTTTTGAGCTATATCTAAAGGATTATCAACTGTATGTACACATCTGCAATAACAGATGGTGTATCGTATCTGAGGCTATATCTTTTTGCAGTATCTGGTTGATTATCTTCCATGTATTTTTAATATTATTTGAACTTTGTTTTATTTGATCATAATAATACTTTCTTTTGCAGATCTTAATGAGTGAGTATAATTATTTCTGTGTTTTTTATAAATATCAAAAATGAGCGTAGTGGGATTTGACACATATTTTTGTATAGTCTGTTTTTCTTCTTTAACATTTTTAACAGATCTGGAGTAAACCACGGTTTTCTTGACGAGTGTGATTGATGTTTGTTAGAATAGCAAAGTGGAAAAGAATCTTCAAAATGTATTTTAATTTGCTGCAAGAAAATTGTATATGCTTTATCAGCATTTAATTCAGAATAAACTTCATTCCATGAAGTATTTGCAATCTTATATTTAAATTTTTCCACATTTAATCTGTTCATGTTTCTCTTTAACACGAAGGACTTTTTTAGTTTTAGACTCTTCACCTTAAGTGGACAAACATGAAATATAGGAAAGTGGTCTGACAGATCTGAGTAAATAACCCCACATTTAGTCTCATAGTTTAGATTATTTGTGATTATATTATCAATTAAGGTAGAAGACTTGTCACTAACTCTTGTGGGTTGTGAATTAATGGGAAAAAAATAACTGGAGTAAAGAGTATGATGAATTCATCAGTATATGCATCCATTTTACTTTTTAGAATGTTAATATTAAAATCTCCTAAGATATAGCAAAGCTTATTTGAGAATTTATTAGGTCAAGAGAAGTAGATAGACTTTCAATGAAATCATTAATGCCAAAATCTGGAGGACGGTAAATAACCCCAATAATAATATTTTTCTCCCTGAAGAACCCATAAGCTCCACAAACAGAGACTCTATCCCACTTTTATCTGACAAGAGCATTAGATCATCTCTTAGTTGATATATATATTTTTTCTGAATAAAGAGAGAGACACCACCTCCTACTCTGTTCTCTCTAACATAATGACAGGACTGATAGTTTGGCAACTTAAAATAATCACTTGAATCTCTAGTAAGCCATGTCTCTGTAATGGCAATAACAGAAAAATTATGTTTAATAGAGTTTAGAAAATGTGTGAATTCATCATATTTTTTAGGTAAACTTCGTATGTTTAAATGAAAAGTTGAAAAAGCATCAGAATTGACATTTACAAGAAATTCATTACAACTTTCCATACTATAATATTTGCAAAAGTTGGATTCATTGAAAGTTGAGGCATTTAATGTAGAGTAATAATGCACATCAGGATCAATGTCAAAGCTGTAAGAGTCCACAGAGACCAAATCCCTGTGGGTCTCTGTGAAAGCTGAGGTACTTGCCATCAAGAAGAAATACTACTACCAGACTTTTAAGAGAACAATGGTATAAATTAATCTCTGAAAGATAACCCTTCTAAATATTAAGCACTTAGTTTAGTTGCTTGAGGGGCATTTCGAGGTGGGTGAATAATAAGTTTGTCATACTTTAAGTATGCTACATCACCTCTTTCCCGTGCTGCTTTCATAGCTGGAAGAAGTTCTTTCCTTTTCTGCCGGACGGCTTCAGGAAAATCCTCATTGATGAAGACCCCAAACTTGACTGCACATGAATACTTAATTCTTGATAAGACATTTACACAGTTTATAACCATTGTTGACATTAATAAGCTTCTAAACAGGGAGGACAGTGATAATGTTGCATCATCTGTGAGGCTTTAAGGTCAGAGACAGTTTAGGAAAACGCTTTATAATCGAGTCTGAACTTATTCATCGACTGAACAATAAGGAAATCACTATTTAGCTGCTTATAAATGAGTAACAAACATATTATGATATACAGTACATCCAGAAAGTATTCACACCTCAACACTTTTCAGCCTCATTCTAACAGGGATTAAATTCATGTTTTCCCCCTCAGCAATCTACACACAATGCCCCATAACGACAAAGTGAAATAAGTTTATTAGAATATTTGGCAAATTTATTACAAATAAATAAATATTCCATGTACATAAGTATTCACACCCTTTGCTATGACACTGAAAACTGGAGTCCACCTGCGGTAAAACAAACTGATTGGACTTGAAGAGCACAGTGGACTCTATTATGGTAAATAGAAGAGTTCAGAACCTCCAGGACTCCTCTTAGAGCTGCACCTGCCCAAACTGACAATCAGGGGAGAAGGGCCTTGGTCAGGGAGAAGACCAAGAACCTGATGGTCTCTGACAGAGCTCCAGTTATTCTGAGGAAATGGAAGAATCTACAGACGGACGACCATCTCTGCAGCACTGCACCATAAAGGCCTGATTGTTAGAGACAGTGGGAACAGTGTAAGGGTGTAAATACTTTCTGGATGCACTGTAGTGACACAGTTTGAGTTCTAGATGGTTCCAGGTCAAACCAAAGCTTTTTAATGCGGTGCTTCTTCTCTGTTGAAACAGTCCAGGCAGCTGAAGCAAAGTCCTGTGTTTCAGTAAAGTGTTCTGAGAGTTTTAGAGTCGAGCACACTCAAAGTCAGAGTCTCTGAGAGTCTTAGAGTCGAGCACACTCGAAGTCTGAGTCTCTGAGAGTCTTAGAGTCGAGCACACTCGAAGTCAGAGTCTCTGAGGGTCTTAGAGTCGAGCACACTCAAGTCAGAGTCTCTGAGAGTCTTAGAGTCGAGCACACTCGAAGTCTGAGTCTCTGAGAGTCTTAGAGTCGAGCACACTCGAAGTCTGAGTCTCTGAGGGTCTTAGAGTCGAGCACACTCAAAGTCAGAGTCTCTGAGAGTCTTAGAGTCGAGCACACTCGAAGTCTGAGTCTCTGAGAGTCTTAGAGTCGAGCACACTCGAAGTCAGAGTCTCTGAGGGTCTTGGAGTCAAGCACACTCGAAGTCTGAGTCTCTGAGGGTCTTAAAGTCGAGCACACTCGAAGTCTGAGTCTCTGAGGGTCTTAAAGTCGAGCACACTCGAAGTCAGAGTCTCTGAGAGTCTTAGAGTCGAGCACACTCGAAGTCTGAGTCTCTGAGAGTCTTAGAGTCGAGCACACTCGAAGTCAGAGTCTCTGAGGGTCTTGGAGTCAAGCACACTCGAAGTCTGAGTCTCTGAGGGTCTTGGAGTCAAGCACACTCGAAGTCTGAGTCTCTGAGGGTCTTAGAGTCGAGCACACTCGAAGTCTGAGTCTCTGAGGGTCTTAAAGTCGAGCACACTCGAAGTCTGAGCCGGTCTCTGAGGGCGTGGCATGTGGGCCTCAGGGAGCGGTGGGTAGGGGTTGGGCGGGTCAAGGTGAGCGGGTGTTGGGCGTGGCGGGGCTTGTGTTTGCGTCCCGCCGGCTCCGGGGGTGGGTGGTTCTTGGCGCGGGACGGGCGGGGGACGCACGGCAGCAGCAGAACAACGTCGCGGCGGAAGCGAGAGTTCAGCCCGAAGTAGATGAGCGGGTTGTAGAAGGACGCGGATTTAGCAAAGAGCCGCGTGAAGATGGACGTCAGGCTGGGGACGGAGAAACCGCAGGCCGACCACAGCGAGACCACGGCGTACGGAGACCAGGCCAGGATGAAGGCCATGCAGATCACTATGGAAACCTGAGGACGAGGGACACAGATCACTATGGAAACCTGAGGACGAGGGACACAGATCACTATGGAAACCTGAGGACGAGGGACACAGATCACTATGGAAGATCACTATGGAAACTGAGGATAGACACAGATCACTATGGAAACCTGAGGACGAGGGACACAGATCACTATGGAAACCTGAGGACAGGGGACACAGATCACTATGGAAACCTGAGGACTAGGGACACAGATCACTATGGAAACCTGAGGACAGGGGGCACAGATCACTATGGAAACCTGAGGTCATGGGACACAGATCACTATGGAAACCTGAGGACAGGGGACACGTCAGGACAGAGGTACTGAGGACAGGGGCCGGCATGAAGTCTATAAAGCATAACCCAATTAAAGACTATGGGAAACATGACCCCATTAAAGTCTATGGGAAACATGACCCCATTAAAGTCTATGGAAACATGACCCATTAAAGTCTATGGGAAACATGACCAAGACTATGGAAACATGACCCCATTAAAGTCTATGGGAAACATGACCCCATTAAAGTCTATGGGAAACATGACCCCATTAAAGACTATGAAACATACCCATTAAAGACTATGGGAAACATGACCCATTAAAGCTATGGGAAACATGACATTAAAGCTATGGGAACTGACCCCATTAAAGTACTATGGGAAAACATGACCCCATTAAAGTCTATGGAAACAGAGCATCCCCAGCGTCCCGTACTCACGATGGTGACGTCCCGCTCCATCTTGCGCTGTCGCTCGCTCAGGGGCCCCTCAGCGGAGAGGGCGTGGCCTCGTTTGACCGTGCGGATGATGGACACGTAACAGACAACATCACCAGCACCGGCGCCAAGAACTGGGCCAACAGCACCGCCATGATGTAAGAGCGAGCGAGCGCCGAGTGGGAGGCCGCCGCCCAGTCGACCTCACACGTGCCGTACCCGCGGTCTGGAAGAGACAGACATTACCATATAAGAGAGGGCATCACCAATAAGGAGGGACGTCACCACATAGAAGAACGTACCACAAAGAGAGGACATCACCCACATAAGAGAGGACGTCAACCCACATAAGAGAGGAACGTCACCCACATAAGAGAGGACGTCACCACATAAGAGAGGAACGTCACCCACATAAGAGAGGAACGTCACCCACATAAGAGAGGACGTCACCCACATAAGAGAGGAACGTCACCCACATGAGAGGGACGTCACCCACATAAGAGAGGAACGTCACCCACATAAGAGAGGACGTCACCCACATAAGAGAGGACGTCACCCACATAAGAGAGGGACGTCACCCACATAAGAGAGGGACGTCACCCACATAAGAGAGGGACGTCACCCACATAAGAGAGGGACGTCACCCACATAAGAGAGGGACGTCACCCACATAAGAGAGGGACGTCACCCACATAAGAGAGGGACGTCAACCCACATAAGAGAGGGACGTCACCCACATAAGAGAGGGACGTCACCCACATAAGAGAGGGACGTCACCCACATAAGAGAGGAACGTCACCCACATAAGAGAGGGACGTCACCCACATAAGAGAGGGAACGTCACCCACATAAGAGAGGGACGTCACCACATAAGAGAGGGACGTCACCCACATAAGAGAGGGACGTCACCCACATAAGAGAGGGACATCACCCACATAAAGAGGGACGTCACCCACATAAGAGAGGGACGTCACCCATATAAGAGAGGGACGTCACCCATATAAGAGAGGACTCACCCATATAAGAGAGGGACGTCACCCATATAAGAGAGGGACGTCACCCATAAAGAATCATAAGAGAGGGACGTCACTCATATAAGAGAGGAACGTCACCCACATAAGAGAGGACGTCACTCATATAAGAGAGGGACGTCACCCACATAAGAGAGGGACGTCACCCACATAAGAGAGGGACATCACCCACATAAGAGAGGGACGTCACCCACATAAGAGAGGGACGTCACCATATAAGAGAGGGACGTCACCCACATAAGAGAGGGACGTCACCATATAAGAGAGGGACATCACCCACATAAGAGAGGGACGTCACCCACATAAGAGAGGGACGTCACCCACATGAGAGGAACGTCTAAGAGAGGGACATCACCCGTATAAGAGAGGAACGTCACCCACATAAGAGAGGGACATCACCCATATAAGAGAGGAACGTCACCCATATAAGAGAGGGACATCACCCATATAAGAGAGGGACATCACCCACATGAGAGGGACATCACCCATATAAGAGAGGGACGTTACCATATAAGAGAGGGACGTCACCCAATGAGAGGAACGTCACCCACATAAGAGAGGGACGTCACCCATATAAGAGAGGACGTCACCCACATAAGAGAGGGACATCACCCATATAAGAGAGGAACGTCACCCTATAAGAGAGGGACATCACCCATAAGAGAGGGACATCACCCACATGAGAGGGACATCACCCATATAAGAGAGGGACGTTACCCACATAAGAGAGGGACGTCACCACATATAAGAGAGGGACATCACCATATAAGAGAGGAACGTCACCCATATAAGAGAGGGACATCACCACATGAGAGGGACATCACCCATATAAGAGAGGACGTTACCATATAAGAGAGGGACGTCACCCACATGAGAGGGACATCACCCATAATAAGAGAGGGACGTTACCATATAAGAGAGGGACGTCACCCAATGAGAGGAACGTCACCCACATAAGAGAGGGACATCACCCATATAAGAGAGGGACGTTACCATATAAGAGAGGGACTCACCCATATAAGAGAGGAACGTCACCACATAAGAGAGGGACATCACCCATATAAGAGAGGAACGTCACCCATGATAAGAGAGGGACATCACCCACATGAGAGGGACATCACCCATATAAGAGAGGGACGTTACCATATAAGAGAGGGACGTCACCCACATAGAGAGGGACGTCACCCATATAAGAGAGGGACATCACCATATAAGAGAGGGACGTCACTCCACATAAAGAGAGGGAAATCATCCATAAGAGAGGACGTCACCCACATGAGAGGGACGTCACCAATATAAGAGAGGGAAATCATCCATATAAGAGAGGGACGTCACCCATATAAGAGAGGGAGTCACTCACATAAGAGAGGACATCACCATTAAGAGAGGGACATCACCCATATAAGAGAGGGAAATCATCCATATAAGAGAGGGACGTCACCCATATAAGAGAGGGAAATCATCCATATAAGGAGGACGTCACCATATAAGAGAGGGAAATCAGTCATATAGAGAGGGACGTCACCCATAGAGAGGGAACGTCACCCCACCATAAGAGGGGACTCACCATAATAAAGAGAGGAATCCATTCCATATAGAGAGGACGTCACCACATAAGAGAGGGACGTCACCCATATAGAGAGGGCGTTCACCATATAAGAGGGAAATCATCCATAAAGAGAGGGACGTCACCCATATAACGAGAGGGACATCACCCATATAAGAGAGGGAGTCACTCCATAAGAGAGGGACAATCCCCATATAAGAGAGGGACGTCACAATATAAAGAGAGGGAAAATCAACATATAAGAAGAGGGACGTCACCGCATATAAGAGAGGGACGTCATCACATAAGAGGGGACGTACCCATATAGAGAGGGACGTCACATAATAAGAGAGGGACGTCACCCATATAGAGAGGGACGTCACCCATATAAGAAGGGACGTCAACCCCATAAGAGAGGGACGTCACCACATAAGCAGAGGAGACGTCCCCACATAAGAGAGGGACGTCACCACATAGAAGGGGGGGAAAAAACGTCAAAACACTAGAGGGGGCGTCACCCACATCAAGAGGGGACGTCACCACATAAGAGGGGACGTCACCACATTAAGAGGGGACGTCACCCCCATAAAGGAGGGGGACGTCACCCACATACAGAGGGGGACTCACCCACATAGAGGGGGAGTCACCACATAAGAGGGGGACGTCACCACATAAGAGGGCGGACGTCACCCACATAAGAGGGGGACGTCACGCCATAAGAGAGGGACGTCACCCACATAAGAGGGGGACGTCACCCACATAAAGGCGGGAGTCACCCATAAGAGGGGACGTCACCACATAAGAGGGGGCGTCACCCACATAAGAGAAGGGACGTCACCACATAAGAAGGGACGTCACCACATGAGGGGGACGTCACCCACATAAGAGGGGACGTCACCCACATAAGAGGGGACGTCACCCACATAAGAGGGGGACGTCACCAATAGAGGGGGACGTACCCCACATAAAAGGGACGTCACCACATAAGAGGGGGACGTCACCCCATAAGAGAGGGACGTCACCCCACATAAGAGGGGACGTCACCCAACATAAGAGGGACGTACCCACATAAGAGGGGGACGTCCCTAAGAGAGGGACGTCAACTCAATAAGAGGGAGACGTCACCACATAAAGGGGACGTCACCCACATAAGAGGGGGACGTCACCCATAGAGGGGGACGTCACCACATAAGAAGAGGGACAATAACAAAGAGAGGGACGTCACCCACATAAGAGAGGGACAATCACCACATAAGAGAGGGACCCGTCACCCAATAAGAGAGGGACTCACGCACATAAGAGAGGTTACACCCACATAAGGAGGGACGAGAGAGGGACATCACCACATAAGGGAGGGCGTCACCCACATAAGGGAGGGACGTCATCCCCTAAGAGAGCGGACGTCACCCCATAAGAGAGGAGTACTCAATATAAGAGAGGGAACGTCACCTCCATAGAGGGGGACGTCACCCACATTAAGAGAGGAGTCACCACATAAGAGAGGGACATCACCAATATAGAGAGGGACGTCACCCATATAAGAGAGAGACGTCAACCACATAAGAGAGGACGTCAACACTAAGAGGGAAACGTTCACCCACAATAAGAGAGGGACGTCACCCACATAAGAGAGGGACATCAACCATATAAGAGAGGGAATCACCACATAAAGAGAGGGACGTCACTCATAATATGAGAGGTTCGCACCATATAAGAGAGGGACATCACTCAATATATGAGGGACATCACCCAATAGAGAGGACATACCCATAATAAGAGAGGGACAGTTCACTCATATATGAGAGGTTCGCACCTCACATAGAGAGGGACATCACCCATATAGAGAGGGAGCGTCACCCACATAAGAGAGGTTTATCACCCACATAAGAGAGGGACATCACCCATATAAGAGAGGGACATAACCCATATAAGAGAGGGACAATCACCTATAAGAGAAGGGACATCACCCACATAAGAGAGGGACGTCACCCAAAGAGAGGGACTCACCCATATTTAAGAGAGGGACCATACCATATAAGAGAGGGCATCACCCATATAAGAGAGGAACTCACCCTATAAGAGAGGGACATACCCATATAAGAGAGGGACGTTCACTCACATACCCCATGGTCTGGAAGAGACGACGTTACCATAATAGAGAGGGACATCACCCAATAAGAGAGGGACATCACCACATGAGAGGGACATCAAAACCATATAAGAGAGGGACGTACATATAAGAGAGGACGTCACCCACATAAGAGAGGGACGTCACCCTTAAAGGAGGGAATCACCCATATAAAGAGAGGGACGTCACTCACATAAGAGAGGGACGTCACCCATATAAGAGAGGGACGGTCCACCAAAAAGAGGGGAAACATCCATATAAGAGAGGGACGTCACCGCATATAAGAGAGGGACGTCACTCACATAAGAAGAGGGACATCAACCCTATAAGAGAGGGACATCACCATATAAGCAGAGGGAAATCTCCATATAAAGAGGCGACGTCACCCCTAAGAGAGGGACGTCACCCTATAAAGAGGGACGTCAACCCAATATAAGAAGAGGGAAATCATCCATATAAAGAGAGGGACGTCACCCATATAAGAGAGGACAATCACCCATATAAAGAGAGGGACGTCACCAAATAAGAGAGGGAATCATCCATATAAGAGAGGGACACACCCATATAAGAAGAGGGGACGTCACTCACATAAGAGAGGGACGTCACCCATCATAAGAAGGGACGTCACCCATATAAGAGAGGGAAATCATCCATATAAGAGGGGACGTCACATATAGAGAGGGACATCACCCATATAAGAGAGGGACGTCACTCACAATACCATGGTCCTGGAAGAGACAGACGTTACCAATTAAGAGAGGGACATCACCCACATAGAGAAGGGACGTCACCCACATACGAGGGGGACGTCACCCACATAAGAGGGACGTACCCCATATAAAGGGACGTCACCACATAAGAGAGGACGTCACCCACATGAGAGGGACATCCCCCACATGAAGAGAGGGACATCACCCATATAAGAAGGGACGTCACCCACATAATGAGGGGACGTTCACCACAATAAGGGGGGACGTCACCGCACATAAGAGGGGGACGTCACCCACAAAGAGGGGACGTCACCCAATGAGAGGACATCACCACATAAGAGAGGGACGTCACCCACATAAGAGAGGTTCATCACACAATAAGGGAGGGACGTCACCGCCAATAAGAGAGGGACGTCACCCCTAAGAGAGGTTCATACCCACATAAGAGAGGGACGTCACCCACAATAGAGGGGGACGTCACCCCACAATAAGGAGGTTCTCACCCACAATAAGGGAGGGACGTCACCCACATAAGAGAGGGACGTCACCCACATAAGAGAGGGACGTCACCACATAAGAGAGACGTCCACCCAATAGAGAGGACATCCATATAAGAGAGGGACGTCACCCCATAAGAGAGGACGTCACCCACATAGGGAGGGACGTCACCACATACGAGAGGGACGTATCACCCACATAGAGGGGACGTCACTTCATATAAGAGAGGATCACCGCACATAAGGGAGGGACGTCACCCACATAAGACGAGGGAGTCACCCACATAAGAGAGGGAGCGTCACCCACTAAGAAGGGCGTCACCACCACAAAAGAGAGGGACATCACCCATATAAGAGAGGGACGTCACCCACATACGAGAGGGACGTCACCACACATAGGGAGGGACGTCACCACACATAAGAGAGGGCGTCACCCATAAGAGAGGGACGTCACCCACAAGAAGAGGGATGTCACTCACATAAGAGAGGGACGTCACCCACATACGAGAGGGACATCACCCACATAAAGAGAGGGACATCCCCACATAAGGGAGGGACGTACCCACAAAGGAGGGACGTCACCCACATAAGAGAGGGACATCACCCACAATAACGAGAGGGAGTCAACCCACATAAGAGAGGACATCAACCACATAAGAGAGGGACGTACCACATAAGGGAGGGACGTCACCCACATAAGAGAGGGACGTCCACCCACATAAGAGAGGGAACATCACCCCACATAAGAAGGGACGTCACCCACATAAGGGAGGGAGTCACCCACATAAGGGAGGAACGTCACCACATAAGGGAGGGAGTCACTGCCAATAAGAGAGGGACGTCACCCACATAAGAGGGGGAACGTCACCCACATAAGAGAGGGACGTCACCCACATAAGAGAGGACATCACCCATATAAGAGAGGGACATCACTCATATATGAGAGGTTTCGTCAACCCACATAAGGAGGGACATCACCCACATAAGAGAGGGGACGTCACCCACATAAAGAGAGGTTTCATACCACATAAGAGAGGACATCACCCATATAAAGAGAGGGACGTCACCCATAATAAGAGAGGGACGTCACCATATAAGAGAGGGACATACCCATAAAGAGAGGGACATAACCTATAAGGAGGACATCACCCACATCAAGAGAGGGACATCACCTATAAAGAGGGACATCACCCATATAAGAGAGGGACATAACCCATATAAGAGAGGGACATCACTCATATATGAGAGGTTCGTCACCCAATAAGAGAGGTTGTCACCACATAAGAAGGGACGTCACCCACAATGAGAGGGGACATCACCCATATAGAGAGGGAACGTCACTCACATAGAGAGGGACATCACCCATATAAGAGAGGGACACCACCATCATAAGAGAGGGACATCACCCATATAAGAGAGGGACATCACAACACATATAGAGAGGACATCAACCACATAAAGAGGGACATCACCACATAAGAGAGGGACCACACCCATAATAAGGAGGGACGCACTCAATAAAGAGAAGGGGACGTCACCACATTAAGAGAGGAATCACCCATATCAGAGAGGGACGTCACCCATGATAAAGAGAGGGACATCAACCCATATAAGAGAGGGACATACCCATATAAGAGAGGGACGTCCTCACATAAGGAAGGGACGTCACTACATAAGAGAGGGACTCACCCATATAAGAGAGGGACGTCACCCATAAAGAGAGGGACATCACCCATATAAGAGAGGGACATCACTCATATAGAGAGGACATCACCCACATAGAGAGGGACGTCCCCCATATAAGAGAAGGGAGTCACCCATATAAGGAAGAGGGGACATCACCCATATAAGAGAGGGCGTCATCACATAAGAGAGGGACATCACCCACATTAAGAGAGGGACATCAATTCCCACATAAGAGAGGGACATATCACCCATATAAGAGAGGGACGTCACTCACAAAGAGAGGACGTCACTCATATAAAGAGGGAGCTCACTATATAAGAGAGGGACATCACCCCATATAAAGAGGGGTCCATCACATAAGAGAGGGACGTCATCACATAAGAGAGGGACGTCATCATATAAAGAGGGACATCACTCATATAAGAGAGGGACATCACCCCACAATAGAGAGGGACGTCACTCCCCATAAGAGAGGGGACCATCACTCATATAAGAGAGGGAACGTCCACTCCCATAAGAGGAGGGACGTCACTCCCATATAAGAGAGGACATTCAACCCACATAAGAGCGGGACATCACTCATATAAGAGAGGGACATCACCCATATAAGAGAGGGACATCAACTCATATAAGAGAGGGACATCACCACAAAGAGAGGGAATCATGCATATAAGAGAGGGACATCACCCCATAAGAGAGGGACATCACCCACATAAAGAGGGACATCAACCCACATAAGAGAGGGACATCACCCAATAAGAGAGGGACATCACTCATAAGAGAGGGACGTCACTCACATAAGAGAGGGACTCAACTCACATAAGAGGAGGACGTCACTCAACATAAGAAGGGACATCAACCCACATAAGGAGGGACGTACTCACATAAGAGAGGGACATCACTCATATAAGAGAGGGATGTCACCCACATAAGAAGCGACCTCACCCAATAAGAGAGGGACACATCATATAAGGAGGGACATCACTCATATAAGAGTAGGGACGTAACTCACATAGAGAGGGACATCACCCACATAGAGAGGGACGTCACTCACAATAAGAGAGGGAACATCACCCATATAAGAGAGGGACATCACTCATATAAGAGAGGGACATCAACCCAAATGAAGAGAGGGAATCACCCAATAAGAGAGGGACGTTCACTCACATAAGAGAGGGAACGTCACACATAAGAGAGGGACATCACTCAATTTAAGAGAGGATAGGACGTCACCATATAAGGAGGGACATCACTCACAATAAGGAGGGACATCACTCATATAAGAGAAGGGACGTCACCCACATAAGAGAGGGACATCACTCATATAAGAGAGGGAGTCACCACATAAGAAGGGACATCACCCACATAAGAAAGAGGGACGTCACTCACATAAGAGAGGGACGTCAACCCATATAAGAGAGGGACATCACCTCATATAAAGAGAGGGACATCACCCACATAAGAGAGGGACATCACCCACATAAGAGAGGGAACACACGATTAAAGAGAGGGACACACATTAAAGAGAGGGATACACGATTCAAAGAGAGGGACACACGATTAAAACGATTAAAGAGAGGGACATCACCCATATAAGAGAGGGACATCACTCATATAAGAGAGGACATCACTCATATAAGAGAGGGGATGTCACTCACATAAGAGAGGGACATCACCATATAAGAAGGCATCACCCATATAAGGAGAGGGACATCACTCATATAAGAGAAGGGACAATCCAATCCCATATAAAGAGGGACATCACTCATATAAGAGAGGGACATCACCCAATAAGAGAGGGACATCACCCACATAAGAGAGGGACATCACCCACATAGAGAGGGACATCACCGCACATAAGAGAGGGACATCACTCATTATAAGAGAGGGACGTCACTCCACATAAGAGAGGGCATCACCCAATAAGAGATGACGTCACTCACATAAGAAGAGGGACATCACCACATAAGAGAGGAGTCACCCATAAAGAGAGCGACATTCACTCATATAAGACGAGGGATGTCACTCACATAAGAGAGGGCACCCCACATAAGGAGGGACAATCACCCATATAAGAGAGGGAGTCACTCAACATGAGAGGGACACACCCATATAAGAGACGGGACATCACCATATAAGAGAGGGACATCAACCCTCCCCCCCACATAGGAGAGGACATCACTATATAGAGAGGGACATCACTCACATAAGAGAGGGACATCACCACATAGAGAGCGACATACCCAATAAGAGAGCGACATCCGACGCATGTAGAGAGGGACATCCCCCACATAAGAGAGGGATGTCACCAAGCACATAAGAGAGCGATCATCACCCACATAAGAGACGACATCACACCCATGTAAGAGAGGGACATCACGCACATAAGAGAGGATGTCAACCCACATAAGAGAGCGACATCACCCACATAAGAGAGGGACATCACCCATATAAGAAGGGACATCACCCACTTAAGAGAGGACATCACCATATAGAGAGGGACATCACCCACATAAGACGAGGGACATCACCCACATAGAGAGCGACATACCCACATAAGAGAGGCGACATCACCCATGTAAAGAGGGAACTCCCCACACATAAGAGAGGGATTCACCCACAATAAGAGAGCGACATCAACCCACATAAGAGAGGACGTCACCCACATAAGAGAGGGACATCAAACCCCATAAGAGAGGGACGTCACCCCATAAGAGAGGACGTCAACTCATGATAATGAGAGCGACATCACCCAACATAAGAGAGCGACATCACCCATGTAAGAGAGGGACATCACCCACAATAAGAGAGGGATGTCACCCACATAAGAGAGGGCATCACCCACATAAGAGGACGTCATACATAGGGACGTCACCCACATTGTCATAATCCCCTATGGTCTGGAAGAGACGGACGTTACCATCTCGGGCCCTGAGAACTTCAGGGAGGGGTCTCCTGATGGTTCCAGAGTCAATAATAAACACGGTGAGGCTGCGTTTCAGTTTTCATGCAGCTAAAATCTGGAACAGTCTTCATGAGGATGTGAGACAGGCCTCAACTCTGACAATGTTCAAATCCAGGCTGAAAACAGCTCTTTTTACCCGTGCATATGAAAACTGAAAGTATTTTATCTGCACTCTTGCCTTTTACTGTCATTGATTAACTTTATGTTGATGTTTATTGATTGATTTTATCTGTTTCTTGTAATTTTATGCAACTGTGAAGCACTTTGAATTGCCTTGTGAATGAATTGTGCTCTACAAATAAACTTGCCTTTGTCTTGCCATATATGAGAGGGACATCACTAACATACCCCCATGGAAGGGGGTGGGCAAACTGTCTCTTTCCATAACTGACATGCTTTTTCTCTGCTTTTTCTTGAAAATTGCGTATATCAGAGGCACCATCATCCCTCTAGAGTGGCTCTATGTGTTTCATTTTTTCACTTAATTATGTATTTCATTCACAAGTGACAAAACACCCATAAAAAGCACTAAGTCAATGCAGTTTGAAAGCGAGAAGAGCCCCTGTGTTAATGTTATCAGTTTACAATATTTACAATTATCATCAAGGCAGTTCCAGATATAATTTAGTTCATTTTGGGAGAAACTTGAGCAGAATTAAGTTCAAGACTTCACGTTATTGTTGGTCCGGCCCTCTAACTTAATCCAGGTTACTCATGGGGCCCCACTGCAGGTAAAGACATGGATCAGTTTTGGTTTGGAAGAGTTTGGTTTGGAATAGTTTTAAAAAGTTATTTTTACTGATTTTGTAGAAATTTTTTCCAAGACTAAACCAGATCCCAAATCCCTCTGAGCAAATCTAATATAAGAGCACAAGTTTAAATCTGTCTCTGAACATTAGAACATTCTCTGACCTCTAAAACTGCCCATCCGAACAGAGGAGCTGCAGACCAGAACGAGGAGAAGGTCCAGATGAAGATCAGTGTCGCTGCAGTGCTGGAGCGAGTGATGTGTCGCGCTGGAACCACAGGAACATCACAACATGAGGGAGAACAGGAGGAGAACATGAGGAGAACATGAGGAGAACATGAGGAGAACATGAGGAGAACATGAGGAGAACATGAGGAGAACATGAGGAGAACATGAAAACATGAGGAGAACATGAGGAGAACAGGAGGAGAACAGGAGGAGAACAGGAGGAGAACAGGAGGAGAACAGGAGGAGAACATCACAGCATCAGAGGACGATGTCTGGACCTGGACTTTCATAACTTCCATAAATGCAGCGACAACGCGACAAAAAAAGTTATGATTCTAATGAGGCGTTACACTGGCCAGTCCAGCCGAGGACCTTTAGATTTGGGTAAGGCCCAACTGCAGAAAACACTCTCGGTTTAAAAGAGACGTCACATCACACTATTCTAACCCCAGTCCAGTCGTAAACCCTCCACACGAGACTGTTTTCAACTCGCCAGACTCAGCAGAGAGGAGCACGGACACAGCACAGGCTTAAAGGTAACAAAGCACAAGAGGAGTAGTAGTGGTAGTAGTAGTAGCAGCAGCAGTAGTAGCAGTAGCAGTAGTAGTAATGCAGTACTGACCGTGACTCGGGTGGCAGCCTTTAACGTATCTCGTGAGGCTGATGATGGTTAAAGTGTTGATGCTGCTCAGACCAAACAGAAGAGTCAGGAACCCATCCACCTGCAACAAAGGAGAGGTCAGACCACGCCCCTAACCACGCCCTCTAATCAAACCACACCCCCAAAACACCTGCAACACAAGGAGAGGTCAGACCAAGCCCCTAACCACGCCCTCTAACCAAACTCCAAACACCTGTCACAGAAGGACCGGTCAGACCACGCCCTCTAACCAAACCACACCCCCAAAACACCTGTCACATAAGGACCGGGTCAGACACGCCTCTAACCAAACCACACCCCCAAAAACACCTGTCACATAAGGACCGGTCAGACCACGCCCTTAAACAAACCACACCCCCAAAACACCTGCAACACAAGGAGAGGTCAGACCACGCCCCTAACCACGCCCTCTAACCAAACTCCCAAAACACCTGTCACATAAGGACCGATCAGACCACGCCCTCTAACCAAACCACACCCCCAAAACACCTGTCACATAGGGACCGGTCAGACCACGCCCCACACCTGTACACATGGGCGTCAGAACCATTCATTGTGAGGGGGACGTGTCCCCCCCACTTATGAAAAGTGGTTGTTTGGTCCCCTCCACTTTCACAACGTGAATTTTCATTGACTTTACATTTTACTAGTTTAGACCTTTTCAATAGGCGGCCGAGGGCAAACTATTAAATCTGACCCGCGCATTATTTTTCATAAAAAAACGATATATGTGGGCATTATCACGTCAGTATCGCGTTGCCCCGCGGCGCATACGCTCCGCTTTGAGTAGCTGTGTTTATGCGGCTCCGTCACCATCACCTCAGAGTGGCTGAAATGTAAACATGGCTCTGTAAACCGCTGAAAAACAGCTAAAGTGAGAATACTGGAGCTTATCGTTGGACAGACTAAGTTTGACCAAACCGAAGCACAGGACACTCGTGCATCGTGTTTTCTGAGTTTTTCACGGATTATCACATAGAAGAGGCAGACTTTTCTCTGTGTTTTCCTGTCTTCATCGGTACAAAGGGGCCTAACTTTAAGGTAAGGAACATCAGGTTTGGATGTGTGGTAAAGCGAGTGATGAAGCTGATGTAGCGCAAGTTTGGGGAAACTGCACCGGGGCTAGCACGAGTGTTCAGTCAATACGCCTGTTAAACCTCTGTCTGGAGTCTAACTTAACCAATAATATCTGAATTATTCATTTGACGGATAAATGTTTGCTTCCTTTACGCTGACTCAGTTTTATCTGCGTTGTGGGAAATGTGAAGATACAAGCGTTGAGATGTTTGTTGCGATGGCAGGAGTTAACGGGTGTAGCTGAATCTGAACAAATGAGATGCAAACACGAGCGCGCCATCTCATAAGAGCACTTAATTCACTGAGTTTTTCACAAAACGTCATAAAGCCAGGGCTGGACAGGAGAACAGCGGCTCCACAGATGTTGGTCAGCCCTATATGTTCACCCAGCTGTGAGGAGGCACTGCTGAGCTGATCGAGTCTCATGTTTTCCTGAAGTAGCGTCCGATTTGGATGTAGTCTCGCTAAAGCCCTAAAGCCCCCCCCCCCCCCATTTTTGAAATGTGTCCCCCCCCACCTTCCAAACGCTTCGACGACGCTACATGTACATAACCCACCAATAAAGTCAAGCCGAAATCAGGTCCATGTGTTTTCAGCAAATTATTCAGTCGAAGCAAAAATGGCACTTGTTAGCTAACGTTAGCATATGTAGCATGGAGCTAACGTTAGGAAATGGACAATGATAAGCTAAGTATTTATGAGCTGTTGAACCCTTTGGAGAGGAGTCTCCATGTCGTCTCTTTGTTTAGTAGAAAGACATATTCATAATCAGTGTTTGTTAAAGTAACTGTGGAGAGTTAAAGTGTTGTTTTCTCCTCGCACGGCTTCAACATGACCATATATGGGCGGTTCCAAACATGACCATATATGGGCGGTTCCAAACATGACCATATATGGGCGGTTCCAAACATGACCATATATGGCGGTTCCAAACATGACCATATATGGGCAGCTCCACAGCCCTTCCCAAAGTCCAGCACGTGGCGGGAATATGAGAATACGTCACGTTTTTCCTCATTCATTAACAGGACTTTTTCGTAACAATAGAGATTACGGGCTAAAGCACCTGCAAGTCACGGGTTTGAAAATAAGCCGTCACATGACCACATGACCACATCCAGCTCCTAGATCGGGTCAAATACGCTAAATATAATTTCAAAACTGATTGATTTTTGGTGGTTAACCTTTGGAGGCCCCGGACCCCACTTTAGGAACAGCTGGTCTGTGAGATACAAGAAGGTTGAAAGTGCTGTTTGGAAGATCTGCAAATTCACTGACTCCAGTTTATCTCCAGTGTCAAGAAATGAGGACATTGGGGGAAAATAGGCAAAGACAATTAGGGGAAGATTTGGGAGGAAACAAGTGGGACAAATTGGGAAGAAATGGGTGAAAAATAGGGGAACATTTAAATATGTATTTTACCTGGATGTAGGAGGGAGTACCTGGATGTTGGAGGAGTACGTGGATGTTGGAGGGAGTACCTGGATGTTGGAGGGAGTACCTGGATGTAGGAGGGAGTACGTGGATGTTGGAGGGAGTACGTGGATTGGCGTGCCTGGAGGTGGAGGAAGTACCTGGCAGGTCCAGATGTGTGAGATGAACAGCTGCGTCTGCTGGAACAGGTTAAGACCTCGAGGATCCCTCTGGAGTACCCGAACACGGCGATGGAGGCGTCGACACGGCCAGATTCAGAGTCAGGATCTCACTGGGTCCAAGAGTGTTTCTCTGACGCAGCAGCACGAAGAGCACCAGGCTGTTCCCGACCAGCGACAGCCGACCCTGAAGGAAACACGACAGGAGTAAACACGACAGCCACACTGAAGATGAAAGAGAGTAAGACACGACAAGCCCACACTGAAGATGAAAGACAGAGTAACACGAACAGGCCACACTGAAGATGAAAAGAGAGAACACGACGAGCCACACTGAAGATGAGAGAGAGAGTAAACACGACAGCCACACCTGAGATGAAAAGAGAGTGTAAACACGACAGCCACCCTGGAAGATGAAAGAGAGAGTAACACGACAGGCCACACTGAGAGATGAAAGAGAGAGTAACACGGACAGCCACACTGAAGATGAAGAAGAGTAACACGACAGCCACCACTGAAGATGAAAGAGAGAGTTAACACGGAAAAACAGGGGCCCCACCACTGAAGATGAAAGAAGAGTAACACGGACAGCCACCCTGAAGATGAAAGAGAGTGTGGTGTAACACGGACAGCGCAACCCTGAAGATGAAGAGGTGTAACACGACAGCCACCCTTAAAGATGAAGAGCAGTTAACACGCACAAGCCACACTGAAGATGAATGAGAGAGTAACACGACAGCCCACACTGAAGAGAAAGAGAGTAACACGACAGCCACACTGAAAGATGAGAGAGAAGAGTAACACGGACAGCCACACTGAAGATGGAAAGATCAGAGTAACACGACACCACACTTGAAGATGAAGAGAGAGTAACACGACAGCCACCCTGGAGATGAAAGAGAGAGTAACACGACAGCCACAACTGAAGATGAAAGAGAGTAACACGACAGCCCACACTGAAGATGAAAGAGAGAGTAACACGAACAGCCACACTGAAGATGAAAGACAGAGTAAACACGACAGCCACACTGAAGATGAAAGAGAGTGTAACACGACAGCCACCTGAAGATGAAAAGAGAGTAACACGACAGCCACACTGAAGATGAAAGAGAGAGTAACACGACGCCAACTGAAGATGAAAGAGAGAGTAACACGACAGCCACACTGAAGATGAAAGAGAGAGGTAACACGACAGCCACACGAAGATGAAAGACAGATAACAAAAAAAAAAAAAACACGACAGCCACACTGAAGATGAAAGACAGAGTAACACGACAGCCACACTGAAGATGAAAGACAGTGTAACACGACAGCCACACTGAAGATGAAAGAGAGAGTAACACGACAGCCACACTGAAGATGAAAGAGAGAGTAACACGACAGCCACACTGAAGATGAAAGAGGAGAGTAACACGACAGCCACACTGAAGATGAAAAAAAAAAGACAGAGTAACACGACAGCCAACTGAAGATGAATGAAGAGTAACCACAGCCACCCTGAAGATGAAAGAGAGAGTAACACGACAGCCACACTGAAGATGAAAGAGAGAGTAACACGACAGCCACACTGAAGATGAGAGAGAGAGTAACACAACAGCCACACTGAAGATGAAAGACAGAGTAACACGACAGCCACACTGAAGATGAAGACAGAGTAACACGACAGCCACACTGAAGATGAAAGAGAGAGTAACACGACAGCCACACTGAAGATGAAAGACAGAGTAAACACAGCCACACTGAAGATGAAAGACAGAGTAACACGACAGCCACACTGAGATGAAAGAGAGAGTAACACGACAGCCACACTGAAGATGAGAGAGAGTAACACGACAGCCACACTGAAGATGAAAGAGAGAGTAACACGACAGCCACACTGAAGATGAGAAGAGAGTAACACGACAGCCACATGAAGATGAAAGAGAGAGTAACACGACAGCCACACTGAAGATGAAAGAGAGAGTAACACGACAGCCACACTGAAGATGAAAGAGAGAGTAACACGACAGCCACACTGAAGATGAAAGAGAGTAACACGACAGCCACACTGGAAGAGATGAGAGAGGAGAGTAACACGACAGCCACACTGAAGATGAAGAGAGTAACACGACAGCCACACTGAAGATGAAAGAGAGTAACACGACAGCCACACTGAAGATGAAAGAGAGTAACACGACAGCCACACTGAAGATGAAAGAGAGTAACACGACAGCCACACTGAAGATGAAAGAGAGTAACACGACAGCCACACTGAAGATGAAGAGAGAGTAACACGACAGCCACACTGAAGATGAAAGAGGAGTAACACGACAGCCACACTGAAGATGAAAGAGAGAGTAACACGACAGCCACACTGAAGATGAAAAGAGAGTAACACGACAGCCACACTGAAGATGAAGAGAAGTAACACCGCAGCCACACTGAGATGAAGAAGATAACCGACAGCCACCTGAAATGAAAAGAGAGAACCGACAGCCACACTGAAATGAAAGAGGAGTAACACGACGCCACAACTGAAGATGAGGAGAGTAAAACACGACAGCCACACTGAAGATAGAAGAGGAGAACAGACAGCCACACTGAGATGAGACAGAGTACACGACAGCCACACTGGAGATGAAAGAAGTAACCACAGCCACACTGAAGATGAAAGAGGAGTACACGACCCCCAAAAAAAAAAAAAACCACACTGAAGATGAAAGAGAGAGTAACACGAGCCCCTGAAGATGAAAGAGAGTAAACGACAGCCACACTGAAGATGAAGAGAGAGTAACACGACAGCCACACTGAAGATGAAAGAGAGAGTAACACGACAGCCACACTGAAGAATGGAGAAGAGAAGAGTAACACGACAGCCACACTGAAGATGAAGAGAGAGTAACACGACAGCCACACTGAAGATGAAAGAGAGAGTAACACGACAGCCACACTGAAGATGAAAGAGAGAGTTAACACGACAGCCACACTGAAGATGAAATGAGAGAGTAACACGACAGCCACACTGAAGATGAAAGAGAGAGTAACACGACAGCCACACTGAAGATGAAGAGAGAGTAACACGACAGCCACACTGAAGATGAAAGAAGATAAACACGACAGCACACTGAAGATGAAAGGAGAGAGGTAACACGACAGCCACACTGAAGATGAAAGAGAGAGTAACACGACAGCCACACTGAAGATGAAAGAGAGAGTAACACGACAGCCACACTGAAGATGAAAGAGAGAGTAACACGACAGCCACACTGAAGATGAAAGAGAGAGTAACACGACAGCCACACGAAGATGAAAGAGAGAGTAACACGACAGCCACACTGAAGATGAAAGAAGAGTAACACGACAGCCACACTGAAGATGAAAGAGAGTAACACGACAGCCACACTGAAGATGAAGAGAGAGTAACACGACAGCCACACTGAAGATGAAAGACAGAGTAACACGACAGCCACACTGAAGATGAAAGAGAGAGTAACACGACAGCCACACTGAAGATGAAAGAAGAGTAACACGACAGCCACACTGAAGATGAAAAAAAAAAGAAAAGAGAGAGTACACGACAGCCACACGAGATGAAGGAGAGTAACACGACAGCCACACTGAAGATGAAAGACAGAGTAACACGACAGCCACACTGAAGATGAAAGAAGAGTAACACGACAGCCACACTGAAGATGAAGAGAGAGTAACACGACAGCCACACTGAAGATGAAAGACAGAGTAACACGGACAGCCCACACTGAAGATGAAAGAGAGAGTAACACGACAGCCACACTGAAGATGAAAGACAGAGTAACACGACAGCCACACTGAAGATGAAAGAGAGAGTAACACGACAGCCACACTGAAGATGAAGAGAGAGTACACGACAGCACACTGAAGATAAAAGAGTAACACGACAGCCACACTGAAGATGAAGAGAGAGTAACACGAACAGCCACACGAAGATGAAAGACAGAGTAACACGACAGCCACACGAAGATGAAGAGAGAGTTAACAGACAGCACACTGAAGATGAAAGAGAGAGTAACACGACAGCCACACTGAAGATGAAAGACAGATAACACGACAGCCACACTGAAGATGAAGAGAGAGTAACACGACAGCCACACTGAAGATGAAAGAGAGAGTAACACGACAGCCACACTGAAGATGAAAGACAGAGTAACACGACAGCCACACTGAAGATGAAAGAAGAGTAACACGACAGCCACACTGAAGATGAAAGAGAGAGTAACACGACAGCCACACTGAAGATGAAAGAAGAGTAACACGACAGCCCATGAAGAAAAAAGAGAACACGACAGCCACCTGAGATGATGAAAGAGAGAGTAACACGACAGCCACACGAAGATGAAAGGAGAGTAACACGCAGCACACTGAAGATGAAAAGAAGAGTAACACGACAGCCACACTGAAGATGAAAGAGAGAGTAACACGACAGCCACACTGAAGATGAAAGACAGAAGACAGTAACACGACAGCCACACTGAAAGAGAAGAAGAGGTAAAAAGAGTAACACGACAGCACACTGAAATGAAAGAAGAGTAACACGACAGCCACACTGAAGATGAAAGAGAGTAACACGACAGCCCACTGAAGATGAAAGAGAGTAAACACGACAGCCACACTGAAGATGAAAGACAGAGTAACCAACGGACAGCCACAACCTGAAGATGAAAGAGACAGAGTAACACGAAAAGCCGCACACTGAAGATGAAAGAGAGAGTAAACCACGACAGCCACACTGAAGATGAAAGGAGAGAGGTTAACACGACAGCCACCCTGAAGATGAAAGAGAGAGTAACAGACAGCCACACTGAAGAAGAAAGAGAGAGTAACACGACAGCCACACTGAAGATGAGAGAGGAGTAACGACAGCCACACTGAAATGAAAGAAGAGTAACACGACAGCCACACTGAAGATGAAAAGAGTAACACGACAGCCACACTGAAGATGAATGAGAGAGTAACACGACAGCCACATGAAGATGAAAGAGGAGTAACACACGACAGCCACACTGAATTGAAAGAAGAGTAACACGACACCACACTGAAGATGAGAGAGGTAACACACAGCCACACTGAAGATGAAAGAGAGTACACACAGCCACACTGAAGATGAAGAGAGTAACCGACAGCCACACTGAGATGAAAGACCAGAGAACACGACAGCCACACTGAGATGAAAGAGAGAGTAACACACAGCCACACTGAGATGAAGAGAGAGTACACGCACCACACGAAGATGAAAGAGAAGTAACACAAGAGCCACCCCCGTATGTAGTAATTCTAACACACTCAGTACTGTATTAACCCTCTATCCACCGAGGGCGGGTTTTTGTCATTGATAAAACACCAGGGGCGCTCCTCACCACTGTAGCAAAGTAAAGAACCATTTATGGTTACATTCTACATGAGCTCATAATGAGCGCCTGTAGAAACCCACGAGTAGAGGATTCTACAGGAGCAGCTTTTAATTCCATAAATACTAAAGCATTTTCATTTCATACGATATTTAAACATTTGATCAAACAGGAAAAAAGACATTTTATATTCAAAACTAAATAAGCCACAACGGGAAACTTTGACTGGAAAAATAGGGAGGGGTATATAGGGAGGGGTATATAAGGAGTAGGGAGGAGTATATAAGGTGGAGTATATGGGGGGAGTATATAAGGAGGAGTATATAGGGAGGAGTATATAGGGAGGAGTATATGAGGAGGAGTATATGAGGAGTATATAAGGCGGAGTATATGAGGAGTATATAAGGCGGAGTATATAGGGAGGAGTATATAGGGAGAAGTATTTATTTATTGGTTTATTTGGTCGGGACAGTGCATGTTAATGAACATACATGGGTCTCATGCATGTAAACAAGCCACAACAGATTGTAGCCTGGGCTAATTTGCGTCCGTCGTCCCCCATGCGCACTCTCACACACACTCTCATTCAAGTAGGCCTATTGTACACGTTTTTAGTGGTAGGGAAACCGGAGTACCGGAGGAAACCTACGCAGACACGGGGAGAACATGCAAACTCCACACAGAAAGGCCCCGTCCAGGTGGGAATCGAACCCTGGACCTTCTAGCTGTGAAGCACGAGCGCTAACCGCTGTACTACCGTGCCGCCCAAGTATATAGGGAGGATAATAGGGAGGAGTATATGAGGAGAGTATATAGGGAGGAGTATATAGGGAGGAGTATATGAGGAGGAGTATATAGGGAGGAGTATATGAGGAGGAGTATATGAGGAGGAGTATATAAGGAGGAGTATATAGGGAGGAGTATATGAGGAGGAGTATATAGGGAGGAGTATATAGGGAGGAGTATATGAGGAGAGTATATAGGGAGGAGTATATAGGGAGGAGTATATGAGGAGGAGTATATAGGGAGGAGTATATAGGGGAGGGAGTATATAGGGAGGAGTATATAGGGAGGAGTATATAGGGAGGAGTATATGAGGAGAGTATATAGGGAGGAGTATATGAGGAGGAGTATATAGGGAGGAGTATATAGGGAGGAGTATATTAATTCTGCCCCAAGAATTAATTTCTACATCAAAGTGCAATGAGTTTGCAAAATTTTTTAGTGACAAGGTCCAAGCATTAAAAACGCTATTAGCTCTACAATACAAATGGTAACATTTAAACCAGTAGCAGACCTAGAGCTGACATTTTTTACACCGGTCACTAACGACATAGTGGAGGATGTTATCTCTGGTCTGAGCTCAAGTACATGCTGCCTGGACGAACTACCAACTAGATTTTAAAGTCTGTGCTGAGCAGTTTATCACAACAACTCACGCGTTTAGTTAACACCTCACTCCAGACTGGAGTTTTCCCAAAGGCCCTGAAAACAACTGTCATCAAGCCTCTGCTGAAGAAGAGTGGTCTTGATGCCACAGAAATGAATAATTATCGACCTATATCAAATCTGCCCTTTATAGGAAAAGTCTTGGAGAAAGTGGTTTACAGCCAGCTTACAGACGTTCTTCTTGTAAATAATATTTTTGATGTGTTCCAGTCGGGCTTTAGACCATACCACAGTACTGAGACGGCCCTAATCAAGGTGACAAATGACATCAGGCTAATACAGATGCAGGCAAGGTCACAGTTTTAGTTCTGCTGGACCTTAGCGCTGCGTTTGACACAGTGGATCACGGGATCTTACTAGAGAGGTTAAAAACCTGGGTGGGAATCTCTGGAAAGGCTCTTGAGTGGTTCAGATCCTACCTCGAGGAACGAACTTACTATGTTGCGGTGGAAACTGTGTCTCAGACCGGATGGCATTGACCTGTGGGGTTCCCCAGGGGTCGATTCTGGGCCCCTCTTGTTCAATTTGTACATGCTTCCCCTGGGTCAATTGATATCCAGTAATAACGTGTCCTATCATAACTACGCAGACGACACTCAGATCTATGTTTCACTAACAGCAGGTGAACATGGGCCTGTAGATACTCTGTGTCATTGTATCAAACAGATCAGTGTGTGGATGCAAAACAACTTCCTCCAGTTAAATACAGATAAAACTGAGATAATTGTCTTTGGCCACAAAAACACAGAGAGGTTGTTATTGGTCATCTTGAAACGCTTTCACTGGGACCGAGAAGTCAAGTTAGAAATCTCGGAGTAATCATGGACTCAGACCTGAATTTTAACAGTCATATTAAGTCTATTACATCAGCGGCCTATTACCATCTAAAAAACATTGCTAAAATAAAAAACATAGTGTCTAAACAAGACTTGGAGAGGTTAATTCATGCATTTGTCTCCAGTCGGTTAGACTATTGTAACGGCCTGCTCACTGGCCTTTCCAAACGAGCTGTTAGACAATTGCAGTATATCCAAAATGCTGCTGCTCGAGTCCTGACCAAAACCAGGAAATATGATCATATTAGTCCAGTGCTCCGGTCTCTGCACTGGCTTCCTGTCACTCAGAGAATAGACTTTAAAGTAGCTCTGCTTGTTTACAAGTTCTTCATGGTCAGGCACCGAAATACATCTCAGACATATTACAGCCGTATGAACCACCTCGTGCACTGAGATCCTCAGGGAGGGGTCTCCTGGTGGTTCCCAGGGTCACCGGCAGGCACGTGAGGCTGCGTTTCAGTTCCATGCAGCAAAGGTCTGGAACAGCCTCAGTGAGGACGTGAGACGGGCCTCAAACTTGACGATGTTTAAGTCCAGGCTGAAAGGATACCTTTTTACTGCTGCCTATGGCAATTCATTGTATTTTAACGAATTTTAATATATAGATATACATATTTTTAATGTACATTTTTAATGTAATTTATTTTGTTTTTAATGCTTTTTATTGCATTTTATTGTGTTTGGGTGTCTGGTGTTGCTGTGAGGCACATTGAGTTGTACATGTACATGAAATGTGCCATACAAATAAACTTGCCTTGCCTTGCCTTGCCTATATAGGGAGGAGTATATAGGGAGGAGTATATGAGGAGGAGTATATGAGGAGGAGTATATAGGGAGGAGTATATAGGGAGGAGTATATGAGGAGGAGTACCCAGCAGCAGCAGGTAGACCCCGATGATGGTCTCCCCTGGTCGGACAGAGGGAGGTCTCGGTGAAGCTGTTGTTCCTCCAGACATGGTGGAGGTCTGAGGTCAGAGGAGGATCATGGGAAATGTAGTCTCAGCGTGACGTCATCGAGGCCCTCTGTGCTGTGATTGGCCAAGGCCTGCAGAGGAGGCGGAGCGTTAATGTGCTTGTGAATGAAGCATAAACAGCAGGATCCTATTGTGGTAACCATGGTAACGGGACTGAGTTTATCATCTCAGCACATATTACACTTTTTATGCTTTTTCCACAATTATTTCCCGATAATTTCCCTACATTTTGTCCTATATCTTAAACTGCTTAATCTCGAGTCCACTGTCCGCCAGAAAACCACTAAAACAAGCTTCCCTCCACATTTTTCCTAAATTTTTCATAATTGTTTACTATTTCCTTTTGCAGTTTCCTCATTTGTCTCTTTAAATATATATATATTTTATATTTACATATATTTTATATTTACACCCACATTTTGTTCAAAAATGTTCTGGTTATTTCCTCATGTTGTTCCTCAATGTTTCAAATGTTCACATTTCGTAACAGCCAAACACTGACATGTCAGACTCAGTAACGGTTGGATCTGTCCACATGAACAAAAACTGTCCCGAAGTCCAGCGTCTTCTCTTTGAGCTCAGATGAACTCAGGTCACATGACACACGTCTCATAAAGGCGTCTGAAAGTGGAGTCGTTTATCGCTTTAGTTATTCATCGGCTCACCTGGGTCTGAGAGTGAGAGCTCAGTCCATCCTTCCTGGATCTAGTCCTGATGATCTGATGGTCCTGATGATCTGATGGTCCCTATGGTCCTGATGGTCCTGATGGTCTGACAGTCTGCGGTGAAACCCGAGCCTCCGTTTACGGCGCCTAATCCTTTAAATCCACTCAGAGCAGATTAACAGCAGAGCTCACCTGCAGAGTCAGAGCTTCATCAGAGTCAGAGCTTCATGGGAGACGACATGAGGCCACTTTGACTAAAATAATGGTTTATATCGTTTCTTTTTTTACCCTTTCATGCATGAATTATGATCGGCTGCCCAAGTGTTTTATTCCTCTTAAGGCATGAAATAAACATGTATTCTTCAAGGAGTTGGTGACTTGTCCACTAGGGGGCACAACACGCATTTGAACAACTGATAAAATATGTTCCTAAGAAAACAGCTATAAGCATAAATATTGTAAACACTAGAAAACGATCTTTAACATTGTATTGACAAAGAATTATTTTTTTACTTAATACAGTCTGAATCAGTTGTTGCCAAACCCCTCCCTGGTGCATTCTGCCGCCTGACAGGTGCAGCATGCAAAGCTGTGGCCCTCAACAATATATCTTATGCATGCCTTACAGTCTTATAGTTTTAAGAGTTTACTACTTAAGATATAAAACATATAACACATAACTTATGTCTCATGTTGCACCGAAAACAATCCTACTTGTTCATAACAATGGCCATAAAACTGTTTGCATTTCTTATGTCAGAGTCTTCAGGACCAGGACTGCAGATCAAGGATTTTAAAATACTATAAATGTCCAAATATAGCTCGCGATGCAGGACACATGATTAATGACAAATCAACACTTGGGTATTTTAACACTATTACTCCTTAGGTGTTGCTCCTAGAATAGACGGGATGGACAGATGTTCCTCACCTGTAACACCTGCTCTACTGTCGGCCATCTTGTTTTTGAGGAAATAAACTGCAGTTGCAAAAGCTGACCAGTGGGTGGCGGTGTATGGCACAACACACTAGCGACCAATGTAGTGACAGATCCACCTGTGAGAGTAGACGGTGGTGCAGCTGGTAGAGCGGGTCGTCTCGTGATTGGAAGGTCGGGGGTTTGAATCCCAGCTCCTGCAGGTGCCCCCTGTCAAGACTCTTCACTCTCCCGTGTCTGTGTACACTGGAGGGTGAATGAGAGTGAATGAGTGACTGGTTCTTTACTGTAAAGCCACTTTGGGCCTGACATTTACCACTACAGACTCAAAGGAGAAAACTGAATACGTGTCCACTGTAGTGACCACTGTAGTGTCCACTGTAGTGACCACTGTAGTGACCACTGTGCATGAAAAGGTTAAAGTCCAACAATGCTGAAAAATCGGGAAATTAAGATGAAAAAAAAAAGTACAAATATTAGAGAAAAAAAACTGAAGAAAATTGAAAAAGAGAAAAAATATCTGCATCACTCCAACTGTGACCTGGTCTTAGAGAGTGGTCCAGGCTGAGGTCTTGGGTCCAGGCCTAGGCCTCGTTCCAGACTCAGGTCTTGGTCCAGGTCTCTGTCCAGGCCGAGGTCGTGGTCTAGACTCAGGTCTCTGTTCAGGCCCAGGTCTTGGTCCGGGTCCAGAGCAGAGACTTTGTGACGTTGTGATAAAGTCATTAAAGCATTAGTTAAACCTCCTGCTGCTGAGGCTCAAACGTTCATTACACTCAGGGAAAAAGGAAATGACTCTCGAGCATTAGGTCCCAAAGCAAACTCTGGAGCACGATGAACCTCCCGAGACCTGAGTCTGGACCAAGACCTCGGCCTGGACCCAAGAACCTCGGCCTGGACCCAAGAACCTCGGCCTGGACCGCAGTAACAGCTTTCTCCCTTTGAGCGTCCACTGTTTGACGGTGAACCTAAACTAAAATAACCTCCTGTATAAAGTGTTTGGGAGAAGCAGATGAAACGGGACAAACAGCTGCAAAGGTTTATTCAGAACAGAAAGAGTCCACGTGAGTGGATTTAGAAACAAAACTCCTTTATCATCATTGACATTTCTCTGAAAAGAAAGTTCAAACCAAACCGTCTCATTTAGACACAAATAAAGTCTTTACAAAAACTCAAGCCAGACTTTCAGATTTACATTCAATAAAATTAAATAAATAACTGGTTCACAAAGAAACGTGTCATCGCGACGGGACGTTTAAATAACACTGAAAACTTAAATTATCTTTAACTAAACACAACGTAACGGCTCAAAACGGCCTCGTAAAAAACAGTCACATCACTACGGCTTTTGAAAGGGACGGAGTATTAAAAGGATTACATCTTTACCTCAAAGCTAACGCTAAAGCTAACGGCTAAAGCCAATTACTAACAATTGAAATAAGTAAAAAATATCTTTGATTTAAGAAACTAATTTCAATAAATCTGTCCATGAGGCAGATTTTACATTTGGAAAAACATCTAAATTTTCTAAATTTACTTGGAAAAAACAGATTTTTTTTTTTTTTTTTAGGTAATTGTATAAAACTTTATATATAATAACATATTTCTCAAATTTAGATTCTCAAATCAAGGACAAAGTTACTTGTTTCAAGAATAACTGCACTTTTGACAGAGCTTTGGTTTGTGTCGGAAAGTTTGGACCTGATTAGCGTAAAACTGTTAGCGTTTGGCGTTAGCGCCTCAGAAGCTAAACGTGGCTCAGTTTCCTTTGGCCTAAACATAATCTTTTTTATTTCCCTGATCCAAAAACAAACAAAAGATGTTTCACAGAGGAATGTGAGGAAACATGTCAGGAACATTTGTCACGTTGAGCCTCTGACTTTAACGGTGAACTGTTAAACGTGAAAGAAAATCGTCTCAGAAACTGGTCACTGGGGTCTGAGGTCACAGGGCGGGGGGGTAGTGGGGGCGGGGATGTAGCTGACCAGGTGGGAGGAGCTGGGGGCGGGGCAGTAGACCCTTGCGGGTGGAGCCGGCTGCGGCGGCCAATGGCAGCCGTAGAAGGGGGCGTGGTGCAGGTGAGTGGGCGTGGCCTCGTAGCTCAGGTGCATCATGGGAGGGGCGGGGTCAGGGTAAACCGGAGCAGGGCTGGGCGGGTCCAGGGCGGAGCCAGGAGCTGCGGAGAGAAAAGAGGCGGGGCTTAAAAAGGTTTGACCAGACACTAAAAAAAAACACACCCACAAACACACAAGCAGCTTATTCCCATTTCCACCTTCAGTTCTGAACAAGGCCTGTGTGTGTGGTACCTGGGGCGTGGTCCTCGGGGCCCTCGGGGCGGGACAGTCCTGATAGGCTCCTGGAGGCGGGTGAGAGGCTCTGGGCTCTGGATACGTCTGAGGGACGGCTGTGGGCGGAGTCGAGGTGATTATCAGGTGCAGGAAGGTCATTGGCTGATTCCGAAACCCTTAAATTGTAGCCTCTAAGTCCTAACACTAGCCACTAATCCTTAACCTTTCATGGGGTCAACTGTTAGATCTCTATGCAGTTAGTGAACTAGAGCTTCAGCAGCATTTGCCCAATTCGACCGTCCTTACCCAGGGGAAGGGGAAGTGACATCACCAACAGTTATTCATCTTCTTCTTTAAGGATATTGGCAGGCAAACAAAAGCGCATGCCGCCACCTACTGTAGTGCACATGCAACAACATAGTGTCCAAATAAAGACATTTAAGGAGAAAAAATATAAATCAAATGATCCATCACATTTTCATTTAGCCTTATTTTATCTCAACAGCTGTTTCATAATAATAATAATAAATAGGTTTTATATAGCGCTTTTCTGGACACTCAAAGACGCTTTACATTGCACTATTCATTCACTCCATACTTGATGGTGGTAAGCTACTATTGTAGCCACAGCTGCCCTGGGGTAGACTGACAGAAGCGAGGCTACCAGTTTGCGCCATCGGCCCCTCCGACCACCACCAACCACTCACTCACTCACTCCAGTCGCTAGGCTTCCTGGTGTTACCAAACGGTCTCCCATCCAAGTACTAACCAGGCCCTTCCCTGCTTAGCTTCCAAGATCATAAAGCTACAGTATGCAAATTAGCCATGTGGCTTAAGTTTCTACTAAATAAAAGCACAAACTGCCTCCATTTAAGACATTTACTGAGGCTGTGACTGTGCTGTGATGACAACAACATGTATTTCGTCACTTTCATAAAGTTTGGCTTGTGCAGAATCTCTTATTTTTTGTGCACCTGTCAATCAAAGCATGAAGAATCACTCGAGGTGGGGCGAGGGGGGCAGGCATGCGGCGCAGTGGCTTATGGGATGGCACATGGCTCCTAACGCCAGTGAGGTAGCATCAGAGTCCCTATGCTAAAGTGGCTATGATAGTTAGCATCATAGGTCCTATGCTAAAGTGGCTATGATAGTTAGCATCAGAGGTCCCTATGCTAAAGTGGCTATGACAGTTAGCATCAGAGGTCCCTATGCTAAAGTGGCTATGACAGTTAGCATCAGAGGTCCCTATGCTAAAGTGGCTATGACAGTTAGCATCAGAGGTCCCTATGCTAAAGTGGCTATGACAGTTAGCATCAGAGGTCCCTATGCTAAAGTGGCTATGACAGTTAGCATCAGAGGTCCCTATGCTAAAGTGGCTATGACAGTTAGCATCAGAGTCCCTATGCTAAAGTGGCTATGACAGTTAGCATCAGGGTCCCTATGCTAAAGTGGCTATGACAGTTAGCATCAGCGGTCCCTATGCTAAAGTGGCTATGACAGTTAGCATCAGAGGTCCCTATGCTAAAGTGGCTATGAGTGCATCAGAGGTCCCTATGCTAAAGTGGCTATGACAGTTAGCATCAGAGGTCCCTATGCTAAAGTGGCTATGACAGTTAGCATCAGAGGTCCCTATGCTAAAGTGGCTATGACAGTTAGCATCAGAGGTCCCTATGCTAAAGTGGCTATGACAGTTAGCATCAGAGGTCCCTATGCTAAAGTGGCTATGACAGTTAGCATCAGAGGTCCCTATGCTAAAGTGGCTATGACAGTTAGCATCAGAGGTCCCTATGCAAAGTGGCTATGACAGTTAGCATCAGAGGTCCTATGCTAAAGTGGCTATGATAGTTAGCATAAGTCCTATGCAAAGGGCTATGAAGTTAGCATCAGAGGTCCCTATGCTAAAGTGGCTATGAAGTTAGCACAGAGTCCTATGCTAAAGTGGCTATGACAGTTAGCATCAGAGGTCCCTATGCTAAAGTGGCTATGATAGTTAGCATGGAGGCTCCTTTCCCTAACTCCTTCCTAACAGACAGCCCAATTCGACACTTCTTGTCATGGCGGACGCTGACGCACATCCGGTTTGGCGTAAGACCTCTTACCAATTTAACGGTTTCGGATGGAGCATGAGTGTGACTCACCGTGGGAGTCTCTGGGGGGGGCATGTAGGTCTGGGTGTGACTCACCGTGGGGAGCCTCTGGGGGGGGCATGTAGGTCTGGGTGTGACTCACCGTGGGGAGTCTCTGGGGGGGGCATGTAGGTCTGGGTGTGACTCACCGTGGGGAGCCTCTGGGGGGGGCATGTAGGTCTGGGTGTGACTCACCGTGGGGAGCCTCTGGGGGGGGGGCATGTAGGTCTGGGTGTGACTCACCGTGGGAGCATGTAGGTCTCGGTGTGACTCACCGTGGGGGCAGGTAGGTCTGGGTGTGACTCACCGTGGGGAGCCTCTGGGGGGGGGCATGTAGGTCTGGGTGTGACTCACCGTGGGGAGCATGTAGGTCTCGGTGTGACTCACCGTGGGGGGCCTCTGGGGGGGCAGGTAGGTCTGAGTGTGGGGACTGTAGTGTTGGTAGTAGCTCTGGTCGGGGGCCGAGTACGTCTGCTGCTGCTGCTGTTGTTGCTGCCAGTAACTCTGATGGTACCACTGAGGACACAGTACAAAGTAACTCTGATGGTACCACTGAGGACACAGTACAAAGTAACTCTGATGGTACCACTGAGGACACAGTACAAAGTAACTCTGATGGTACCACTGAGGACACAGTACAAGTACATGAACTACTAGGGCTGGGACAAAATATCAGATTGTATCACAATACTTTCAATACTGTGTTTTTATCTTCACTCCTTTGTTTCAAGTAACAGTTACTCAGCACTTTGTTACAGTTTGTGTTAATCTAAACACTTCAATAAATGTCAAACGGCGTTTGGTAAATATATTACTGATCATTATACTGTATTGCAACACGTATCGGCCCAGAGTATCGTGATACGTATCGGCCCCAGAGTATCGTGATACGCATCAGCTCAGCCCAGTCGTACTGTATATTAAAGGCACTACACCTGACACATGGAACAGAACACAGTTTGGTTTCATCCTCCTCGGGTATATTGTAAACAGACTTACAGGCATTTCTGTGAAACCTCTTAACCCAAGTGCATTTTCTCCACTTCGGTTTTACCCTAATCTAAAAGCTTCTCGACTGGAGCTCACAGCAATGCCTCATTTGAAAGCTAAGGCTACAAAACTCATCCAAGATTATTTTCCTATATTGTAAATTTGTGGCTTTGTCGTCACATTTGTGTTTTCTTTTGCTGGGTTTTATCCCCATTTACGCCTCGTTTTTGTCGCCATTTTGAAGCTTTTTTTCGTCGAACTGGAGAAAATGTGCTCGGCTCAGGTTAAAGAGGTTATTCACATTTTTGAGCAAAACGTGCAAAATGGACATAAATAATTAATACGACACAAAACTAAAATAAACTTCACAGAGTCAAAGATCAAGAACACTAATATTTGAAGTTTTGGCACAAGGTATATAAAGTACACAAAGTATAACGAGTGTGTAGGTTGAGTTACCTGTACTCCGAGGTTGTAGTAGTACTGCAGTACTCTGTAATCTGAACAGAGGACACGTGAGTACACACAGTACTGCAGTATTCCAGAGTATTTGTGAGTACTGGGACGTACCTCGAGGCAGGTCAGAGCCGTTTGGGTCGTAGGAGTAGGGGCGGAGCCACCACGGTACACACCGTTTCACCGAGTTCATTCACCAGCCAGGGGGCGCCAGAGGGCACTGCCACAGAGGCTGTAGAGACAGGGACGGTTAGAGGAACGCTCAGAGGGGGGACACCAGAGGGGGACGCTCACGGGGGGGGACGCTCACGGGGGGGGGACGCCAGAGGGGGGACGCTCACGGGGGGGGGACGCTCAGAGGGCGGGGGGGACGCTCAGAGGGGGGACGCTCAGAGGGCGGACGCTCACAGGGGGGGGGGGGGACGCTCAGAGGGCACTGCCACAGAGGCTGCAGAGACAGGGACGGTTAAAGGAACGCTCAGAGGAACTTTGGGGATTCTCCTGAATGAGTCGCCGCTGTTTCTGGATAAACAAACCTCTTAGTCAAATCTAATGCAGTTTTGTGTCTAGATAAGATACTTTAAAGGGGCTCTGTGGAGTTTGGCAGTTTTGTGCTCGCAATTGCCCCTCAGGCCAAACGCGTAACTGCAGCCTCCATGATAAGCTCGTGCATGAGGCGCTCAGGCTTTACGAGCACCAGAAATAACAGTCCCGTCCTGGTCAATTTACAGATTTGCAGGCGTGACTTAAACTGAGGTAAGAAACGTTACTGTTTTGTAAGATATTTAGACCAAATCAGTTAAAATACTTGAGCAAATGCAGCAAAGTGAATTGAGTGAAGAAGCCAAGTAATACATATAAACGAATAATTGACGTTTGAAGGAGGAAAAAGAAAACTCGTATACGTTGTATGCATAAACGCAGACCTAATTGAAATAATAAAATAATTCCACCGGTAGAAATACAAGGAAAAGCCAAAATCGTCTCTTCAATTCCCTGGGCCCAAAGTTAGCGTAGCTAACTCGTAAACTATATTGTAAACGGCACATGTCCACTTAGTCGTGTCACTGCTTATAAATCCGTGAACAGTCATGCTTATTTTGTGGCCAAGAAAAGCTAACATTAGCGACATTATTTTTGCCATTGTAAATACAGCACCATTACCACTGTTACTACTCAAATGTTTTGTAGGTACAGACAATTACTGTTATTACTGACACTACTAGTCTGTTACTAATACTACACAACTTCTCTGTAGGTATAAAACTATTAGATCAACCATTTTGGTAACTTCCAAATATGATTATTTTATGGCTTGTTTCAGTGAAGTTTGTACAACATGCACGGACAGTCGGACACAGTTGTTTTGAAAGCATCAACAACACTTTTCCTCCACGTATTTAGTAATGATTTCTTACCTTTCAAGCAAAAATAAGCTGCGGGTCTTTTGAGAGATTCTCTTTTCCGATGTTTACTCTGGTTCTTTGCCTACGCTGATCAGACTCGACTTTCGCCTTTTTGGTCACACTCGAATAAACTCTTCGTTTCTTTTGGTTATTGGGGTCTGGGCTGGAGTTTCGATGGTGCTTGAAGCCGGTCTCCTCTTATTCTCCGCTAAATCCATCCCTCCGAAGTACCACTCGCGCTGCAGCTCAGTATAGAGGAGATACAGCTAACGCTACAGCTGAGCGTGAACGCGCATTACGCATTACGCTGTTTGCTTGTTCGACCCGAGCATAAACTATTTAAGTGACTTTACAGGCATGTAGAGGCAATCGCGGTGAAAAGGCCAGGGCTCATTCTACTCACCAGGGCATTGCTGGAGCATGTATGAGGAAGAAATTTTAAATTTGTATACATTTATTTGTGGTTAACTTATGTATAGTCCCTTTAAATGCCACAAATGCAAAACATCTCTGCACATTTCATTTCTAAGAGTTACGCTGGGCTCACATTAAATCTGGTCATGTTCCAGTCCGGCCTCCGCAAGATTAAAAAGTCATTCAAACCAATGTTGCAGCCTCACACGGCTCCGCGAGGTCCAAGTACTGAGGCCGGAGCCAGATCCAGCTGGTCTGCTGTATTTCAAATAAAATTTCTGCTCTGGTTTATCTCCTGAAACAAGTGTAACGTCGGAAATGTAAACATTACATCATCACTGTGCAGAGCCTCCACTTCACTGGCAGATACCACAGTATATCACACACACACACACACACACACACCACGTATATACCTAAAGTATATACACATAATACCTATATACGGAGCGACTTATCACGTGAACTCGCACAAAGAGGGTGAACCCACGTGCACTTCTGTTCTCGCGAGCGCCCGGACTGCAGTAAACGTGAGCCGCAGGTTAAACATTTGATCAACAGAGGAACGACGGGAACCTCAGAGCTGAATGTGTTTAGATCAGAGTTAAAATAAATAAAAATCTACCCTTTTTAATTCCCTGCAGAAACCCTGGAAAACCACAATGCTTTCATTTTATCATCATCATTGGGTGAAATATTCTGCGGTGTGGTTTTAAGAACCACCCCAGGACCACCGGGGCGTGAGGGGCGTGGCTCTTACCTGGCCTGGGTGGGACGTGAGCAGCTGCAGGGGAGGAGCAAGACGAGGAGGACGAGGACGAAGGAGACGAGCCCAACATCGGCTTCACCTGCAACAAAACCAGGTCAGAACGGGGTCAGACCAGGACTAAACCAGGACTACACCGGGACCAAGGACGGACCTGCTGGGTGAAGCTGTAGTTCCCCTCTGGTCTTTGTGGAGACTCTGTGGACCGGCCTCGGGCTCGTCCTGAGAGACATTAGACTCATTAAGGGATTACATGGTCACATAAGGATCATAGTTTTATTATATCGTTATGATCAGGACCTGGTGAGGGCTGGACTCGCTGTAAACTGCCGGGGTCTGGAAACTTTGGTCTGAAACAAAAAGTCATTTCTACATTACTACAAACTACAAACTAACCTCTGTACGCGGGTCAGGAAACTACCCAACTGGAACCTCCCACACCTTTATATTATTATTTTTTTTTTAAATGTCCAGTCCCAGGTCCCCAGGTCCTCAGTCCCCCCAGGTCCTCAGTCCCCCAGGTCCTCAGTCCCCCAGGTCCAGTCCCCCCAGGTCCTCAGTCTGGTCCTCTGTACGCAGCGTTAGCCTCGGAGTCTAAAAGTGTTTGTATTTCTGACCTTGAGAGGCGTAAATGAAGTCGTCCGTGAACTCTCCTGGAAACAAACACAGCGTTAATAACACGATAATAAGCGTTAATAAATGACTAATAAAAGGACTAAGTCTGACCGTCCGCGGCGTTGGCGTCTCCGTCTCTCGGATGAAACTGGGCTGGCGTGTGGGGGCGGAGCCTGGGAGAGGGGCGGGGCCTGCTGAGGTCTGTAGGTGGAGCCAGCGGGAGGGGCGGGGCCTGTGGCTGAAAGGGGAGGGGTCACAGGACATGCCTTTGTAAACACTGTTTAACAATTGAAAGGACATCATCTTCATGCCCCGGCCTCACCTGTCCTGTGCCAATGTGAGGGTAACGACTACTTCCTGTCCACATTTTAACAGAATAAAACATACCAAACATCACTTTATCAAACTGGTCCCAGAGGCCAGCGTCTTCTCTCCCAGCACATGCTACACATTTGAACACATTTTTATCACAATCGTCTGCAAATTTTACCTACTTAATTTTTCATAATTTTGTCAGAAATTATTATTTACCATGTTTTCTACCACTTCTTCCATATTTGTCCATTTTTCCCCCAATTTCCCTAAAATTTTCCCCCACATTTAGTATCGGTCAAACCCCTGATTGTTGGACTCGTTTTCTGGTTAATATCTCTGTTCAAGTTTATCTCCAATGTCAAGAAATGTGTGGAAAAGAAATGAGGGGGAAAGTTTAAGAAATGTGGGAAAAACAGTGGTAAAAATGGGGATAAAGTGATGTAGATGTTTGCAGCACATTTCTGAATATTTCTGATGTTTGTAAAAATTCTTCATCATCGAGGTACTCCTTTCAGGATGTTTGACATTGGGCCTCATTTCCTAGTTATCCAGAGTGTTGTTGATGTCTTGGAGATATTTTTTTCTTAAATTCATGCAGTTCTTATATTTGAAGAGTCTAGTGGCGCTAGGCTAATGCTAGGCTAAAGCATTTCTATGGTATCAGTTAGCCTGCATTAAAAACAGTGTGACCCACTCCACAGTGCACCTGAGGTAAATCACTTATAACACCAGACTACCATATAAATGTCTGTGTTAATAGAATCATTTAAAATAACTTATATTTGAGCAGCATCAGCTTCGTGGCTGTAAGCTAACGCAGCGGCGGAGTGATCTGCGAGAAAATAGTCCCTCAAAATGCGGTAATTCATGTGATACAAGGTCAGTTATATTTCAAACATTATTCTATTAACACAGACATTTATATGGTTAGTCTGGTGTTATAAGTGATTTACCTCAGGTGCACTGTGGAGTGGTCCACTGTTTTTAATGCAGGCTAACTGATACCATAGACATGCACTAGCCTAGCATTAGCCTAGCGCCACTAGACTCTTCAAATATAAGAACTGCATGAATTTAAGAAAAAATATCTCCAGACATCAACAACACTCTGGATAACTAGGAAATGAGGCCCAATGTATAAAATCCTGAAATATCCCTTTAACTGTTCTGACCGGGATCTGGTCCAGAGGAAAGTAGAGCTCCGAGTCGTCCACGGCGTCCGAGAATCCGAACGATCCGTCTCTGGGAAACTGACGGCGACTGCGACTGGTCACATGACACACAGAACAAAAGCCTCAATGAGACAAACACAACAGTCCGGACGCGTCACGAAGCGCAGACTCTACCGGGAGCGGAAGGCGTAGTTATCGTAGTCGTGGTAGTAGCGGCGTCCTGGATGGTAATACGTCAGCTGTGGGCCAATCAGGTGCCGTTCAGGAAACGGGCGGAGCTTCATACAAACAAAGGGGGGAAAAGAGTCACATGGTCAGAGCTGGGCGGGGCTTACCTCTGTGCTCAGGTGGTGTTCATGTACAGGTGTGTTTGGAGTAAAGGCGAGAAATGTGGAAGAAATGGAAGAAAATGTGTTGGTTAGAAAAGGTAATTATTATAAGTTAAATTAAAGGTGAATATAGGGGGAAATGGGAAGGATAAGAAAAGTAATTCTGGGAAAATGGGTGAAAAAAATTCTCAAAAAAATGAGGAAAAGGAAAGAATTGGAAAAATATTAAAAACAAGGTGGAAAAAAAGGGGGAAACTTTTGAAAAAGTGGGAGAAAGGAAAAAAGGAAGGGCGGGGCTTACCTGAAAAGACATTGAGAAGAATATTAAAAACAAGGTGAAAAACTTGTTTTGAAAAAAATAGAAAATTGTTAAAGGGTGAAAAACAAATCAGGGGAAAAATTGTAGTAAAAATTGTGGGGGGAAAATTGTGGAAAAAAAAGTTTAAAACATGGGGAAAGGGGATAAATGGGAACAAAGATCTTAACTTAAGAAGAAAAGAGAGGATCCGAGGCACTGTGTGTGATGTTGTGTACAGATGTATTTGGTAGTAGTTCTGAATACGTACTGGGCGGGGCTTACCTCAGTACTCAGGTGATGTTGTGTACAGATGTATTTGGTAGTAGTTCTGAATACGTACCTGGGCGGGGCTTACCTCAGTACTCAGGTGATGTGTGTACAGATGTATTTGGTAGTAGTTCTGAATACGTACCTGGGCGGGGCTTACCTCAGTAGATGTTGTGTACAGATGTATTTGGTAGTAGTTTTGAATACGTACTGGGCGGGGCTTACCTGGGCGGGGCGTACCTCTGGCCCCTCGGTGGTGATGGTGATGCGGCGGAGGGGGTGGGGCATAGGGGTCATAGGTCATGCCGGTCGTCGTGGCGATGGCGGGGGCGGGACGTGGGCTGGAAGCGCGGGGGCACCACCTGACCCGCAAACGTAGGGGGCGGGGCCAGCATCAAGTCCGCCCTTTCCCGCCGCGCACTTTACGAAAGAGCGCTGCCGGTGTCTCTGCCCGCGAGAGTCGGAGTCTGGAACCACAGAGCGGGGAGTGAAAGGACGAGGAAATATGAGTTAACCTCAGGATGGACTCATGTAAGGAAACAAAGGCCCAGCAGGTCTTACCCAGGTCTTTCCGCATCGGCGCCACGTTCCAGGCCGGGACGGGGTTGACAGGCTTCAGGTCGGTCAGGGGGACCAGGTGCCTGTCCAGAGACGGGACAGTTAGGACCAAATGTAATCGAGCAGTAGTAGTATCAGTAGCAGTAAGTAGTATAGTAGTATCATATCGTAGTATAGTAGTATCAGTAGCAGTAGTCGTAGTAGTATCAGCAGCAGCAGTAGTATCAGCAGCAGCAGTAGTATCAGTAGTAGTAGTAGTATCAGTATCAGCAGTAGTAGTATCAGTATCAGCAAGTAGTATCAGTATCAGCAGTAGTATAAGTATCAGCAGTATAGTAGTAGTATCAGTATCAGCAGTAGTAGTAGTAGTATCAGTATCAGCAGTAGTATCAGTATCAGCAGTAGTAGTAGTATCAGTATCAGCAGTAGTAGTATAGTAGTAGTACAGTATCAGCAGTATAGTAGTAGTAGTATCAGTATCAGCAGTAGTAGTAGTAGTATCAGTATCAGCAGTAAGTATCAGTATCAGCAGTAGTATCAGTATCAGCAGTAGTAGTAGTATCAGTATCAGCAGTAGTAGTATCAGTATCAGCAGTAGTATCAGTATCAGCAGTAGTATCAGTATCAGCAGTAGTAGTATCAGCAGAGTAGTATGCAGTATCAGCAGTAGTAGTAGTAGTAGTAGTAGTAGTAGTAGTACAGCAGCAGTAGTAGTAGTATCAGTAGCAGCAGTAGTAGTAGTAGTAGTAATAGTATGCAGTAGTATAGTAGTATCAGTATCAGTATCAGCAGTAGTATCAGTATCAGCAGTAGTATCATATCAGCAGTAGTATCAGTATCAGCAGTAGTATCAGTATCAGCAGTAGTATCAGTATCAGCAGTAGTAGTAGTATCAGCAGTAGTAGTATCAGCAGTAGTAGTAGTATCAGTATCAGCAGTAGTAGTAGTATCAGTATCAGCAGTAGTAGTAGTATCAGTATCAGCAGTTAGTATCAGTATCAGCAGTAGTAGTAGTATCAGCAGTAGTATAGTATCAGTATAGTAGTAGTATCAGTAGTAGTAGTAGTAGTATCAGTAGTAGTAGTAGTATCAGTATCAGCAGTAGTAATATCAGTATCAGCAGTAGTAGTATCAGTATCAGCAGTATCAGAGTATCAGTATCAGCAGTAGTAGTATCAGTAGTAGTAGTATCAGTATCAGTAGTAGTAGTATCAGTATCAGCAGTAGCAGTAAAGTAGTAGTACAGTATCAGTAGTAGTAGTGCAGTATCAGTAGTAGAGTAGCAGCAGTGTAGTATCAGTAGCAGTAGTATCAAGTAGTAGTAGTAGCAGTATCAGTAGTAGTAGTAGCAGTATCAGTAGTAGTAGTAGCAGTAATCAGTAGTCGCATAATCAGTAGTAGTAAGTAGTATCAAGCAGCAGTAAAGTAGTAGTATCAGTATCAGCAGTTAGTAGTATATATCAGTATCAGCAGTAGTAGTTATCAGCAGTAGTAGTATCAGTATCGCAGTTCAGTATCAGCAGTATATCAGCACAGTAGTATAGTATCAGCAGTAGTATCAGTATCAGCAGGGTAGTATCAGTATCAGCAGTAGTATAGTATCAGCAGTATCAGCAGTAGTAGTATCAGCAGTACGTAGTAGCAGTAGCAGCAGTAGTAGTATCAGTAGCAGTAGTTAGTAGCAGTAGTAGTATCAGTAGCAGTAGTAGTATCAGTAGCAGTAGTGTATCAGAGCAGTATAGTATCGTAGTATCAGATAGTAGTAGTATAGTAGTAGTCAGTATCAGCAGTAGAGTAGTATCAGTAGTAGTAGTATCGCAGTAGTAGTAGTATCAGAGTAGTAGTATCAGTAGCAGTAGCAGTATCAGCTAGTAGTAGTATCAGTAGAGTATCAGTAGCAGTATCAGTAGTGTAGTATCAGAGTAGTAGTAGTATCAGCAGTAAGTAGTATCAGTAGTAGTAGTAGTATCAGTACACACTTCTCTCCAGCTCCTCGATGAACACCGTGACCGCAGAGCTGTGCGTGCCGACCTCCTGGATGAAAGCGTTGTAGTATTTCCCTTTGGGCTCCAGTCGAACCTGAGACAAAAGCATATGTGCTACTGAGACTAACCACTCTGCCACCGCCGCACATCAGAGACATTTACCTGACACTTGTCTCCAAGGAAGTACTGGCGCCCGGCGAACACCATGTAGTCCGTCTTCTGCAGCTCTGAGGAAACACACGGAGGGGAGTCTCCGTAAAGTGCGCGAGTCTGTAAAGTGTTGCGGAGTCTGTAAAGTGCGGAGTCTGTAAAGTGCGGAGTCTGTAAAGTGCTGGAGTCTGTAAAGTGCGGGAGTCCTGTAAAGTGCGGAGTCTGTAAAAGTGGGCGGAGTCTGTAAAGTGCGGAGTCTGTAAAGTGCGGAGTCCTGTAAAGTGCGGAGTCTGTAAAGTGCAGGAGTCTGTAAAGTGCGGAGTCTGTTAAAGTGCGGAGTCTGTAAAGTGCGGAAGTCTGTAAAGTGCGGAGTCTGTAAAGTGGCGGAGTCTGTAAAGTGCGGAGTCTGTAAAGTGCGGAGTCTTGTAAAGTGCGAGTCTGTAAAGTGCGAGTCTGTAAAAGTGCGAGTCTGTAAAGTGCGAGTCTGTAAAGTGCGGAGTCTGTAAAGTGCGGAGTCCGTAAAGTGCGGAGTCCCGTAAAGTGCGGAGTCCCGTAAAGTGCGAGTCGTAAAGTGCGAGTCCGTAAAGTGCGAGTCCGTAAAGGTGCGAGTCCGTAAGTGCGAGTCCGTAAAGTGCGAGTCCGTAAAGTGCGGAGTCCGAAAGTGCGATCCGTAAAGTGCGAGTCCGTAAAGTGCGAGTCCCGTAAGGAAGTGCGGCAGTCCGTAAATGTCGGTCGAGTCCGTAAAGTGCGAGTCCGTAAAGTGCGGAGTCCGTAAAGTGCGAGTCCGTAAAGTGCGAGTCCGTAAAGTGCGGAGTCCGTAAAGTGCGAGTCGTAAAGTGCGGAGTCGAAAGTGCGAGTCTGTAAAGTGGGAGTCGTAAAGTGCGAGTCGTAAAGTGCGAGTCCGTAAAGTGCGAGTCCGTAAAGTGCGAGTCCGTAAAGTGCGAGTCCTGTAAAGTGCGGAGTCCGTAAAGTGGAGTCCGTAAAGTGCGGAGTCCGTAAATGCGAGTCTGTAAAGTGCGGAGTCTGTAAATGCGGAGTCTGTAAAGTGCGGAGTCTGTAAAGTGCGGAGTCTGTAAAGTGCGAGTCTGTAAAGTGCGGAGGTCTGTAAAGTGCGAGTCTGTAAAGTGCGAGTCTGTAAGTGCGAGTCCGTAAATGCGGAGTCTGTAAGTGCGGAGTCCGTAAAGTGCGGAGTCGTAAGTGCGGAGTCGTAAAGTGCGGAGTCCGTAAAGTGCGAGTCCGTAAGTGCGAGTCCGTAAAGTGCGAGTCGTAAAGTGCGAGTCCGTAAAGTGCGAGTCCGTAAAGTGCGAGTCCGTAAAGTGCGAGTCCGTAAAGTGCGGAGTCCGTAAAGTGCGAGTCCGTAAAGTGCGAGTCCGTAAAGTGCGAGTCCGTAAAGTGAGAGTCCGTAAAGTGCGAGTCCGTAAAGTGCGGAGTCCGTAAAGTGCGAGTCCGTAAAGTGCGAGTCCGTAAAGTGCGAGTCCGTAAAGTGAGAGTCCGTAAAGTGCGGAGTCCGTAAGTGCGAGTCCGTAAAGTGCGAGTCCGTAAAGTGCGAGTCCGTAAAGTGCGAGTCTGTAAAGTGCGGAGTCCTAAAGTGCGAGTCGTAAAGTGCGAGTCCGTAAGTGCGAGTCCGTAAAGTGAAGTCCGTAAAGTGCGATCCGTAAGTGAGAGTCCGAAAGTGCGAGTCCGTAAAGTGCGAGTCGTAAAGTGCGAGTCCGTAAAGTGCGAGTCCGTAAAGTGCGAGTCGTAAAGTGCGATCGTAAAGTGCGAGTCGTAAAGTGCGAGTCCGTAAAGTGAGAGTCCGTAAAGTGCGAGTCCGTAAAGTAGAGTCCGTAAAGTGCAGTCCGTAAAGTGCGAGTCTGTAAAGTGCGAGTCTGTAAAGTGCGGAGTCTGTAAAGTGCGGAGTCTGTAGTACAAGTGCGGAGTCTGTAAATGCGGGGGGGGGAAAGTGCGGAGTCTGTAAGTGCGGAGTCTGTAAAGTGCGGAGTCTGTAAAGTGCGGAGTCTGTAAAGTGCGAGTCTGTAAAGTGTAGTCTGTAAAGTTGAGTCCTGTAAGTGCGGAGTCTGTAAAGTGCGGAGTCCTGTAAAGTGCGGAGTCTGTAAAGTGTGGAGTCTGTAAAGTGTGGAGTCTGTAAAGTGTGGAGTCTGTAAAGTGCGAGTCGGTAAAGTGTGGAGTCTGTAAAGTGTGAGTCTGTAAGTGCGGAGTCTGTAAAGTGTGAGTCTGTAAAGTGCGGAGTCTGTAAAGTGCGGAGTCTGTAAAGTGCGAGTCTGTAAAGTGTGAGTCTGTAAAGTGCGGAGTCTGTAAAGTGCGGAGTCTGTAAAGTGTGAGTCTGTAAGTGCGGAGTCTGTAAAGTGCGGAGTCTGTAAAGTGCGAGTCTGTAAAGTGCGAGTCCGTAAAGTGTGGAGTCTGTAAAGTGCGGAGTCTGTAAAGTGCGGAGTCTGTAAAGTGCGAGTCTGTAAAGTGCGGAGTCTGTAAAGTGCGAGTCTGTAAAGTGAGAGTCCGTAAGTGGGAGTCTGTAAGTGCGAGTCTGTAAAGTGCGGAGTCTGTAAAGTGCGAGTCTGTAAAGTGAGAGTCTGTAAAGTGCGAGTCGTAAAGTGTGGAGTCTGTAAGTGAGAGTCCGTAAAGTGTGGAGTCTGTAGGAGCTACTAAAGGGCAGATGATGTTGCAAGAGTGGAATGGAAACTTCATATGGAGAAAACATGTCACACAAATAGCAAAGATGACGTCTGTATCTATATTTGGATTACACTGATACTTCACAGCGGTACTCGGATACTTCAGTACTCGGATACTTACCTTTGCAGGTCTCCTGCCATACGTCGAACTCCAGGTTCCTGTAAACGTCTCCATCTAACGACTTTAACACCTTATATGGTAACGACAGGCGGCTGGGGGGCGTGGTCTCGTCAGACACTGGGCGGGCTTATCCTCTGAGGTCACGCCCGGCTCCGCCTCCTCCCTGAAAGAGACAGTAGTATTTTAGTACCTGTCCTCCAAGTCGCTGTAGTAGTAGTAGTACTAGTAGTAGTACTAGTAGTAAGTAGTAGTAAGTAGTAGTAGTAAGTAGTAGTAAGTAGTATTTGCAGTACCTGTCCTCCAAGTCGCTGCAGACCGACAGGCTGTTCCTGAATCTCTGCCTCCGACTCGAAACTGATCCAGGACCTGCCACCAACTCCTGCTCCTCCAAACCAAACACTCCGACATACAGAACCTCGTACACCAGCGCTAAAGACACGGTCAGAACCAGAGACCCGGGTCAGAACCAGAGACCCGGGTCAGAACCAGAGACCCGGGTCAGAACCAGAGACCCGGGTCAGACCAGAGACCCGAGTCAGAACCAGAGACCCGGGTCAGAACCAGAGACCCGAGTCAGAACCAGAGACCCGAGTCAGAACCAGAGACCCGAGTCAGAACCAGGTACTGAAAGGCCGATATGATTAGTTACTTTTGGCTCTAAACATTCAGCTTTTTAGGCTCATTGTCACTTTATCATCAAACTTACGGTAAACAGTTTGAAAAACATTAGACATTTTCCTCGAGCTCCTGCAGCGTCTCGCCTGAGGACAGAACCGAGGCCACTCCAGGTCTAGGGTCTGTGACGAGGGGATCAATAAAGAATAAAACTAATAAAGTACTCACACTGGCAGAGCGCGGCGGACACCGGGTAACTCCGCGGGTAAACGATGTCGTAGTGACCGTTTATGGAGCAGCACAGAATCACCTGAACAAACACAAACGGTCAGACTCAAACAGACTCTGGAGAAAGAGGCCGATGGCGACAGGATCAACCTGCACATTTACATTATTGAGGTTCTCAATGTCGAGAGGTGGAAAACAGAAACATAAATCAGGTGAACAACGAAACAGTGATGTAAATGTACATGTTTGCAGCACATTTCTGATGTTTGCAAAAATATGGCTTCCTCATCGTTATGGAGAAAGTCCCACAAATATTGAGATATTAATTGTGTCACCATCACCCACCCCTAAGTACAGGACCCAGACTCCCACCCGCCCCCAGACTCCGCAGGGACCCACCCACCCCAGACTCCGCAGGGACTCCACCCCCCCCAGACTCCGCAGGGACCCACCCCCCCCAGACTCCGCAGGGACTCCACCCCCCCAGACTCCGCAGGGACCCACCCCCCAGACTCCGCAGGGACCCCCCCCCAGACTCCGCAGGGACCCACCCCCCAGACTCCGCAGGGACCCACCCCCCGACTCCGGACCCACCCCCCAGACTCCGCAGGGACTCCCCCCCCAGACTCGCAGGACTCACCCCCCAGACTCTGGAGGACGCAGTGGTGTGGTTACTCTGGCACTGACCTTCTCGGTGTAGTCCTCGTCAGCGATGACGGTGGCTGGTTTCCCGGGGTAACGGTAGATCAGGAAACAGCGTCTGTTCAGGGACAGGACTTTAGGACCAGGCGTATTTACAAGTATGAGCTGCGGTTAACCCTGATGCCCTTCCTACATCCTCAGGGTTTCTAAAGCTGCACCACATTTAATGCTTTTCAAGGCCATTTTTTTCACAAATATGTTTATAGCAATTTTCAAGAGTTTTCCAAGGCGTAGAAAGGGCAACTAAATGTCTTTAAAGTCCTCCAGTTTTCCTTTGGCAATATATGTCAGTTTCTCCAGAGCCAAGTTACTGGAGGACTTTAAAGACATTTGTTTGCCCTTTCTACGCCTTGGAAAACAATTGGATTTGTGAAATAATTCTCATCAGCACTGGTTTCGGTCCAGGAAGTGGAGTGATGTGTCTGAACCTGTAGAGCTGAGACAGAGCCTTGATCTCCACTGCCCACGGTCTCCTGAACACAACACACCGTTACCGAGGACTCCAGAGGATCTAGAGGATCCAGAAGGACTCCAGGAGGACTCAGGGAGGCTCCCAGGAGGACTCCAGGAGACTCGTACTGACTTTGGATCCCAGGCGCTGCAGAATAACTTCTCAACACCTCCACGAAACTAAACAGAGACAGAACCAGGTCTAAGCCAGATCTGACTAACCCGTCCAGACGCACTTTCCCCTCTTCTTTGACGATTGACCATGTATCTAACCAATCAGAGAAAAGCCAGATTATGACAAATCGGCCGAGAGCGGAACTAATGTTAGAACATTCCAGAACTCCTGGCTGGAGAACAAAGACTAGAGCAGGGACTGACGAGATCCTCAAGTTAGACCTCAGTTACTCTAAAGGGGAAACAGTAGAGTCCTGACCTAAAGCTCCTTAAGAGACGGTAGAGTCTGACCTAAAAGCTCCCTTAAAGAGAACGGTAGAAATCTGACCAAGCTCCTTAAGAGAAGTGAGTCTGACCTAAAAGCTCCTTAAAAGAGACGGTAGAGTCCTGACTAAAGCCCTTAAAGAGACAGTAGAGTCTGACTAAAGCCCTTAAAGAGACGGTAGATGTCTGACCTAAGCTTCCTTAAATAGACGGTAGAGTCGACCTAAAAGCTTCTTAAGAGACAGTAAGAGTCTGACCTAAAAGCTTCTTAAAGAGACAAGTGAGCTGACCTAAGCTCTTAAAGAGACAGTAGAGTCTGACCTAAAGCTCCTTAAGAGACAGTAAGGTCTGGAAAAAACCTAAAGCTCCTTAAAGAGACAGTAAGAGTCTGACCTAAAAGCTCTTAAAGAGAGCAGTAGAGTCTGACTAAGCTCCTTAAAAGACAGTAAGAGTCTGACCTAACAGTCCTTAAAGAGAAATGGTAGGTCTTGCCTAAAGCTCCTTAAAGGAGACAGTAGAGTCTTGACGCTAAAAGCTCCTTAAGAGACAGTCAGAGTCCTGAGCTAGCTTTAAAGAGACTGTAAGATTTCTGAGCTAAAGTCCTTAAAGAGCGTAGAGTCTGACCTAAAGCTCCTTTAAGAGACAGTAGAGTCTGCCTAAAGCTCTTACAAGGACAGTAGAGGTCCTGACCTAAAAAGCTCCTTAAAAAGAGCCGGTAGAAGTCTGACCCAAAGCTCCTTAAAGAGACAGTGAGTCTGGAGCTAAAGCTTCTTAAGAGACTGTAAGAGTCTGAGCTAAAGCTCCTTAGAGACGGTAGAGTTGAGCTAAAGCTCCTTAAGAGAAGTAGAGTCTGACCTAAAGCTCCTTCAAAGAGACAGTAGAGTCTTGACCTAAAGCTCTTAAGAGACTGTAGAGTTGGCTAAAGCTCCTTAAAGAGACAGTAGAGTCTGGACCTAAAGCTCCTTAAAAGAGACAGTAGAGTCTTGACCTAAGCTCCTAAAGTAGACCGGTTAGAGTCTGACCCAAAGCTCCTTAAGGACAGTAGAGTCTGACCTAAAGCTCCTTAAAGAGAACAGTAGAGTCTGAGCTAACTTTCTTAAAGAGGACTGTAGAAGTCTAGCTATAAGTCTTAACGAGAACGGTAAGAGTCTGACTAAAGCTCTTAGAGAACAGTAGAGTCTGACCCAAAGTCTTAAAGAGACAGTAGAGTCCTGACTAAAGCTCTTAAAGAGACAGTAGATCTGACCCAAAAGCTCCTTAAAGAGACAGTAGAGTCTGACCCAATAGCTCCTTAAAGAGAAGTAGAGTCTGCCTAAAGCTCCTTAAAGAGACGGTAGAGTCTGAACTAAAGCTCCTTAAAGAGACAGTAGAGTCTGACCTAGCTCCTTAAAGGACAGTAGAGTCTGACCTAAAGCTCCTTAAAGAGACAGAGAGCTGACTAAAGCTCTTAAAGAGACAAGTAGAGTCTGACCTAAAGCTCCTTAAAGGAGACGGTAGGAGTCTGACCTAAAGCTCCTTAAAGAGACGGTAGAGTCTGACCTAAAAGCTCTTAAAGAGACAGTGAGTCTGAACCCATAAGCTCCTTAAAGAGACAGTAGAGTCTGACTAAAGCTCTAAGAGACGTAGAGTCCTGAGCTAAAGCTCCTTAAGAGACAGTAGAGTTTGAGAGCTAAGCTCCTTAAAAGAGACAGTAGAGTCGACCTAAAAGCTTCTAAGAGACAGTAGAAGTCTGACCTAAAGCTCTTTAAAGAACAGTAGAGTCTGACACCTAAAGCTTCTTAAAGAGACAGTAGATCTGAGCTAAAGCTCCTTAAAGAGACAGTAGAGTCCTGAGCTAAAGCTCCTTAAAGAGACAGTAGCAGTCTGAGCTAAAGCTCCTTAAAGAGACAGTAGAGTCTGAGCTAAAGCTCCTTAAGAGACAGAGAGTCTGACCGGCTCGAATGGCTGCGGTGGCTCCTCATGTGGTTGGACAGTCCTGGCGGAGTCTTCTGGTGGTAGTTTGGGATAATAAAGCTGCCACAACAAAATAAAAATAGAACATTACACAAATACAAAATACTTAGGCTGGAAATCTAGCAAACAAATTCTTAAACTTATATTGATTGATTTCGATTATAGTCTCGATTTTATCATATCATAATTGGGTTTTACCCTAAAAAGCTTCTTGCTGGAGCTCACAGCTCTAGCAGCACCAGGTCCATCCATTTGAAAGCTAAGACCTGCTAATTGATCTAAATGGATAATGTTTTGTTTTCATCTCATTTTTCGACCATTTTGGGAACCTTTTTCAATAGTTTTTGATTTGGGTAAATTTGAGGAAATGGTGCTTGGTTTAGGTTAGAGCTTTAAACACACTATCTATCTAAAGATTTCTATTGTGTGGTTTGAACAACTGTCCTGCCCAGGTCATGTGACTGTAGATCAGAATGAGGTCCAAAGTGCTGACCTGCTCGGAACACGGCGCGGAACAGGCTTGGACGCGTCTTCGGTGCCACCAATCTTCCTGTAGAGGCCCAGGCTGCACAGATATCGTCATGTTACGAATACTCTCAACCCTTCTGCATCGTCCGCCGCACAGTCCTCTGAACCACACACACACACACACACACAGCACACACACACACCGCACACCACCACTTCAGGAACAACATCCGTGCACTTCTGATTCCTGAACCCATACAAGGGAGTTTAATATTAATAACTAGTTGATTCAAAAACTAAACCAGATCCAAAATCCCTCTGAGCAAATCTTGTACGTCAAAATAAAACCACACATTTAAACCTGGAAATGTCATTGTTTAGATTTCCTCTTTGGAAAATATTGACCATTAAATATTGACATTTTTTCCCCCCATCGCTTTTGTGTTGGTTTTTCCATCACATTTGTGCCACATTTTCATCGTTTTTTGTCACTTTCTGTTGCTCTTTTTGGGGTTTTTGGGCGATACTTACACTTTATTGAAGAAGCTTTTAGATGTAGTCGGTTCCGGTGGGGGTTAAGAGGTTAAGGTCTGGAGTTTGAAAGGGTTAGGGTTAGAAAGAGGGATAAGATGAAAGGAAGAGTTTATTTAGAGCTATACTGACGTCATCATACCTTATCTTTCAAACCAAGTGTTCATGCAAGCCCTTCATTACCGCGTCGTGCTTTTCTCTTTAACATGTAGAGGCGACACAAAAGTGAAGAGTTTGTATCTTTGTGACACTGCCTTTATATAGATTAATCTAAAACACTCTTTACAAAAGACAGTTTATCCACATTTACCTGAAACATCGGCAACAGTCTTACCTGCAGAGACGAAGCTCCTCCTGCGCTGAAACTCCACCAAAAACAAACCGGGACAAAACTTGGACCGACCTGAGTGTGCACGCGCACTGTCCGTGTGTGCACGTGCAGTAGTGACCGGTGTGTGCACGCGCAGCGTGAACTGGAGCTGCAGCGAGACAGGCTCCGTGAGGGTCCGGGAGCTCCGTGAGGGTGAGGTCAGGAGACACGGGGAGGGCGGGCTGCGGTGGCGGTGGCGGGAACAGGTGTGCGTGATGAGGCTGATGAGGAGCACGTGCGTACAGCTGCCGTCACCACGTGGACAGGGGACAGGATACTGCAGCGAGGGCCTGTCAGATACGTTTTATTTCTCAGCAGCTTTTTATTTTTAAATGATTTACTGTTACTTTACGTATTATATTATTAAAATTATCAAAACAGTGTTATTTATTTTAATTTTATTATTATTTATATATTTTTTTATTTTTTCATATTTACAAATATCTGTTTAAATATCTAATTATTGAATTAATTTGCACCATTGAAATGTTTTTACTTTTACTTTGTAATTTATTTTACTTTCCAAATTTATTTCATTATTTTTTTATTTACTAATATTTTGTAATATTATTTATTCATTATTATTTTTATTACTACTTATTTATTTTTTTACTCTCGATTACTGTGAGCTCCGCCGCAGAGGGCGCTCTCCTCCGCTCCTCCACAGACGAAGAAGAAGAAGAGCGCCTTTACTTCCTGTTTACTTCCTGTTTTCTTCCTGACCTCAGAATCATGAGGTTTTACAAAGACCTTTGTTTATGAGGATATTTCTTCCTTTGTGAGGATGTTTCCCTCGGACAGTGAGCCTGGGCTTCTCCTCAGACCGTCAGTGAGTTTGTTATTCCAGAGCGTTACGTAGTTTGACGTTACTGAAGCAGCGGGACATTTATTCAAACTTAGATTAAATACAGATCAGCTGCAGAGAGGTTCATTTACGATCTTAGACAAAAGTAACACACTGATAAGTCACGAAATATGCGACTCTAGAACGTTTGCACACAGTATTTTAGCACAAGGTCACATTTAAAACTTTCAATGCATGAAATACAACATTTTTAAAGCTACATGGGTCATTCCTCCAGGTCCCTCTCAGATTCAGATGAAACATTTAGAGTTCCTCCACATGTGGAATGAACACGTGCGAAGTGATTTGCTCCCAATAGTTTATTTTTATTATTATTATTTTTTTAAACAATTTACAAAACAGGGAGTTGTAACCACCGTCTCTGCTCGCGGGTGACTTCTGTGTTTGTGTGCACTTTTAAAGAGCTTTAACTCAGTAATGGAGTCATGTTTAGGGCTAAACTTTGGTCTGTGTCATGTCTACTAAACATCTGTCCAGGAACAATCATCATACATGTGATAGATTGAACATTTGGATTTATAGGCTGCTAAAAATGGCAATATTTGAATTTCTGAACTTTTCCCCCAAAATGTCAGGGTCTCTACAGAAGAAGTGTATTGAGTGATCATCTTCATATTCTAGACTTTACTTTATTAGGATATGACCTTACTACAGTAGAAGCAGGATGTGGATCTGATAAAGGGTTTTGGAGTTATAGCTTCACAAAGATGGTCCTACTCAGAAAAGCTCAACATGTCCCTCTAGTATGTGCAGGATTTGACCACGTGATCAGGACTGAGGCTCAGAGTCATATCAGTCAGTCTGAGCCAGAACATGTTTATTTATCTCAAATGGCTTCATGGTCAAACAATATTTTGAATGCTACTCGTTTATTGCAAAAAACGGGTGAATTTATAACTAGGGCTGCAACTAACAAATGTTTGTTGGAGGTTCTCAGCGCCAATTCTGCTTCTGATTGGATGAGACACAGACGGATATTCATGAAATTTACAATGTACAAAACACTACAGACACTAACTAAAATTAAAGTCGGTTTTCATCAAAATACTAAATTTTCATGTCATTTTTGCTCTGAGTCTGTGTGAAAACGATTAATCGATTACACAGATAGTTATCGACTATTTCAATAATCGATTAGCTGTTTCAGCCCTATTTATAACCATATACTCAAAATAAAAAAGGTTTATAAGGACATCAAATGCATATTTATTAACACAGACCAATATGAAACATCACAGCTTTAGCCTGATCCAAGACCAGCGGCAGGTCATTAGTGAAGATTGAAAACAGTGAGGGCCCTAAACAGCTGCCCTGAGGTACAGTATGTGAACGCTTCAGACTTAGCAGAGGAATCAAGTAAAATGTTGATTTTTTTTTTTTTACAGAAAATTTGGCCAAAAGATTTGTATCAATTAGAAAAAGTGCAGCTGAATGTGGTTTGAAAGACACTTCTGTATATTTTAGTGGATTTGTTGCATAAAAGATCAAGCAATGTCATTTTCTTCAAATAATTTCAGATTTAATGCCTGATGGAAACTAATGTAATGCTTTTCGAGGACATTAAAGCCACACTGTGTAACATTTCCCCAATAAATATAATAAAATCTGAGTGTTTATTAGTTTCCAGATGTTTTGTCTTGCGTCTTGTAAAAAAGGTGACTTTACTTTAGCGGCTCATGTGACTGAAGGCAGTAATGTGGCAGTAAACTTCTCTCCTGGTTTTCCCCGTAGGTGGAGACCATGCGGCTCCTCCTGTCCCCGCTGAGCTCCGCCTCTCGCCGCCGTCTGCCACAGGCCTCACTGTGGGCCTCACTGTGGCCTCGCTCCTGCAGCAAAATCCCCCAGGATCAGACCAGAGGTGGGCAAGAGGCTTACGAGATCATTGCAAAGTCACAATATTGAGTTTATCTGCAATGTCAAGAAATGGGGGGAAAGTGGGAAAAGAGATTAAAATAAAATAAAACAATAGCAAAAAGTGGAGAAACAGTGGGAAAAATAGGGAAAATATTTTAAAAAGTAGGTTTTTTCTGTCCTTTTGTCGTATGTTTACATCCCGACAAAGGATGTAAATGTAGATGTTTGCAGCACAATGTATAAAAATAAGTCCCACAAATACTGAGATACTGATTTCTGCCCCAGACTTGAAGCCCCACCCCCAGACGCAGAAAGGACTCCCCAGACCCGCCCAGCTCCAGGCGCTCTACGACGAGCCGCAGGCCGAGTCCGGCCCAGTCAGGTCGGCCGCTCAGATCCGCCGGGACTTCCTGGAGTTCTTCTGGGGAGGGGCCATGAGCTGGTCCGGTCCAGTCCGGTCCGGCCCCGCGGAGACCCCAGTCTGCTGTTCGTCAACGCCGGCATGAACCAGGTCAGAGTCACGTGATCAGCTCCAGACCTCCAGAGGAAAGGACGTCCGCTTCACTTTTCTTCCTGAGACATTTCCTCAAGTTAATCTCATTAGAATGCCATTGGTAAACTCCACTGTCCTTAAGGTTAGGGTTAGTTTAAGCGTTATCCTGCAGACGTGACATCATTTCCTCCACCGGCTGCATCCAGACCCTATAATTCATATTGAAGTACCGTATTTTCCGGAAGTCGCACCAGCCTTGGTAACTACCTGGTCATGGAGGCGTAAGCGTTGACGAGCCTCTCCCGGCAGCACGGCATTAAAGCTCCATCTGTGAACTCGTTCCTCTGGCTGTGGCCTCGAGCTTTCAGCTGCGATTAGCTGTTTCTTTTCTTCATTGCAGTCAGAGTCACCTCAGCTTTTCTCCAGCACTGCTCAACACAGCTTAACTGTTTTTTTAAATAAGCCCAATGCCCATCTCGGCTCGCCCGTTGCATTATGGGTAATGGAATGTCTTTGGGCTACCAAACAATAATGATAGTTAGTGTAAAGCAATGAAGAAAGCTCTGATTTGGAGCGTTTTAACGGCTGGAAAGTTGATGATTTAAAGCGTTTTTGTCGTGGCCATGGAGCCTGTTACAATATTAGTTTAAAGTCTATTTTTACACTAGGGCTGCGTACGGAGATAGACAGAAACCAAACTGCCATTCATACGAAGAGATGCTTCAAAAGTGACGACCAGTCCTTGTTCATATAGTTGGAATAACTATGTGAGAAAAGTCCAGGCTCTGAAACTGTGGCCTCATGTCGCCAATATTCACAACATTCAAACTGGAATGAGAAATAAAAACATTGAATCCTCTTTTTTTGTCAATAAGGAGGTGGACAGTAAACAAAATCTTTTTCTTAATTGTGACCAGAGAGATCCACATACACACATAGGCTCTGCATCTAAATGTACTTTATTTTTATTTTTTTTACGAGTGATCTGATGGAACAACAGAGCTAATCGGTCGCTAATTTGACAGACGAAATGTACCCACTAATTTAACATCAAACCGTTTTGGAATGATTTAAAAAGTGAGGGTGTCTGTGTCGGGCTGATCCCAGGTCCTGTCGTTCCCCTGTCCGCGATGGTCCGCTCCTGCCTACGGAGCCGCCCTGACTTTTCCCTTTCAACATATTCACAACTTAAATATTTGCAAGAAATGTCACTTGAGACTTATAGTCTGTAAACCAATGCCCGTAAGCCTCATAGTTCACGGTTATGGCTCAATATACTTCAGTGTTCACGCTCCGCTACCTGAACTCACACATTCAATGGCCGTGTGGTTTCTTTGGGCTGATTGACTCACGCATGCACAGTCGAGATGGGCATTGGGCTTATTGTCAGTGGTACAGGAGCAGCAGATACTGGTACACAAGCCTAGAGCGCCCTCTAGCGGCTGTCAGTGTGAAAATAACATGTTAAATTATATTATAGTATAAGTCACACTGGCCACCAGGACGTTCGCTCATTTCTTCTGGACCCGGCGCCTCCTGAGCATTTACTTATTTGTAGTGGTATAGAGACATAAACAGCAGCTCTGGTTCTGATGATGCGTTTTCTGACCGCAGTTTAAGCCCCTCCTCCTGGGCACGGCCGACCCTCGCACGCCGCTCTCGTCGCTCCGCCGTGTGGCCAACTCGCAGAAGTGCGTGGCGCGCCGGAGGAAAACACAATGACCTGGAGGACGTGGGAAAAGACGGATCTCACCACACCTTCTTCGAGATGCTCGGCTCCTGGAGCTTCGGAGACTACTTCAAGGTACAGAGCAAACTCTATACAAGGTACAGACCAAACTCTACTTCAAGGTACAGACCAAACTCTACTTCAAGGTACAGAGCAAACTCTACTACAAGGTACAGACCAAACTCTACTTCAAGGTACAGACCCAAACTCTACTACAAGGTACAGAGCAAACTCTACTACAAGTACAGACCAAACTCTACTTCAAGGTACAGACCAAACTCTACTTCAAGGTACAGAGCAAACTCTACTACAAGGTACAGACCAAACTCTACTTCAAGGTACAGAGCAAACTCTAACTACAAGGTACAGACCAAACTCCTACTACAAGGTACAGACCAAACTCTACTTCAAGGTACAGAGCAAACTCTACTACAAGTACAGGACCAAACTCTACTTCAAGGTACAGAGCAAACTCTACTTCAAGGTACAGAGCAAACTCTACTACAAGGTACAGAGCAAACTCTACTCAAGGTACAGACCAAACTCTACTACAAGGTACAGACAAACTCTACTTCAAGGTAAAGAGCAAACTCTACTCAAGGTACAGAGCAAACTCTACTAAAACAGACCAAACTCTACTAAAGGTACAGACCAAACTCTACTACAAGGTACAGACAAACTCTACTCAAGGTACAACAAACTCTACTCACAAGGTACAGACCAAACTCTACTACAAGGTACAGACCAAACTCTACTTCAAGGTACAGAGCAAACTCTACTACAAGGTACAGACCAACTCTACTACAAGGTACAGACCAAACTCTACTTCAAGGTACAGAGCAAACTCTACTAAACAACCCCCTACAATACCAACTCTACTTACAGGTCAGACCAATCTTACTAAAGGTAACGGACAAACTCTACTTCAAGTACAGACCAATCTATACAGGTACGGACACTCTCTACAAGGTTACGAGAAACTCTACTTTCAAGGTACAGCAGCAAAACTCTCTTTACAAGGTACAGACCAAACTCTACTACAAGGTCAGACCAAATACTCTTCTTCAAGTACAGAGCAACTTCATAACAAGGTACAGAGCAAACTTACTTTCAAGGTACAGGACAACTCTACTACAAGGTACAGACCAAACTCTACTTCAAGGATAAAAGACCAACTCTACTAATAGGTAAGACCACTCTACTTCAAGGTACAGACCAACTCTACTACAAAGGTATAGGTACAAGACAAACTCTACTCACAAGTACAGACCAAACTCTAATACAGAGTACAGAGGCAAAGCTCACTTCAAGATAAGAGCAAATCTACTACAAAGGTACAGAGCAAACTCTACTTCAAGGTACAGACCAACTCTACATACAAGTAAGACGAACTCTACTTCAAGTACAGAACCAAAACTCTACTACAGGGTTTACAGACCAACACTCTACTACAAGTACAGACCAAACTCTACTTCAAGGTACAGACCAAACTCTACTACAAAGGTACAGAACAACTCTACTAAAGGATCAGAGCAAAACTCTACTTACAAAGGTACAGACCAAACTTTACTACAGGTACAGAGCAAAACTCTACTCAGGTACAGGACCAAACATCTCTACAGCATACAGGACTAACTCTAATTTCAAGGTGAATAACCTAACTACAAAGGTACAGACAATCCTTCAAGAGTACAGACCAAAAACTTCCTTAAAGTACAGACATCGTAGGAACAGACCAAACTTCTACTATACAGACAAAATGTTTGTAGAACATTTATCTAATATCGACAAGCAGAAGTATCAATATTGTGACGTACTTACCCAATGCAGCATCTACTTAAAAGTCTTAGACTGAATTTCTTAACCTGACCGGTTCTTGATATTCTCGTGTTTCAGGGAGAGCCAATCTTTGGGCCTGGATACTTCTGAATAGGTCTATTCATCACTATTAGAAAAATCTCGTCTCCATACTTCAGAGGAGACTCACAGGCTGGACTTTCCCCCCTGACCCTGGAGAAACCAGAGACCTGTGGCTGCAGCTGGGGTAACCACCAGAAGTTCTCCTTTCTCCCCTCTCCCCCCTCTACTCTCTTCCTCTCTCTCTCTCCCTTCCCTCTCTCCTCTTCCTCTTGACCTCTCTCGACCTCACCTGTGTCTCTCCTCCAGCCTTCCTCCTCCCGCGTCTCCGTTCGGCCTGAAGGGAAACTTCTGGAGATGGGGACACGTGGGTCCGTGTCGGGTCTGTGCTCTGGATTCCACGTGAGACCTGAGGGGAGGCGAGACGCCGCGGCGTGTCAAATACAGAACATTCCTGACGGTCCTGGAAGGTCTGAACCTGGTCTTTCATGGAGAAACAGTGCTAGCCTTAACTCCTGAGCCTCTCACTCTTACCCTGAGCCTCTCACTCTTTAACCCCTGAGCACTCACTCTCTAACCCTGAGTCTCTCACTCTCTAACCCCTGAGCCTCTCCTCTCTAAACCCCTAGCCACTCACTCTCTAACCTGATCTTCACTCTCTACCCCTGAGCCTCTCACTCTCTAAACCCTGAGACCACTCATCTCTAACTCCCCTGAGCACTCACTCTCTAACCCTGAGCCCTCATCTGCAAACCCCTGAGGCCACCTCACTCTGCTACCCCTGGTCTCTCACTTCTAACCCTGAGGTCTCTCCTCTTAACCCCTGAGCCTCTTCATCTCTCTACCCCTGAGCCACTCACTCTCTAACCCCTGACCACTCACTCTCTAATCCCTGAGCCTCTCACTCTCTAACCTGGAGCCTCTCCGACTCTCTAACCCCTGAGCACTCACTCTTCTACCCCTGAGGCCACTCACTCTCTAACCCCTGAGCCTCTCACTCTTCTAACCCTGACCGACTCACTCTCTAACCCTGAGCCACTCACTCTCTAACCCCTGAGCCTCTCACTCTTAACCCTGAAGCCACTCACTCTCTAACCCCTGAGCTCTCACTCTCTAACCCCTGAGCCACTCAACTCGTCTACCCCCTGAGCCTCTCACTCTCTAACCCTGAGCACTCACTCCTAACCCCTGAGCACTCACTCTCTACCCTGGTCACTACTCTCTAACCCTGAGTCTCTCACTCTCTAACCCCGGTTCTCACTCTCAACCCCCTGAGTCTCTCACTCCAACCCTGAGTCTCTCCACTCTCTATAACCCTGAGCCATCCTCTCTAACCCCTGAGCCATCACTCTCTACCCCTGAGTCACTCCTTCTCTAACTCCCTGTCTCTCACTGCTTAACCCTGAGGGTTCTCTCCACTCTCTAACCCCTGAGTCTTTCCACTCTCTTAGCCCTGGTCTCCTTCACTCTCAACCCTGAAGCCAACTCCTCTCTCCCCTGAAGCCTCTTCACTCTCTAACCTGAGGCCACTCATTCTCTAACCCCTGAGCCACTCACTCTCTAACCCTGAGTTCTCTCATCTCTAAACCCCTGAGCCACTCACTCTCTAACCCCTGAGCACTTCACTCCTTCTAAACCCCTGGAGCCACCACTCTCTAACTCCTGAGCCACTCACTCTCTAACCCTGAGTCTCTCACTCTCTAACCCCTTGAGTTCTCTCCTCTCTAACCCCTGAGTCTCTCACTCTCTAACCCCTGAGCTCTTTCACTCTCTTTACCCTGAGCCTCTCACTCTCTAAGTCCTGAGCCACTCACTCTCTAACCCCTGGCACTCTTCTCTACCCCTGAGTCTCTCACTCTCTAACCTGAGGCCTCTCACTCTCTTAACCCCTGGTCTCTCACTCTCTTAACCCCTGAGCTCTCACTCTCTAACCCCGAGTCTCTTCACTCTCTAACCTGAGCCCATCATCCTCTAACCCCTGAGCTTCTCACTTCTCTAACCCCTAGAGTCTCTCACTCTCTAACCCCTGAGCCACTCACTCTCTACCCCTGAGCCTCTCACTCTTAACCCCCTGAGTTCTCTCACTCTCTAACCCTGAGCCTCTACTCTCTAACCCATGAGCCTCTCACTCTCTAAACCCCTGGTCTCTCACTCTCTAACGCCCTGAGCCTCTCCTTCTCACCCCTAGCCTTCACTCTCTAACCCCTGAAGCCATCACTCTCTAACCCCTGAGTCTCTCACTCTCTAACCCCTTTGAGCCACTCACCTCTTCTAACCCTGAGTCTCTCACTCTAACCCTGAGCCACTCACTCTCACCTTGAGCCTCTCTCTCTGAACAGGACTCAGCTCTAACCTCTGAGCCTCAACTCTCTCTGACAGGACCTCAGCTCTAACCTCTGAGCCTCTCTCTCTGACAGGACTCTCACTCTCAACCCTGAGTCTCTCACTCTCTAACCCCTGGTCTCTCACTCTCTAACCCCTGAGCCACTCACTCTCAACCCCTGAGTCTCTCACTCTAACCCCGAGTCTCTCACTCTCTAACCCCTGAGTCTCTCACTCTCTAACCCTGCAGTCTCTCACTCCTCTAACCCCTGAGCCATCACTCTCTAACCTCGCCTTCTCCTCTTCTAACCCGCTGAGCCACTCACTCTCTAACCCACTGAGCACTCACTCTCTAACCCTGAGTCGTCTCACTCTCTCCCCTGAGTTCTCTCACTCTTCTACCCCTGGCTACTCACTCTCTAACCCTGATCTCTCATCTCTAACCCTGAGTTCTCTCACTCTCTAACCCTGAGCACTCACTCTCTAACCCTGAGCCACTCACTCTCTAACCCCTGAGCCTCTCCTCTCTAACCCCTGAGTCTCTCACTCTCTAACCCTGAGTCTCTCAACTCTAACCCCTGAGTCTCTCACTCTCTAACACAGACTCGGCTCTATACCTCTGAGCCTCACTCTCTCTGACAGGACTCAAGCTCTAACCTCTGAGCCTCACTCTCTGACAGGACTCACTCTCTAACCCTTGAGCCACCTCACTCTACCTAGTCTCTCACTCCTAACCCCTGAGCACTCACTCTCTACCCCTGGTCTCTCACTCTCTAACCCCTGGTCTCTCACTCTCTAACCCCTGAGTCTCTCATCTCTAACCCCTGAGCACTCACTCTCTAACCTGGCCTCTCACTCTTACCCTGAGCCACTCTCTCTAACCCCTGAGCCCACTCGACTCTCTAACCCCTGAGCCACTCCACTCTTCTAACCCTGGCCTCTCATCTTAACCCTCTGGCCTCTCACTCTCTACCCTGAGCCTCTCACTCTCTAACCCTGAGTCTCTCATCTCTAACCTAGTCTCTCACTCTCTAACCCTGAGCACACTCATCTCTAACCCGCTGAGCCACTCATTCTTAACCCCTGGCTCTCACTCTCTAACCCTGATTCTCACTCTCTAACCCCTGAGTCTCTCAACTCTCTACCCTGAGTCTCTCACTCTCGTAACCCTGAGTCTCTCCTCTCTACCCCTGGTCTCTCACTCATCTTACCCTGAGCCACCACTCTCTAACCCTGAGCCTCTCACTCTCTAACCTCCTGAGCCCACTTCACTCTCTAACCCCTGAGCACTCACTCTCTAACCCTTGAGTCTCTCCACTTCTCTTAACCCTGAGCCACTCACTCTCTAACCCCTGGTCTCTCCTCTCTACCCGAGGTCTCTCACTCTCTAAACCCCTGAGTCTCTCACCTCTAACCCTGAGCCACTCCCTCTAACCCTGAGCCCTCACTCTCTTAACCCTGAGGGCCACTCACTCTCTAACCCCTGGCCACTCACTCTTCTACCCTGTAGCCCTCACTCTCTTAACCCTGAAGCCTTCACTCTTCTACCCCTGAGGCCTCTCAACTTCTCTACCCCTGAGTCCTCCACTCTTCTAACCCTGAGCCACTCACTCTCTAACCCTGGAGCCACTCACTCTCTAACCCTGAGCACTCATCTCTACCACTGAGGTCCTCTCACTCTTACCCTGAGCCCTCACTCTCTAACCCTGATGTCTCTCACTCTCTAACCCCTGATCGGCACTCCTCTCTAACCCCGGGAGCACTCACTCCTCTAACCCTGAGCCACTTCACTCTCTACCCCTGAGCCTCTCACTCTCTACCCTGGACCTCTCACTCTCGTACCCTGAGCACTTTCCACTCCTACCCCTGAGCCACTCACTCTCAACCCCTGGTCATCACTCTCTAACCCCTGAGCCACTCACTCTCTAACCCTGAGGCACTCACTCTTTAACCTGAGCCTCTCACTCTAACCCCTGAGCCTCACTCTCTAACCCTGAGCACTCACTCTCTACCCTGAGTCACTCACTCTCTAACCCCTTGGCCTCTCCTCTCAACCCGAGCCACTCACTCTCTAACCCCTGAGCCGCTCACTCTCTAACCCCTGAGCCATCACTCTCTAACCCTGATTTCTCTCACTCTCTAACCCTTTGAGCCTCTCACTCTCTAACCCCTGAGTCTCCTCAAGCTCTAACCTCTTGAGGCTCACTCTCTCTGACAGGACTCAAGCTCTAACCTCTGAGGCTCACTCTCTCTTGACAGGGACTCAGCTCTAACCTCTGAGTCTTCCTCACTCTAACCTGAGTCTCTCACTCTCTAACCCCTGAGGCCTCTCACTCTCTAAACCCCTGGTCTCTCACTCTTCTAACCCTGGTCTCTCACTCTCTAACCCCTAGCCACTCACTCCTAACCCCTAGTCACTCACTCTCTAACCCTGAGCCACTTCACTCTCTAACCCTGAAGGCCCTCACTCTCTACCTGAGTCTCTCACTCTCTTAACCCTGAGCACTCACTCTCAACCCTGGTCTCTCCATCTCTAACCCCTTGGCCTCTCACTCTCTAACCCCTGAGCCTCTCACTCTATAACCTGAGTCTCTCACTCTCTACCCTGAGGCACTCACTCTCTAACCCCTGAGCCACTCACTCTCTACTCTCTGAAGCCTCTCACTCTGCTATACCCCTGAGCCTCTCACTCTCTAACCCTGAGCCACTCACTCTCATAACCCTGATCTCTCACTCTCCTAACCTGAGCCTCTCACTCTCTAACCCCTGAGCACTCCTCTCTAAACCCCGAGCCACGTCACTCTCTAACTCCTGAGCCTCTCACTCTCAACCCCTAGCCACTCCACTGCTCTACCCTGCCACTCAACTCTCTAACCCCTGAGTCATCACTCTCTACCCCTTGAGTCTCTCACTCTCTAACCCCCTGAGTCTCTCACTCTCTACCCCTGAGTCACTCCTCTCTAAAACCTGAGTCTCTCACTCTCTAACCCCTGAGTTCTCTCACTCTCTAACCCTGAGTCACCTCACTCTCTATCCTGAGTTCTCACTCTCTAACCCCTGAGTCCTCACTCTCTAATCCCTGGTCTCTCACTCTCTAACCCCTGAGTCTCTCACTCTTAATCCCTGAGCTCACTCTCTACCCCTGATCTTCTCACTCTCTAACCTGAGCTTCCTCCTACCCTGAGTCTCTCACTCTCTACCCTGGTCTTCATCTCTAACCCCTGAGCCACTCACTCTCTAACCCCGAGTCACTCCTCGTTAACCCCTGAGTCTCTCACTCTCTACCCCTGAGTCACTCACTCTCTAACCCCTGAGTCTCCTCACTCTTCTAACCTTAGTCCTCACTTCTCTACCCTGAGCCACTCACTCTCTTAACCCCTGAGTCATCCTTCTCTAACCCTGGGCCTCTCACTCTCTAACCCTGAGTCTCTTCACTCTCTAAACCCCTGATGTCTCTACTCTTAACCCTGAAGCACTCACTCTCTAACCCTGAGTCACTCATCTCTAACCCCTGGAGTCTCTCACTCTCTAACCCCCTGAGCTCTCACTCTCTAACCCTGATGCCACTTCATCCTAACCCCTGAGTCACTCACTCTCTAACCCCTTGAGCCTCTCACTCTCTACCCTGAGCCTCTCACTCTCTAACTCCTGAGCTCTCACTCTCTAACCTGAGTCACTCACTCTCTAATCCCCTGGAGCACTCACTCTCTACCCCTGAGCCACTCACTCTCTAACCCTGGCCCTCACTCTCTAACCCCTTGAGCCACTCACTCTCTAACCCTGTCTCTTCACTCTCTAACCCCTGAGTCACTCCTCTCTACCCCTGAGCTCTCACTCTTACCCCTGAGCTTCTCACTCTCAACCCTGGCCACTCACTCTCTAACCCCTGAGCCTCACTCTCTCTGACAGGGACTCAGCTCTAACCTCTGAGCCTCACTCTCTCTTGACAGGACTCAGCTCTAACCTCTGAGCCACTCTCTAACCCCATGATCTCTCACTCTCTAACCCTGAGTCACTCACTCTCTAACCCCTGAGCCTCTCACTCTCTAACCCCTGAGTCACCACTTCTCTAACCCTCTCTCATCCCCCTCTTAGCACTCCCTCTCTACCCCTGAGTCATCACCTCTAACCTGGCCTCTCACTCTCTAACCGAGCCAACCCTAACCCCTGAGCTCTCTCTCGTCTGACAGGACTCAGCTCTAACCTCTGAGCCTCACTCTCTCTGACAGACTCAGCTCTAGACCTCTAGTCTCTCTCTCTGACAGCGACTCAGCTCTAACCCCTGAGTCTCTCACTCTCATAACCCTGAGCCTTCAACTCTCTACCCTGAGCTCTCCTCTCTACCCCTGGCCCTCACTCTCAATCCTACTCTTCAACCGCTCTCACTCTCTAACCCTGAGCCACTCACGTCTCTAACCCCTGAGCCACTCACTCTCTAACCCCTGAGCCTCTACTCTCTAACCCTGAGACACTCCTCTCTAACCCCCTGGCCCATACTCTTACCCTGAGCCTCTCACTCTCTAACCCCTAGTTCTTTCACTCTCTAACCCTGAGCCACTCACTCTCTAACCCGAGCTCTCACTCCTAAACCTCTGAGCCTCTCTCTCTGACAGGACTCAGCTCTAACCTCTGAGCCTCACTCTCTGACAGGGACTCAGCTCTAACCTCTGAGCCTCTCTCTCTGAACTGAGTCACTCACTTCTCTAACCCCTGAGCCACTCACTCTCTACCCTGAGTCTCTCACTCTCTAACCTCTTGACCTCTCCTCTTGAGCCTTCTCTCTCTACCTCTGAGCCTCACTCCTCGAACAGGACTCAGCTCTAACCTCTGAGCCTCTCTCTCTCTGACAAGGACTCAGCACTTAACCTCTTAGCCTCACTCTCTCTGAGAGCTCTCACTCTTTAACCCCTGAGCCTCTCACTCTCTAACCCCTGAGTCTTCTCACTCTTAACCCTGAGCCATCACTCTAACCCTGAGCCTCTCACTCTTACCCCTGAGCCTCTCACTCTCTAACCCTAGCTCTCACTCCTTAACCCCTGAGTCTCTACTCTACCTGAGGCCTCTCATCTCTAACCCCTGGTTCTCCACTCTCTACCCTGAGCCTCTCACTCTTCTAACCGAGCTCTCACTCTCTAAACCCGAGTCTCTACTCTCTAACCCTGAGCCTCTCACTCTCTAACCCTGGCTCTCAGCTCTACCTCTGAGGTCACTCTCTCTGACAGGACTCAGCTCTAAACCTCTGCAGCCTCACTCTCTCTGACAGTACTCAGCTCTAACCTCTGATCCCACTTCTCTACCCCTCGAGCTCTCACTCTCTAACCCCTGAGCCTCACTTCTAACCCTTGGTCTCTCACTCTCTAACCCTGAAGCATTCACTCTCATAACCCCTGGGCTTCTCACTCTCTTAACCCTGAGGCTCTCACTCTCTAAACCCCTGAGTCACTCACTCTCTAAACCCCTGGCCACTCACTCTCTAACGCCTGAGCCACTCACTCTCTAACCCCTGGACCTCTCACTCTCTAACTCCTGAGCCACTCACTCTTTAACCCCTACGCCCTCCTCTCCTAACCCCTGAGTCTCCCTCACTCTAACCTCGAGCCCTCACTTCTTCTGACAGGACTCAGCTCTAACCTCTGAGCCTCAACCTCTCTGACAGGACTCAGCTCTAACCTCTGAGCCTCCACTCTCTAACCCTGAGTTCATCACTCTCTAACCCTGAGCCACTACTCTCTAACCCTGAGCCTCTCACTCTCTAACCCTGAGCCATCACTCTCTAACCCCTGAGTCACTCACTCTCTACCACTGACCCACTTCACTCTCTACCCCTGAGTCTCTCAACTCTCTAACCCTCGGTCACTCACTCTTCTATCCTTCTCTCACCTCTGACCTCTCCTCTCTGACAGGATCTCAGCCTCTAACCTCTGAGCTCTCTCTCTCTCTGACAGGACTAGCCTAACCTCTGAGCCTCACTCTCTCTGACCCCCTGAGTCTCTCACTCTCTAACCCCTGAGCACTCTCACTCTCTAACCCTGTCTTCACTCTCACCCTAGCCTCTCACTCTCTAACCCTGGCCACTCACTCCTAACGCCCTGAGTCTCTCACTCTCTAACCCTGAGCCTCTCATCTCTACCCTGAGCATCACTCTCTAACCCTGAGTCTCTCACTCCGAACCCTGAGTCTTCTCACTTCTCTACCCCTGAGTCTCTCACTCTCTACCCACTGAAGCCTCTCACTCTCTAACCCCTGAGCACTCATCTCTACCCCTGAGGCCATCACTCTTCTAACCCCTTGAGCCTCTCACTCTCTAACCCTGGTCTCTCACTCTTCTAACCCCTGAGTCTCTCACTCTCTAACCCCTGAGCCACCTCACTCTCTAACCCTGAGTCACTCACTCTCTAACCCCTGAGTCACTCATCTCTAACCCCTGGTCCTAACCCTGAGCCACTCACTCTCTACCCTGAGCCACTCACTCTCTAACCCCTGGTTCTCCCTCTAACCCTGAGCCACTCACTCTGTGCTCTTATTGTGCAGACAGCCTGACTCCTCCTCTCTCCTCTCTGAATTGGTGCAGACAGCCTGACTCCTCCCTCTCTTCTCTCCCGAGAGGGCGTTGACACTGGGATGGGTTTGGGACGACTCGTGGCCGTTTTACAGAAGATCCTTTATAACTACGACCGGATCTGTTTCAACCAATCATCAAACACCTGCACCAGGTTAAGAACGCGCCCGCCCCCAGTTGGACACGCCGCCCGCCCGGGTGAGACGCGCCCGCCCAGGTGAGACGCGCCCGCCCGGTGAGACACGCGCCCGCCCCCGGTGGACACGCGCCCCCCCGGGGTGAGACGCGCCGCCCATTGGCGCCCGCCCGGGTTATCGGCGCCGCCCATGTGAGACGCGGCCGCTGGGTGGGACGCGCGCCCGCCCCGGGCGGGACTCGCCCCCGCCCGGGCGAAGACGCGCCCACCCCGGGTGGGCCCCACGTGCGCCCGCCACCGGTTGAGACGCGCCACGCACCGGGATGAGACGCAGCGCCCGCCCGGGTAGACGCGCCCCCTCTTACGTTCAATATACTGGCTTTTCTAACGCACCTCACAAATAAGGAAACAATCTAAACCACGACAGACAATCTTAACCAAGCATTATTACAGTGGAAGCAGGGTCTGATAGAAATGAGAAAACAGATACATTTGAGAATGATATTATTGTCATTGTTAGTTATGGTGATGAATAATCATAATGTTAAATAAATATGTGCGATGTGTATGTTATATTAAACTATGTCTGTATGTATATAATTATATAATATATATATGATTCTAAAACACTATGACTATTAAACATAAGTAAAACAATAGAATGGTGACCGGAGAATGGTAATATAAGCAATGATAAAAAAAATAAGAGAAAATTATAAAACTAAGTAAATACACTCAGAAATGCACAAACTTACTATTGTTATGTATTGTATTTTGAAATTGGGTAGGGACTTTTCTGCTTCGGCCTACTGCCTTTTGGAGTATTATTTTTTATGGTTTGTTGATAATGTTTAAAATTAATGATGTAAATAATATGCACTTGATATTAATAGCTCAAAATAATCAAATCAAATCAAGTCTTGTATCAGTGAAAGTGACTGTTCTCAGTTGTCCGGCGGGCGGGACGCGGTGGCCCTGGGCTCCAGCGGTCCGTAACCGTGTGGTGGTGGATCATGTCCGGGCTTTAGCCGTGTGCACTGCAGACGGAGTTCACCCCGGGAATGAGCGCGGAGCCGAGTGAGTAACTTGTCATCACAAGACACATTACACAGGTGTGACTTTACCCACTGTTACAGGTGTGACTCTCACCACTGTTACAGGTGTGACTCTCACCGCTGTTACAGGTGTGACTTCTCACCACTGTTTACAGGTGTGACTCTCACCACTTTACAGGTTGACTCTCACCACTGTTACAGGTGTGATCTCACCACTGTACAGTTGGACTCTCACCACAGGTTGCTTTACCACTGTTCAGGTGTGACTTTTACCACTGTTACATTGTGACTTCACACTGTTACAGGTGTGACTTTCACGCTGCTTCGGGTGTGACTCTCACCGCTTACAGGTGTGACTTCACCGCTGCTTACAGGTGTGCTACTCACACTGTTAACAGGTGTGACTTTCCGACTGATTAAGGTGTCGACATTTACCACTGTAACAGGATGTGACCTCACCGGCAGTTTACAGATGTGATTTCACCGCTTTACAGGTGTTGACTTTCACCGCATGTTACAGGTGTGATCTCACGCTGTTACAGGTGTGACTCTCACCGCGTTACAGGTGTGAGCTCTCACCGCTGTTACAGGTGTGACTTTCACACTTGTTAACAGTTGACTTTCACCGCTGTTACAGGTGTGACTCTCACCGCTGTTACAGGTGTGACTCTCACCGCTGTTAAGGTGTTGACTCTCACCACTTGTACAGGTGTGATCTCACCATGTTACAGGTGTGACTCTACACCGTTTACAGGTTGTGACTCTCACCACTGTATTACAGGTGTGACTCTCACCTGTTAAGGTGTGACTCTCACCATGCTTACAGGTGTGACTCTCACCACTGTACTACAGGTATGTGACCTTTTATACCACTGTTTACAGGTGTGACTCTCCACACTGTTACAACTTTCACCGCTGTTACAGGGTGACTCCCCACTGTTTCAGGTGGACTTTACCACTGTTACAGGTGTGACTATCACCGCTGTTACAGGTGTGACTCTCACCACCGTTACAGGTGTAGACTTCACCACTGTTACAGTGCTGACTTTTCACCGCTGTTACAGGTGTGGACTCTCACACTGTAAGTGTGACTTTCACCACATGTCTACGAGGTTGTGACCTTTCACCGCTGTTAGGGTGTGACTACTCACCGACCGTTACAGGTGTGACTTTCACCACTGTTACAGGTGGACTTTCACCGCTTGTTACAGTGGCCAAACCGTTACAGGGTGTGACTCACCTGATACCTACCCGTCAGGTGTGACTCTCACCACCGTTCAGACTTCACCACTGTTACAGGGTGACTTACTCTGTACAGGTGTGACTCTCACCACGTTACAGGTGTTGACTTTCACCACCTGTTACAGGTGTGACTTTCACCGCTTATACAGGTGTGATCTCACCACTGTTAACAGGTGTGATCCACTGTCTACGGTGTGACTTCACCGCTGTACAGGTGTGACTTCACCAGTTACACGGTGTGACTTTCACCCATGTACAGGTGTGACTTTCACCGCTGTACAGTGTGACTTTCCACCGTGTTTACAGGTTTCGCTCTCACCGCTTTACAGCGTGTACTTTCACCGCTGTTATCAGGTGTGACTCTCACCGTGTTACAGGTGTGAACTTTCACCACTGTTTACAGAGTGTGACTTCTACCGCTGTTCAGTGCTGACTCCACCGACGTACAGGTTGACTCTTCACCACTGTTAAGGTTGACTCCACCACTGTTACGGTGGACTCTCACCGCTTTTACAGGTGTGCTTACCACTGTTACAGTGTGACTTTACCACTGTTACAGGTGGACTCTCACCACTGTTACAGGTGTGACTCTCACCACTGTTACAGGTGTGACTTCAACTAAGTGTGACTCACCGCTTTTACAGGTGTGACTCTCACACTGTTAAGGTGTGACTCTCACCTGTTACAGGTTGTGACTCTCACCACTGTACGGTGTGATTCTCACCGCTGTTACTAGGTGGTGTGACTTTACACTTTACAGGTGTGTATTACCACTGTTACAGGTGTGACTCTTTCACCACTGTACAGGTGTGACTCTCACCACTGTTAAGGATGTGACTTTTACCGCTGTTACAGGTGGTCTCACCACTGTTACAGGTGTGACTTCACGCTGTCAGGTTGACTTCTACCGCTGCTTACAGGTGTGACTCTCACCACTGTTACAGGTGTACTTTTACCACTGTTAAGGTGTGACTCTCACCGCTGTTCAGGTTGACTACCGCTGTTACAGGTTAACTTCACCGGTTACAGGTGTGACTTATCACACTGTTACAGTGTGCTTTAACCACTGTAAGTGTCTCTCACCACTGTTAGTGGTGACTTCACCACTGTTACAGGTGTGACTATCCACTGTTACAGGTGTGACTCTCACCACTGTTACAGTGTGACTATCACCACTGTTACAGGTGTGACTTTACCGCTGTTACAGGTGTGACTCTCACCACTGACAGGTGTGACTCTCACCACCGTATACGGTGTGCTTTACCGCTGTTACAGGTTGACTCATCACCACTGTTACAGCGTGTGACTTTACCGCTGTTACAGGTGTTGACCTCCCACCACTGTTACAGTGTGAGCTCTCACCACTGTACAGGATGTGAACTCTCACCACTGTTACCAGGTGTGACTCTCACCGCTTTTACAGGTGTACTTTACCGCTGTTACAGCGTGTGACTCTCACCCACTGTTACAGTTTGACTTTACCACTGTTACAAGGCTGTGACTTCTCCCACCGTTACAGGTGTGACTTCTCACCCACTGTTACAAGGTGTGACTTTTACCACTGTTACAGGTGTGACTTTACGCTGTTACAGGTGCTGACTCTCCCACTGTTACAGGTGTACTCTCACCACTGTTACAGGTGTGACTTTACCACTGTTACAGGTGTGACTCTCACCCACTGTTCAGTGTGACTCTCACCACCGTTACAGGTGTGACTCTCACCACTGTTACAGGTGTGACTTTACCGCTGTTACAGGTGTGACTCTCACACTTTACAGGTGTACTCTCACCACTGTTACAGGTGTGACTCTTCAACCGTTACAGTGTGCGACTTTCACCACTGTTACAGGTGTGACTCTCACCGCTTTTACAGGTGTGACTTTACCCACTGTTACAGGTGTGACTCTCACCACCGTTACGGTGTGACTTTCACCACTGTTACAGTGACCTCACCACTTTACAGGTGTGAACTCACCCACTGTACAGGTGTGACTCTCACGCTGTTACAGGTGTGACTTTACCGCGTTTACAGTGTGACTTTACCACTGTTACAGGTGTGACTTTACCGCTTTTACAGGTTGTGACTCTCACCACTGTTACAGGTGTGACTCTCACCACTGTTACAGGTGTGACTCTCACACTGTTTATCAGGTGTGGACTTTACCGCTGTTACAGGTGTGCTCTCACCACTTGTTACAGGTGTGACTCTCACCACTGTTACAGGTGTGACTCTCACCACTGTTTACAGTTGACTTTACCGCTGTTACAGTGTGACTCTCACCACTGTTTACAGGTTGACCCTCACCACTGTTACAGTGTGACCTTTACCCACTGTTACGAGGTGTGACTCTCACCATGTTACAGGTGTGACTCTTCACCACTGTTACAGGTGTACTCTCCACCTTTACAGGTGTGACTCTCACCGCTGTTACAGTGTGACTTTACCGCTGTTACAGGTGTGACTCTCACCACTGGTTACAGGTGTGACTCTCACCACTGTTACAGGTGGTGACTCTCACCCACTGTTACAGTGTGACTTTTACCACTACAGGTTTTGACTTTACCACTGTTACATGTGTGACTCTCACCACTGTTACAGGTGATTGGACTTTACCACTGTTACAGGTGTGACATTTACCACTGTTACAGTGTGACTCTCAACCACTGTTACAGGTTGTGACTTTACCACTGTTACAGGTGTGACCTCTGCACACTGTTACAGGTGGACTCTCACCACTGTACAGGTGTGACTTTCACCACTGTTACAGGTGTTGACTCTCACCGCTTTTACAGGGTGTGACTCTCACCACTGTTACAGGTGTGACTCTCACCGCTGTTACAGGTGTGACTCTCACCGCTTGTACCAGTGTGACTCTCACCACTGTTACAGGTTGTGACTCTCACCACTGTTACAGGTGTGACTCTCACATGTTTACAGGTGTGACTTTCACCGCTGTTAAGGTTGGACTCTCACCGCTGTTACAGGTGTGACTCTCACCGATGTTACAGGTGTGACTCTCACCACTGTTACAGTTTGGACTCTTCACCACTGTTACAGGTGTGACTTTCCACCACTGTACAGTGTGACTTTCACCACTGTTACAGGTGTGACTCTCACCACCGTTACAGGTGTGACTTTCACCACTGTTACAGGTTGACTCTCACCACCTTTTACAGGTGTGACTTTCACCACTGTTACAGGTGTACTCTCACACTGTTACAGGTGTGACTCTCCACGCTGTTACAGGTGTGGACTTTACCGCTGTTTACAGGTGTGACTTTACCACTGTTACAGGTGCTGACCTTTACCGCTGTTACAGGTGTGACCTCTAACACAACTGTTTACAGGTGTGACTCTCCACACTGTTACGGTGGACTTTACCGCTGTTACAGGTGTGACTCTCACCACTGTTACAGGTGTACTCTCACCACTGTTAAGGTGTGACTCTCACGCTGTTACAGGTGTGACCTTTAACCGACTGTTTAAACCAGGTTTGTGGAACCTTCTCACCACTGTTACAGGTGTGACTCTCACCACTGTTACAGGTGATCTCACCACTGTTACAGGTGTGACTCTCACCACTGTTACAGGTTGACTTTACCACTGTTACAGGTGTGACTTACGCTGTTACAGGTGTGACTCTCACCACTGTTTACAGGTGTTGACTTTACCGCTGTTACAGGTGGTGACTTCTTCACCGCTTTTACAGGTGTGACTTTACGCTGTTGACAGGTGTGACTCTCACCGCGTTACAGGTGTGACTCTCACCACTGTTACGGTTGTGACTCTCACACTGTTATCAGGTGTGACTTTACCACTGTTACAGTGTGACTTTACCACTGTTAACAGGTGTGACTTTACCACTGTTACAGGTGTGACTTTACCCACTGTACAGGTGTGACTTTACCACTGTTACAGGTGTGAACTTCACCACTGTTACAGGTGTGACTTTACCCACTGTTACAGGTGTGACTTTACACTGTTACAGGTGTGACTCTCACCGCTGTTACAGGTGTGACTTTACCACTGTTACAGGTGTGACTCTCACCGCTGTTACAGGTGTGACTCTCACCGCTGTTACCAGGTTTGACTCTCACCACTGTTACAGGTGTGACTCTCACCACTGTTACAGGTGGACTCTCACCACTGTACAGGTGTGACTTCACCGCTGTTACAGAGTGTGACTTTCACACTGTTTACAGGTGTTGACTCTCACCGCTGTTACAGGTGTGACTCTCACCACTGTTACAGGTGTGACTTCACCGCTGTTACAGGTGTGACTTTCACCACTGTTACAGGTGTGACTTTACCATGTTACAGGTGTGACTCTCACCACTGTTAACAGGTGCTTGGACTTTCACCACTGTTTACAGGTGTGGACTCTCACCGCTGTTACAGGTGTGACTCTTCACCACTGTTACAGGTGGACTCTCACCGCTGTTACAGGTGCTGACTCTCACCGCTGTTACAGTGTGACCTACCACTGTTTACAGGTGTGACTCTCACCATGTTACAGGTGTGACTCTCACCGCTGTTAAGTGTGACTTTCACCGCTGTTACAGGTGACTTTCACCACTGTTACAGGTGCTGACTTTACCACTGTTACAGTGTGACTCTCCACATGTTACAGGTGTGACTTCACCGCTGTACAGGTGTGACTCTCATCCGCTGTTACAGCGTGGACTCTCACCACTGTTACAGGTGACTTCACCCTGTTACAGGTGTGACTTCACCACTGTTACAGGTCGTGACTCTCACCACTGTTTAACAGGTGACTTCTCACCACTGTTACAGGTGTGACTATCACCACTTTACAGGTGTTTGAACTCTCACCACTGTTTACAGGTGTGGACTCCACCACTGTTACAGGGTGTGACTCTTCAACCACTGTTACAAGTGTGACTTTACCACTGTTACAGGTGTGACTCTCACCATGTACAGGTGTGAAACTTTACACTGTTACAGGTGTGACTCTCACCAACTGTTACAGGTTGACTTTACACTGTTACAGCGTGTGACTTTACCACTGTTACCAGGTGGGAACTCTCACCACTGTTACGGTGTTGACTTAACCACTGTTACAGCGTGTGACTTTTCCCCTCTCTCTGGCTGTGTCTGTAGTCGGCCCATCAGTCTTTCCCCCATATTGCTTACCTCGATTTTTGATTCATGTTATTTATTACAAAATGAAATTAACTGATTCATGAACTTAACACATGTTATAAGGAAAAATAATCTTCTCTGATTAAGGCCGAGACACGGAAGCGTCACTGGACTTCCGTGTCGTTCCAGTTATTCTGATAATGGACACCTCGTCTGCGTGCATTATCCCTCACATATAACTTTACACAGAGAGGATCTAAAATTCCCATTCTTATAAATGTGTTTGTTTGATTTGGCAAGTTGAAAACAAAACATGGGCAATAACGTTTTGCTTGCACTCCTACAAAACTGTCTGTCAGCACATAAAGAAACACAGCCAGTAATGTGGCCACACAGTTCAATTACACAAAGTTAAATGGCCCATGTTCACTTGAGTACAGTCGCTTTTTAATAAGTAATAGGGTATATGTACCGTCCACTGAGCTGCTGCACGTGTACCTGTCCATGAGCGTGCACGTGACCGTCCACTGACTGTGCACGTGCACCGTTCACTGAGCTGTGCAGTGACCGTAAACACGTTCATCTCCTGTGGCACTGTGTACAGAGTGTTTTACTAAAGGGCTCTTAACAACCAGAGGAGTGAAAACAGCAGCTTCTTCCTCACTTCACTCCTGAATGGGTGCGGGGATGTGTGAGTGAAGAGGAGGCAGTGGTTTTTAGGTAATTCATACAGACACAAGTTTCCCCTCGTCTTTCAGCGTATACGCACGTATGAGACGGCAGCTGCCGGGCCTCGTCTCTGTTCCATCAGACTTTTAAACATCTCTGCAAAAATGTGAGGAGGGTTTCTCTGCTCAGTGCGGGTTCTGAGTCGCCCCGGGTCAATCACATGTGGCGTGATTATGATAAAAACAACTGTTGTTACCGCTCTCTCCCGTGCTGCCTTCCCGTCCGGCCTCCACTCCTCACTTGCCTTCATAAACTCTTGGGATTTCAGACGAAGAGGGACACAGGATGAGCAGATGGTGCAGCGGTTTGACGCGGGTGTAGAGCAGTGACAGAGGGCGCTGGGCCAGGGGACAGGGACAGAAAGTGGTTCACGATGAGCTGGAAATCTGACAAAAGCTATGAGAATGGACATGCGTATATATCGAGGTAATGTCGATCCCAATCGAGTCTGTACCAACGTGATCGCGGCCTGATTTCGATTCACGTGATCAGATTCAGGACATCCCTAAGTATTAGTGAATGAATAAGCGTAGGAAAGACTAGCGAGCCACACAGACATGTTGGAGTGACTTGATTCAGAGCATAAACCTGGAAAGAAGAGTTGGTATCTGATTTTTGACAGAGTCAAACTAAGCACGTTTCAGGAGGAAACTATAGACCCACAAGATCTCACATTGACCCCTTCCTTAAAGTGTCTCCTCTGGTCCAGGCTGGTGCTGAGGAGGATCCTGGCGCAGGCGGTGCGGTTCTCCGTGGAGTGCTGAAGGCTCCTGAGGTTCTCTGGGTCTCCTGGGTGCGACGGTCGTCCATTCCGGTCCATGCTGCTTCACATGGAGCTTCAGCATCAGAAGCTGATGATGATGATATTGATGATGTCTGTTGCAGGCGTGTGTATCCGGAGCTGGGGCGGAGGCAGCAGCGGGTCCAGTCTCTCTGCAGGAGTTACAGGCTTTCTGCAGATGATTCTCCATCAGAGCATTTTGGTTTTGTTTCAATCGTGGACGTGGATCGATAAAACGAGGCTCAGTTTCTGAACGTCTCTGCAAACAAGGAACCAGACTCACCACAGAACCATCCGGACGATGGAGCCGGGAGCGGCTTCCCCCGGTACAGACGACCATCTACACTACCTACGGCTCACTTACAACACTACTACACTGTTTCCCCGGTTACAGACGACCACTCTACACTACACTACAACACTTACTTCACACTGTTTCCCGGTACAGACGACTTACACTACACTACGGCTCACTACAACACACTCACACTGTTCCCCGTACAGACGACACCTCTACACTACACTACGGCTCACTACAACACCACTCACACTGTCCCCTGTGACAGACGACACTCTTACACTTACACTACGGCTCACTACAACACTACTCACACTGCCCCGTGGGTAAGAGACACTCTTACACTACACTACGGCTCACTACAACACTACTCACACTGTTTCCCGGTACAGACGACACTCTACACTACACATACAACACTACTTCACACTTTTTCCCCGGTACAGACGAACTTCTACACTACACTACGGCTCACAGTGTTCCCTGTCCTAATTCTTTCCCAGAATTTGGACATTTTTTCTTGCATTTTTTTCCTTCAAGTTTTTTCCACTTTTTTTTATTTAAATGTTATATTTTTTCTCGCTATTGTTTTCTGTATTTTAAAAAAAAATTCAAAAAAAATCCCGCTGATTAAAAAAAAAGGTTTTCCCACTTTTTATTTTCTTTCTTTTTCTGCCAGTGTTTTCCCACACATGGACTAATCAACATTTGTTGCATTTGTTTGATTTAGTCAGGTTTATTTCACTTTTTCTTCCTTTTTCGCAAATGAAAATGTTTTGATTAGTTTTTCAGGTGTTGTGGTTCTCTGTTCTCATTTTTTTACATTTTGCTTGCATTTTTCTCCAGCATTTTTATACATTTTTCTCACTTTAGTAAAAAAACATGTTTTTCCATATTCTCCAACTTTTTTTCCATCCTTGTGTTGCATTTTTTCCCATAATATGTTTTTTGTTTTCATGTTTTTCTACATATTTCATTTGCTTATTGTGGGTATCTTTTTGTTGTTCATAAAAGAAATAAAGTGAAAAAACCATGTTTTTTCTTTTCAGCTTTTTTTTTCTCACTTAAAAAACAAAAGTAGGTCCTGTTTTCCACTGTATATTTTTCATTTTTTCGCCAATTTGGTTTTCTGCATTTTTGCATTTTTTGTTTTTTGCATTTTAAAAAAACGTTTTTTTTTTTTTAAAGTTTTTCCACTTTTTCCCCATATTTCACATTTATTTTCTCAGATGCCAATTTTTGTGAGTTTTTCAGGTGGTCTCTGTCCTTCATGTGTCTCTTTATGTCCTCTCTGTCCTTCAGCGTCTGTGGCCTGGTCTCTGTCCTCAGTCTCTGTCCTCAGCGTCTGTGGCCTGTCCTGTCCCTCATGTCTCTTGTCCTCTCTGTCCTCAGCACTGTGGCCTTGGTCTCTGTCCTCATGGTCTCTTGTCCTCTCTGTCCTCAGCGTCTTTGGCCTGGTCTCTGTCCTCATTGTCTCTTCCTCATGTTCTGTCCTCTCTGTTCCTCAGCGTCTGTGGCCTGGTCTTCTGTCCTCATGTCTCTCTGTCCCTCTGTCCTCAGCAATTGTGGCCTGGTCTCGTGTCCTCATGTCTCTGTCCTCCTCTGTCCTCAGCGTTCTGTGGCCTGGTCTCTGTCCTCATGTCTCTGTCCTCTTCTGTCCTCAGCGTCTGTTGGCCTGTGTCTCTGTCCTCTCTGTCCTCAGCGTCTGTGGCTGGTCTCTGTCCTCATGTCTCTTGTCTCTCTGTCCTCAGCGTCTGTGGCCTGGTCTCTTCCTCATGTCTCTGTCCTCTCTGTCCTCAGCTCTGTGCCTGGTCTCTGTCCTCATGTCTTCTGTCCTCTGTCCTCAGCGTCTTGGTGGCTGGTCTCTGTCCTCTGTCTCTGTCCTCTCTGTCCTCAGCGTCTGTGCCTGGTCTCTGTCCTTCATGTCTTGTCCCATGTCTCTCTGTCCTCAGCATCTGTGGGCCTGGTCTCTGTCCTCATGCTCTGTCCTCATGTCTCAGCGTCTGTGCCTTGGTCTTGTCCTCATCGGTCTCTGTCTCATGTCTCAGCGTCTGTTGCCTGTCTCTGTCCTCATGTCTCTGTCCTCATGTTCTCAGCGTCTGTGGCCTGGTCTCTGTCCTCATGTCTCTGTCCTCATGGATCTCAGCGTCTGTGGCTGGTCTTCTGTCCTCATGTCTCTGTCCTCTCGTCCTCAGCGTCTGTGGCCTGGTCTCTGTCCTCATCTCTGTCCTCATGTCTCTGTCCTCATGTCTTCTGTCCTCATTTTCTCTGTCCTCTCTGTCCTCAGCGTCTTGTGGCCTGGTCTCTGTCCTCATGTCTCTGTCCTCCTGTCCTCAGCATCTGTGCCTGTCTCTGTCCACTCTGTCCTCTCTTCCTCAGCGTCTGTGGCCTGGTTCTCTGTTCCTCATGTCTCTCTGTCCTCTCTGTCTCAGCGTCTGTGGCCTGGTCTCTGTCCTCATGTCTCTCTGTCCTCTCTGTCCTCAGCCATCTGTGGCCTGGTCTCTGTCCTCATGTCTCTTTCCTCTCTGTCCTCAGCGGCTGTGGCCTTGGTCTCTGTCCTCATGTTCTCTGTCTCATGTCTCTGTCCTCATGTCTCTCTGTCCTCATGTCTCTGGTCCTCTCTGTCCTCATGTCTCTGTTCCTCATGTCCTCTGTCCCATGTCTCTGTTCCTCTCTTGTCCTCAGCGTCTGTGGCCTGGTCTGTCCTCATGTCTCTGTCCTCTCTGTCCTCAAGCGTCTTGGCCTGGTCTGTCCTCATTGTCTCTGTCTCTCTGTCCTCGCGTCTGTGGCCTGGTCTCTGTCCTCTGTCTCTGTCCTCTCTGTCCTCAGCATCTTGTGTCCTGGTCTCTGTCCTCATGTCTCTGTCCTATGTCTCTGTCCTCTCTGTTCTCTCAGCGTGGGCCCTGTCTCTGTCCATGTCTCTGTCCTCTCTGCCTCAGCATCTGTGGCCTGTCCTGTCGCTCATGTCTCTGTCCTCCTGTCCTCAGCATCTGTGCCTGTCTCTGTCCACTCTGTCCTCTCTTCCTCAGCGTCTGTGGCCTGGTTCTGTCCTCATGTCTCTGTCCTCTCTGTCCTCAGCCGTCTGTGGCCTGTCTTCTGTCCTCATGTCTCTGTCCCTCTCTGTCCCATGTCTCTTCCTCATGTCTCTGTCCTCATGTTCAGCGTCTGTGCCTGGTCTCTGTCCTCATGTCTCTGTCCTCATGTCTCTGTCCCTCTCTGTCCTTCAGCGTCTGTGGCCTGCGTCCTCTGTCCTCATTCTCTGTCCTCATGGTCTCTGTCCTATGTCTCTCTGTCCTCATGTCTCTGTCCTCCTCTGTCCTCATGTCTCTGTTCCTTCATGTCTCTGTCCTCATGTCTCCCCTTCCTGCTCCTCAGCGGGTCTGTGGCCTGGTCTCTGTCACAATGTCTCTGTTCCTCATGTCTCTGTCCTCAGTCTCTGTCCTTCATGTCCTCTGTCCTTCATGTCTCAGCGTCTTGGCTGGTCCTGTCCTCATGTCTCTGTCCTCTCTGTCCTCATGTTCTCTGTCCTCATGTCTCAGCGTCTTGTGGCCTGGTCTCTGTCCTCATGGTCTTCTGTCCTCTCTGTCCTCATGTCTCTGTCCTCATGCTCTGTCCTCAATGTCTCTGTCCTCTCTGTCCTCATGTCTCTGTCCTCATGTTCTCGTCCTCTCTGTCCTCAGCGTCTGTGGCCTGGTCTCTGTTCCTCATGTCTCTGTCCTCTGTCTCTGTCCTCATGTCTTCTGTCCTCATGTCTCTTCTGTCCTCATGTTCTCTGTCCTCTCTGTCTCATGGTCTCTGTCCTCATGTTTCTGTCCTCATGTTTCTGTCCTCATGTCTCTGATCCTCATGTCTCTCTGTCCTCATTTTCTCTGTCCTTCTCTGTCCTCATGTCTCTGTCCTCATGTCTCTGTCCTCATGTCTCTGTCCTCTCTGTCCTCAGCGTCTGTGGCCTGGTCTCTTCCACATGTCTCTGTCCTTCATGTCTCTGTCCTCATTTGTTATGCTCCTCATGTCTCAGCGTCTGTGGCCTGGTCTCTGTCCTCATGTCTCTGTCCTTCATGTCTCTGTCCTCTCTGTCCTCATGTCTCTGTCCTCATGTCTGCTGTCCTCATGTCTCAGCGTCTCATGTGTGGGCCTGGTCTCTTGTCCTCATGGCTCTGTTCCTCTTCTGTCCTCATGTCTCTGTCCTCATTGTCTCTTCCTCAGTCTCAGCGTCGTGGCTTGGTCTCTGTCCTCATGGTCTCTGATCCTCTCTGTCCTCATGTCTTTCCTCATGTCTCTTCCTCATGTCTCGTTCCTTCTGTCTCATGTCTCTGTCCTCATGTTCTCTGTCCTCTCTGTCCTCATTCGTCTGTCTTCTCTGTCCTCAGCGTCTGTGGCCTGGTCTCTGTCCTCATGTCTCTGTCCTCATGTCTCTGTCCTCATTGTTCTCTGTCCTCATGTCTCTCTGTCCTCATGTCTCTGTCCTGCTCTGTCCTCATGGTCTCTGTCCTCTCTGTCCTCAGCGTTCTGTGGCCCTGGTCTCTGTCCTCATGTCTCTGTCCTCATGCTCTGTCCTCATTCTCTTGTCCTCATGTCTCTCTTGTCCTCATGTTTTCTGTCCTCATGTTTCTGTCTCATGTCTCTGTCCTCATGTCTCTCTGTCCTTCATGTCTCTGTCCTCTCTGTCCTCATGTCTCTTCCTCATGTCTCTGTCCTCTCTGCTCCTCAGCGTCTCTGGCCTGGTCTCTGTCCTCATGTCTCTGTCCTCTCTGTCCTCAGCGGTCTGTGGCCTGGTCTTCTGTCCTCATGGTCTCTGGTCCTCTCTCGTCCTGTCTCAGCGTCTGTGCCTGGTCTCTGTCCTCATGTCTCTGTCCTCTCTGTCCTCCAGCGTCGTGCCTGGGTCTCCTGTCCTCATGTCTCTGTCCTCCTGTCCTCAGCGTCTGTGCCTGGTGCTCTGTCCTCATTGTCTTCTGTCCTTCTCTGTCCTCAGCATCTGTGGCCTGGTCTCTGTCCTCAGTCTCTGTCCTCTCTGTCCTCAGCAATCTGTGGCCTGTCTCTGTCCTCATGTCTCTCTGTCCTCAGCGTCTGTGGCCTGGTCTCTTGTCCTCATGTCTCTGTCCTCTCTGTCCCTCAGCGTCTGTGGCGTGCGTCTCTGTCCTCATGTCTCTGTCTCTCTGTACCTCAAAGCGTCTGTGGGCCTGGTCTCTGTCCTCATGTCTCTGTCTCAGCGTCTGTGGCCTGGGTCTCTGTCCTCATGTCTCTGTCCTCTCTGTCCTCAGCGGTCGTGCCTGGTCTCTGTCCTCATGTGTCTCTGTCCTCTCTGTCCTCGCTCTGTGGCCTTTGGTCTCTGTCCTCATTCTCTGGTCCTCTCTGTCAACTCAGCGTCTGTGGCCTCGTCTTGTCCTCATGGGTCTCTTGTCCTCTCTGTCCTCAGCATCTGTCGGCCTCGCGATCTCTGTCCTCATGTCTCTGTCCTCAGCGTCTGTGCCTGGTCTCTTTCCTCATGTTCTCTTGTCTCAGTTCTGTCCTCATGTCTCTGTCCGCTCGTTCCTCAGCGTCTGTGGCCTTGTCTCTGTCCTCATTGTCTCTTCCTCTCTGTCCTCAGCTCTGTGGCCTGTCTCTGTCCTCATGTCTCTTCTCTTGTCCTCAGCGTTCTTGTGGCCTGGTCGTCTGTCCTCATGTCTCTGTCCTCTCTGTCCTCAGCGTCTGTGGGCCTGCGTCTCTGCCTCATGTCTCTGTCGCTCTCTGTCCTCAGCATCTGTGGCCTGGTCTCTGTCTCAGTCTCTGTCCTCTCTTCCTCAGCGTCTGTGCTGGTCTCTGTCCATGTCTCTGTCCTCCTCTGTCCTCAGCATCGTGTGGCCTGCGTCCTCTGTCCTCATGTCTCTGTCCTCTCTGTCCTCAGCCATCTGTGGGCCTGGTCTCTGCACAGGGACCTGGTTCCCTCTGACCTTTGTGACTGCGTTTCTTGCGAGGAAGTGGACTCCGAGTGGACCCTGAGACCTGGAGCGGATCAGTACCGAGAACAAGGTCTGAACTGACCCGGACTGAACCAGGGGAAACGTTCCGCCCGGTAACAGTGATGTCACTCCTCAGGTGGCGTTCTGATTCGTCGCGGTTTGATGATGGTCATGACTCTGCGACGTGGGGCTTCCTGAGTGACCTCCACAGCGAGAGTACCTTCGATACTGGACGACTCCGCCACATACGGGTACAGGAGGGACAACGGGAAGTACGGTAAATACTACTACTACTGCTACTGCTACTACTACTTGAGCTACTCTAACTGCTAACTACTGCTGCTGCTGCTGCTGACTGCGTGCTGCTGCTACTGCTACTGCTACTACTTACTGCTACTGCTACTGCCTATATACTGCTTACTGCATACTACTGCTGCTGCTGCTGCACTTGCTGCTGCTTACTACTACTGCTACTGCTACTACTACTGCTACTGCTACTTCTACTACTTGCTACTGCTACTACTGCTACTGCTGTGCTGCTGCTGCTACTGCTACTGCTACTACTGCTACTGCTACTACTGCTTGCTGCTGCTGCTACTGCTGCTGCTGCTGCTACTGCTTACTGCTACTACTACTGCTACTGCTACTGTACTATGCCTACTTGCTACTACTGCTACTCTGCTGCTGCTGCTGCTACGCTTACTGCTACTACTTGCTACTGCTTTACTACTGCTTACTTACTTACTGCTACTGTGCTGCTGCTGCTACTGCTACTGCTACTACTGCTACTGCTACTTACTATGCTACTGCTACTGCTACACTGTACTGCTGCTACTGCTACCTTACTGCCTACTACTACTACTACGGCTACTACTGCTCCTGCTACTACTGCTACTGCACTATTGCTACTTACTTACTACTACTACTGCTTACTACTACTGCTACTGCTACTACTACTGCTACTACTACTACTACTAACGACTACTACTACTACGTTACTACTACTGCTCCTTGCTACTTACTGCTACTGCTACTACTGCTCCACTACTACTACTACTGTACTGCTACTTACTACTACTTACTACTACTACTACTGCTACTATACTGCTACTACTACTACTGCTACTACTACTGCTACTACTACTACTATACTACTACTACTACTACTACTACCTACTGCTCCTTGCTGCTCCTGCCTACTACTGCTACCTGCTACTACTGCTACTACTACTACTACTGCTACTCTACTACTTACTACTATACTACGCTACTGCTACTACTACTGCTACTTAACTACTACTACATACATACTGGCTACTGCTCCTGCTGCTACTGCTACTTACTGCTACTGCACTACTATACTGCTACTACTACTGCCTACTTACTACTGCTGATACACTACTACTGCTCTGCTGCTCCTGGCTACTACTGCTATCTCTACTACTGCTACTACTACTATCTACTCTAACTGCTACTACTACGCTACTACTGCCTACTACTACTTGCTACTGCTATACTTACTACTACTGTACTGCTACTTACTACTACACTACTGCTACTACTACTGCTACGCTACTACTGCTTATGCTACTGCTTACTACTGCTACTACTACTGCTACGACTACTGGCTACTACTACTACTACTACTACTACTACTACTACTGCTCCTTGCTGCTCCTGCTACTACTGCTACTGCTATTTACTGCTACTACTACTACTAGCTTACTACTGCTACTATACTACTTTACTGTACTACTACTCTACTACTACTACTGCTACTGCTACTACTGCTCTGCACTGCTACTGCTACTACTGCTACTGCTACTTGCTACTACTACTACTACTACTACTACTGCTACTACTACTGCTACTACTAACTACTGCTACCTACTACATTACTTTCTTACTGCTACTTACTACTTACTACTGCTACTAACTACTGCTCTACTACTACTACTACTGCTACTTGCTACTACTGCTCCTGCTATACTGATTACTACTACTACTACTGCTACTACTGCTACTACTACTTACGCCTACTACTGCTATGCTACTACTGTACCTACTGTACTACTGCTACTGCTACTACTGCTGTACTACTTACTGCTACTGCTACTTGCTACTACTGCCTACTTGCTACTACTGCTACTCACTGCTTACTACTGCTACTACTACTGCTACTACTACTATACTACTGCCTGCTACTGCTCTACTGCTACTACTTACTACTCTACTCTACTACTACTACTACTGCTACTACTACTACTACTGCTACTGCTACTACTACTGCTACTACTTGCTACTTACTACTTCTACTGCTACTACTGTACTACTGCCTCCTGCTATACTGCTACTACTACTACTTCTTACTACTACTTGCTACTGCTACTTATGCTACTGATACTGCATGCTACTTACTGCTACTGCTACTACTACTACTACTACACTGCTGCTAATACTGCTACTGCCTACTACTACTACTACTACCTACTGCTACTACTACTTACTACTGCTACTGCTACTACTACTGCTACTTCTACTACTACTACTACTACTTCTGGCTAATTACTGCTACTACTTACTACTACTGCTACTACTACTACTGCTACTGCGTGCTAGTACTGCTACTGCTACTATGCTACTGCTACTACTGCTACTGCTACTGGTACTTACTGCTACTGCCTACTACTAACTACTACTACTACTACTGCTGCTAGTACTGTTACTGCTACTATTCTACTGCTACTCTATACTGTACTACTGCTACTACTACTACTGATACTATTGCTACTACTACTGCTACTATTGCTACTGCTACTACTGCTACTGCTACTACTGCTACTTGCTACTACTACTTACCTACTACTGCTGTACTAGGTACTGCTACTGCTACTATTGCTACTGCTACTACTGTACTTGTACTGGTACTACTACTGCTACACTACTACTGGACTATTGCTGACTACTACTGCTACTTATTGCTACTGCTACTACTGCTACTGTCTACTGCTACTGCTACTATACTACTACTCTGCTGCTAGACTGCTACTGCTACTACTGCTACTGCTACTACTACTACTACTACTGCTGCTAGTACTGCACTGCTACTACTGCTACTGCTACTATACTGCTACTACTGCTACTACTACTACTTGGTACTATTTGCTACTACTTACTGCTACTGCTAACTTTACACTAACTCTACTCTACTACTATAAATACTACTGCTGCTAGTACTGCTACTGGTACTACTACTGCTTACTGCTGACTAACTGCTACTACTTACGTTACTACTGCTAACTAGCTACCTTACTACTTACTACTGCTGCTTAGTACTGCTTTTACTGCTACTGGGTACTATGCTACTACTGCTACGCTACTGCTACTACGACTACTACTGCTGCTAGTTTACTGCTACTGCTACTCCTTACTTCTACTGCTTACTGCTACTACTACTACTGATACTATTTGCTACTACTACTGCCTACTACTACTACTACTACTACTACACTCTACTGCTTGCTAGTCTGCTATTCTGTTACATACTACTGCTACTGCTACTACTGCTAACTACTACTGTTACTACTGCTACTGCTACTACTACTACTACTGCTGCTAGTACTGTTACTGCTCACTGACTTACTGCTACTACTGCTACTGCTACTACTACTGCTACAAATACTACTACTACTTGCTCTACTGCATACTGCTAGTACTGTACTGCTACTGGTACTACTGCTACTACTTGCTACTCCTACTACGACTGCTACTGCTACTACTACTTACTGATACTATTGCTTACTACTACTGCTACTTTACTAACTACTTCTACTACCTACTACTACTTGCTGCTAGTACTTGTACTGGCTACTCTACTGCTACTGCTAACTACTGCTACTACTACTGTTACTTACTGCTACTGCTACTACTACTACTTACTGCTGCCTACTACTCTACTACTACTGTGTACTACTGCTACTGCTACTTACACTACTATGCTGCTAGTACTGCTACTGCTACTGGTAACTACTGCTACTGCTGATGCTACTGGACTACTGCGACTACTACTGCCTACTACTGCTACTACTACTACTGTACTATTCTTACTGCTACTAACTACTTGGTACTTTACTGCTACTGCTACTCGATACTGCACTACTTACTCACTTACTACTACTGCTACTACTCTGCTACTACTGCTACTGCTACTACTACTACTACTACTGCTGCTACTGCTACTGCTACTGCTACTACTACTTGCTATACTACTTACTACTACTTACTTACTGCTACTACTGCTACTGCTACTACTACTTGCTGCTAGGTACTGCTTACTGTACTGGTATACTACTTACTACTACTACTACTACTACTTACTACTACTACTACTACTTACTACTACTGCACTACTACTACTACTACTACTGCTGCTAGTACTGCTACTGCTACTGTACTACTTACTACTGATACTATTGCTACTTACTTGCTACTTACTACTGCTTTACTACTTTGCTGCTACTACTGCTACTGCCTAACTACTGCTCACTGCTACTACTACTACTACTACTACGCACATACGGGTACAGGAGGTTAACGGGAAGTCGGTAATACTAACTACTAGTCTTCTCTCTGACCTCGGTTCTTCTTCTCTTACCTCAGTCTTCTCTCTCTGAACCTCAGTCTTCTTCTCTGAATCAGTCTTTTCTCTCTCTTTACCTCAGTCTTCTCTCTTGACCTCAGTCTTCTCTCTCTGACCTCAGTCTTCTCTTCTGACCTCAGTCTTCTCTCTCTGACCTCAGTCCTTCTCTCTCTACCTCAGTCTTCTCTTCTCTGACTCCAGTTCTTCTTCTCTCTGACCTCAGTCTTTCTCTCTCTGACCTTCAGGTCTTTCCCGTCAGTATCGGCCCGTGGTCCCTGGCTCTGTCTCTAACCGGACTCTGGTGGAGCAGGTTTCTGAGGACAGTGTGGACTCATCCTGGACCAGACGTGTTTCTACAGCGAGAAAGGAGGCGAGCGGAGACAGAGGCCTACATCACAAAGAGGTCCAGAGCTAAAGAGAGAACATCACCCAAACAGGTCTGAGCTTTAAAGAGAAGAACATCACCAAACAGGTCAGAGTTAAAGAGAACATCACCAAAGAGTTTCAGAGAGCTTAAAGAAGAGAAACCATCACCAAAGAGGTCAGACTTAAAGAGAGAACATTCACCAAACAGGACAGAGTAAAGATGAGAACATCACCAAACAGGGTCAGAGTTAAGAGAGAACATCACCAAACAGGACAAGAGTTAAAGAGGAGAACCATTCACCAAACAGGACAGGAGTTAAAGAGAGAACATCACCAAAGAGGACAGAGTTAAAGAGAAGAACATCACAAACAGGTAGAGTTGAAGAGAAACATCACCAAACAGGTCAGAGTAAAGAGAGAACATCACCAAAACCAGACAGAGTTAAGAGAGAACATCACCAAACAGGACAGAGTTAAAGAGAGAACATCAACCAAAAAACAGGTCAGACGTTAAAGAGAGAACATTCACCAAACAGGTCAGAGTAAAGAGGAACATCCACCAAACAGGACAGAGTAAAGAGAACATCCACCAAACAGACAGAGTTAAAGAGAACATCACCAACAGTTCAGAGTTAAAGAGAGAACATCGACCAAACAGGTCAGGTTAAAGAGAGAACATCACCAAAACAGGTCAGAGTAAATGAGAACATCACCAAACAGTGTTTCAGAGTTTAAAGAGAGAACTCAACCAAAAGGTTCAGAGTTTAAAGAGAACATCACCAAACAGGTCAGAGTTAAAGAGAAACTCACCAAAAAGGACAGAGTTAAAGAGAGACATCACCAACAGGGCAGAGTTAAGAGAGACGAACATCACCAAACAGGACAGAGTTAAAGAGAAACATCACCAACAGGACAGAGTTAAGAGAACATCACCAAACAGGACCAAGTTTAAAGAGACATCACAAACAGGACAGATTAAAGAGAACATCACCAAACAGGACAGAGTTATAGAAAGCATCACCAAACAGGTCAGAGTTAAAGGATGGACATCACCAACAGGACAGAGTTAGAAGAGAGAACAATCACCAAACAGGTCAGAGTAAAGAGAACATTACCAGAACAGACAGAGTTAAAGAGATAACATCACCAAACAGGTCAGAGTTAAAGAGAGAACATCACAAACGGTCAGAGTTAAAGAGGGAACATCCACCAAACAGGACAGAGTAAAGAAACATCACCAAACAGGACAGAGTTTAAGAGAACATCACCAACAGGTCAGAGTTAAAGAGAACATCACCAAACAGTCCAGAGTTAAAGAGAGAACATCACCAAACAGGTCAGGTTATAAGAGAACATCACCAATAACAGCGTCAGAGTATAAAGATAGAACATCACCAAACAGGTCAGAAGTTAAGAGAACTCACCAAAAAGGTCAGAGTTAAAGAGAGAACATCACCAAAAAGGACAGAGTTAAAAGAGAGAACATCACCAACAGGCAGAGTTTAAGAGAACATCACCAAACAGGACAGAGTTAAAGAGAGAACATCACCAAACAGGTCAGATAGTTAAAGAGAACATCACCAAACAGTCAGAGTTAAAGAGAGAAACATCACCAAACAGGTCAGAGTTAAGATGACATCCACCAAACAGTTCAGAGTTAAGAGAGAAACATCACAAAATTTGACAGAGTTAAAGAGAGAACATCACCAAACAGGACAGAGTTAAGAGAACATCACCAAAGCAGACAAGAGTTAAGAGAGAACATCACCAAAACAGGTCAGAGTTAAGAGGAACATCACCAAACAGGTCAGCAGTTAAAGAGAACATCACCAAACAGGTCGAGTTAAAGAGAGAACATCACCAAACAGGGACAGAGTTAAAGAGAGAAACATCACAAACAGGACAGAGTTAAAGAGACTCACCAAAAGACAGAGTTATTAAAGAGAACATCACCAAAAACAGGACAGAGTTAAAAGATAGAGAACATTACCAAACAGACAGAGTTAAAGAGAACATCACCAAAACAGGTCAGAGTTAAAAGAGAACATCACAAACAGGACAGAGGTTAAAGAGGAGAACATCACCAAACAGGACAGAGTTAAAGAGAACATCACCAAACAGGTCAATTAAAGAGAACATCCACCAATCAGGACAGAGTTAAGAGAGAACATCACCAAACAGGACAGAGTAAAAGAACATCACCAAACAGGACAGAGTTAAAGAGAGACATTCACCAAACAGGACAGAGTTAAGAGAGAACATCACCAAACAGACAGGAGTTAAAGAGAGAAACTCACCAAAACAGGTCAGAGATTAAGAAAGACATCACCAAACAGGACAGAGTAAAGAGGAGACTCACCCAAACAGGGTCAGATAAATTAGAACCATCACCCAAACAGGACAGAGTTAAAGAGAGAACATCACCAAACAGGGACAGAGGTTAAGATGAGAACATCACCAAAACAGGACAGAGTTAAAGAGAGAACATACCAAACAGGACAGAGTTAAAGAGAAACATCACAAAACGGACAGAGTTAGAGAGACATCACCCAAAACAGGACAGGAGTTAAAGAGAAATCACCAAACAGGTCAGAGTTAAAGAGAGAACATCACCAAAAGGACAGAGTTAAAGAGAGAACATCACAAACAGGACAGAGTTAAAAGAGAGAACATCACCAACAGGACCAGAGTTTAAAGAGAGAACATCACCAAACAGGAACAGAGTTAAAGAGAGAACATCACAAACAGGACAGGAGTTAAAGAAGAGAAACATCACCAAACAGGACAGAGTTAAAGAGAACATCACCAAACATGACAGAGTTAAGAGGAGGAACATCACCAAACAGGTCAGAGTTAAAGAGAGAACATCACCAAACAGGACAGAGTAAAGAGAACATCACCAAACAGGACAGAGTTAAAAAGAGAACACAACCAAAAGGTCAGAGTTAAAGAGAGACAATCACCAACAGGTCAGAGTTTAAAGAGAGAACATCACCAAACAGGGTCAGAAGTTAAAGAGAGAACATCACCAAACAGGACAGAGTTAAAGAGAGAACATTCACCAACAGGACAGGAGTTAAAGAGAGAAACATCACCAAACCAGGACAGAGTTAAAATGAGAACATTCCCAAACAGGTCAGAGTTAAAGATGAGAACATCACCAAAACAGTCAGAGTTTAAAGAGAACATCACCAAACAGGTCAGAGTTAAAGAGAGAACATCACCAAACAGGTCAGAGTTAAAGACGAGAACATCCACCAAACAGGTCAGAGTAAGAGACATCACCAAACAGGCTCAGAGTTAAAGAAGAGAACATCACCAAAACAGGTCAGAGTTTAAGAGAACATCACAACAGGTCAGAGTTAAAGACGGAACATCACCAAAGGACAGAGTTTAAAGGAGAACATCACCAACAGGACAGGGGTTAAGAGAGAACATCACCAAACAGGGGACAGAGTTAAAGAGAGAACATCACCCAAAACAGGACAGAGTTAAAGAGAGAACATCACCAAACAGGACAGAGTTAAAGAGAACCATCACCAAACAGGTCAGAGTTAAGAGGAACATCACCAAACAGGTCAGGAGTTAAAGAGAGAACATCACCAACAGGTCAGAGTTATAGAGAGAGAACATCACCAAACAGGTCAGAGTTAAAAAGAGACTATCACCAAACAGCGTCAGAGTTAAAGACGAGAACATCACCAAACAGGTCAGAGTAAGAGAACATCACCAAACAGGACATAGTAAAGAGAGAACATCACAAACAGGACAGAGTTAAGAGAGAACATCACCAAACAGGTCAGAGTTAAAGAGAACATCACAAAACTAGGTTCAAGTTAAAGAGAGAACATCATCAAACAGGTCAGAGTTTAAGAGAGAGAACATCACCAACAGGCAGAGTTCAAAGAGAACATCACACAAAACAGGTCAGAGTTTAAAGAGAGAACATCATCAAACAGGTCAGAGTTAAAGAGAGAACATCACCAAACAGGTCAGAGTTAAAGAGAACATCACCAAACAAGTTCAGAGTTAAAGAGAGAACATCACCAAAAGGACAGAGTTAAAGAAGAGAAACATCACCAAACAGGACAGAGTTAAGATAACATCACAAACAGGTCGAGTTAAAGAGAGAACCATCACCAACAGGTCAGAGTTAAAGAGAGAAACATCACCAACAGGTCAGAGTTAAAGAGAGAACATCACCAAACAGGACAGAGTTAAAGAGAAACACACCAAACAGGTCAGAGTTAAAAGAGAAACATCACCAAACAGGTCAGAGTTAAAGAGAAACATCACCAAACAGGTCAGAGTTAAAGAGAGAACATCACCAACAGGTCAGAGTAAGAGAACATCCCAAACAGGACATAGTTAAAGTAAGAACATCACCAACAGGACAGAGTAAAGATGAGAACATCACCAAAACAGGACGAGTTAAAGAGAAACATACTCCAAACAGGACAGAGTTAAAGAGAACATCACCAAACAGGTGAAACATAATGCTGGACAACAAGACAAAAACCTGACAATGATAATAAAAAACAATAAAAGTATTCTTAAACAGAAAAGGTCAAAAACCAAAACACTTCTACATAAATTGGACAGACGGAACATATATTCCAGCATTATTTATTTGATAGTTTCTGCTTAAATGTTTATGTTTATTTCAGTCCTGGTGTTGAAGGTCTGATGTTAAAGTGTGTTGTGTACAGGAAGTGCTGGCTCCTTCTGACGGCCCTCACTTCCTGTGGAGGTTATGTCCTCACGAGGTCCAAGTCTCAGACCTGATCATTGGACCGGAGACACGGTCCACCTGCACCTGGACCAGGGGTAACCACGCCCCCTGGACATTTGACCCACGCCCTGGGACTGACCACCCTCTGACATAACTGTTCCAGTTAACTCCTCGCTCTGTCTCTTCCGTCCATCTTCCCGTCTGTCGCTGATGAGAACCAACGGCCACTCACCTGCTGAACTTCAGTCTGAAGAAGGTTCTGGGCTCCTCGGTTCATCAGAGAGGTTCTCACGTGTCTGAGGAGCGGCTGCGCTTCGACACAGCACAGGGTACTTCAGCTTTCAGCTCAAAACACACAAGATTCTGATCCAGAGGTTTCCAGCTGTCGTCCACTTCTAGGTTTCTGTTTCAGCTGTTGGAGAGCGTGTCAAGAACGAGCCTATAGAAAGAGTGTCTGAGCTAAAGGTAAAGCAGATTCAGTTTGTGGATACAGAAGAACGTCTAAACCATCTGGTCTGACAGATCGGGGTCTCATTTATAAAGCTCACGTACGGACAAAAGGAGACAAAAACCTTCAGTACGAACTGTTTTGAGCTAAAGGTGGTATTTATCGAAATCAAATGAAACGCACTTTTCAGACGGCTGCACAGACGCGAGGCGAGGCGCGAGGAAGTTTGTGCAGAATTTAAACCGCTATTTCTTTATTTTCTACACAAATTATTAAGAACATTAAAAATAAAATCTGAAATCGACCATTGGCTTTGTCTAGTGTTTCAATCTTCGTGTCTGTAAATGTTGGTGAAAACCTGTCTCAAAACCCATTGGCAATTAAAACCTATTCTGATTCTGCCCAAAGCGAACCCTCTCCTTAAAACCCCGACTGCACAGCTTCAAGAAACAATATCTAAACGTGTATTTCCATGATGAGTTACACTGAACACTCTGCCAATAGGTATACTTGATGATCAGAGAGAAACAGCGGTAACATGTCAGTAAAGATCCACCCGGATCTGCGTGAGGCCCCTCCCCTCTCTTGCTGTTGGCGTGAGGCCCCTCCCCTCCCTGCTGTGGCGTTGAGGCCCTCCCTCTTGCTTGTGGCGTGAGGCCCCTCTCTGCTGCGGTCGTGTGGCCCCCTCTCTCTTGCTGCGGCTGTGGCCCCTCCCTTTCTGCTGCGGCGTGAGGCCCCTCCCTCTCTGCTCCCGGGTCTCGCGTTAAAAACCTCTCTTATTCGCCTCATTGTTTAGGTAAATCTTCATTCATAAGTTACTTTGCTTTGGTTCCCTTATATAGATGGAGCAACATCCAGGAACTATTACTGGGCGACGCCCCTTTTGGCGGGAATGAGAGTTAAAAATTGTCAATTTTAGTTGTATGTGGAAACAGGACTATTTCTCGTGGAGGATTAAAATATTCCAAACCAGTGTCAGAACTACAGGACCAATGTCCGTTCTTCATCACAAACATCAAGTCACTGTCAGGAGGACGATTGGAAGAGTTTTTATTTTGCTGACACTTATATGAGCGAGTATCCATCACTAGCATCTGTTATGTCCATGTCAGAGTCATTACTGAGAAACACTCCCCTGCGTGGCCGTGTATTATGCACTTTGTGTAAACGTCTTTAACCGGTAAATTATTCAAAACTCATCAAAAACCTGTCAGCATTTTAGTGCCTAATTAATGATTCTCTCGGTTTTTTAAAACACTACATTAACGTTGTAGCTATTAGCAGCTTAGAGGTTAGCTGCCTGAATGAACCTTCCCTCTCATAAGCTACAAAACTACATCGAGGCTGTATGATTTTAATGTAATGATAATATAAAGCAAAACAGACTTAAAGCTGAAGCTCTGTAGTGACATTATAAGAGTCCACAGGCAAATGTCAAGACAAGTCATGCATCCACAGTGGGTTTAGCAGCCAGTTTAAAACGTTTAACCGTCTTTCTTGTGAATTATCTGAAGCTTCACTTCCGATGGCTTCCTTTTCATGTTCCATAATTAAAATAAAACAAAGAGAAAACGTTTCATGTGTAAATAAAGGTTTTCAGACGATCTTTCCTCATTTTATTCCATGTACAGAGCTTCTGTTTCCCCCGAAAAGGGGCGTTAACCTTTTGGCGCCACTGATGTGACGTAGACGTTGCTCCTGCTATTGTGACATGGAGGCGTGCAGGGGGGCGTGGCCGTGAGGAGGGGTCATTGTCCGCATATTTCTGGCTCCAGGTAGAAATCAGTGAAGGGAGGTTTCATAAATCACATTTCATTTCTTCCGTACGTGAGGTTTGGTTTTGCTCATACGTGCTGTAGATTCTCAACGGACATTTTATAAATGGAGAACCCCAGGCTCGTCTTGTAGAGGTGGCCTTTTCCCTGACTCCCAGAGATTACAACGGCTTCACTTCCTGTTTTTAAAATTCTCTTCTGGAAAAAGCTTTTCTGCCGTTTATTTAGCGAAGTTCTGCGAGAGGATTTTTTACTGATTTCTTGCATTGATCTTATTTTTCGTGTTGTTGTTTTTGATTGAATTTGTGCTGAAGCACGTTGTTTTTAAAGAGCCTTATAAATAAGTTGGATTGGATTATTTCGTATGTGGTGTATAGGGACAGGTTTTCAAGGAAATAGCATTTTACCCACAATGGTTTTCCTGTCACAAAAAGCCGTTTCTGCCGCGGAATATTCTGCACTTTAAATCTCCATGTCGAGAACTGTGGGGAATAATGGTTAAAAAAAGATCAAACGGGGGAAACGATGGGAGATTGGGTTATAAGAATGATGAGGAAAAAAAAGGTATTTTCTGCCCTGTTGTCTTTGTGGAGCGACAGAGTAAATTAAAAAACGTTTGCAGCCACATTGTGACCAGAGTCTGATGTTAATATGGCTTCATCATTCGTTATTGTGTGGTAGTCCTGCTCACTCGTCTCTGTTTCAGTTCTGTTCCTGAGCACCTCTCAGCTGCTGGAGGATGGACCGGTTACTCTCGACCTGGATGCACAGGACCTGCCGGGTGTTCTTGTGAGGACCTGTCTCTGAACAGCGCCCTCCGGCTGCCGGGAGTTGCGCACGTGGACGGGTCAGTGTTTCACTCCATTCATGGTTGTGGCAATTGTAGTTGCAAAGGCTTTTTCAGAGGGAATTTGTCTAGTTTTGGAAAATAAGCTGTTTATCAGTGGAAATACATTTTAAATTTTCTAACTTAGATACTTGGGAGAGACACTTCTCCCCCCTCACCCTCAGAGTCTGGTACACTGCTTGTGAATGAGTGGACTGGTTTCCTCTCACTCAGAGTCTGTTTCATGCGTGTGTGATGAGTGACTTGGTTTCCCCTTCAGGTCTGTGTTCACTGCTGTGTGAATTGAGTGACTGGTTGGTTTTCCCCTCACCCTCAGAGTCTGGTTCACGCTGTGTGAATGATGAAACTGTTTCCTCTCACCCTCAGAGTCTGTGTTCACTGCTGTGTGAATGAGTGGACTGGTTCCTCTCACCCCTCAGAGTCTGTGTTCACTGCTGTGTGAAATGAGTGACTGGTTCCTCTCAACCTCTCAGAGTCTGTGTTTCACTGCTGGTTGCTGAATGAGTGAACTGTTCCTCACCCTCAGAGTCTGTGTCACGCTGTGTGAATGAGTGGACTGGTTTCCCCTCACTCTCAGAGTCTGTGTTCACTGCTGTGTGGAATGAGTGACTGGTTTTCTCTTCACCACTCAGAGTCTGTGTTTCACTGGCTGTGTGTGATATGAGTGCACTGGGTTTCTTACTCACCACCTCAGAGTCTGTGTCACTGCTGTGTGAATGAAGTGACTGGTTTCCTCTCACCTCAGCAGTCTGTGTTCGACTGACTCAGTCGGATGTTATCCAAGTGTAACTGTCTACTCACTCAGAGCTCGAGTGGACTGGTTTCCTCTCACCCTCAGAGTCTGTGTTCACTGCTGTGTAATGAGTGACTGGTTTCCTCTCACTCAGAGTCTGTGTTCACTGCTGTGTGAATGAGTGACTGGTTTCCTCTCACTCAGAGTCTTGTTCACTGCTGTGAGTGAATTGAGTGACTGGTTTCCTCTCACTCAGAGTCTGGTGTTCACTGCTCTGTGAATGATGACTTGGTTTCCTCTCACCCCTTCAGAGTCTGTGTTCCAACTGCTGTGTGAATGAGTGACTGGTCTTCTCACCCTCAGAGTCTGTGTTCACTGCTGTGTGAATGAGTGACTGGTTTCCCTCTCACTCTCAGAGTCTGTGTTCCACTGCTTGTGTTGAATGAGTGGACTGCGTTCTCACCCTCAGAGTCTGTGTTCACTGCTGTCGTGAATGATGGACTGGTTTCCTCTCACCTCAGAGTCTGTGTTCACTGCTGTGTGAATGAGTGACTGGTTTCCTCTCACCCTCAGAGGTCTGTGTTCACTGCATGTGTGAGTGAGTGACTGGGTGTCCTCTCCTCTCAGAGTCTGTGTTCACTGCTGTGTGAATGAGTGACTTGGTTTCCTCACCCTCAAGAGTCTGTGTTCACTGCCTGTGTGAATGAGTGACTGGTTTCCCCTCACTCTCAGAGTCTGTGTCACTGCTGTTGAATGAGTGACTGGTTTCTCTTCACACTCAGAGGTCTGTGTTCACTGCTATGTGAATGAGTGACTGTTCCTCTCACACTCAGCAGTCTGTGTTCACTGCTGTGTGAATTGATGACTGCGTTTCCTCTCACCCTCAGAGTCTGTGTTCACTGCTTGTGAATGAGTGACTGGTTTCTCCTCATCAGAGTCTGTGTTCACTTGCTGTGGTGACATGAGTGACTGGTTTCCCCTCAGAGTCTGTGTTCACTGCTGTGTGAATGAAGTGACTGTTTCCTCTTCCACTCAGAGTCTGTGTTCACTTGCTGTGTGAATGAGTGACTGGTTTCCTCTCACTCAGATCTGTGTTCACTGCTGTGTGAATGAGTGACTGTTTCCTCTCACCTCAGAGTCTGTGTTCATGCTGTGTGTTGAATGCAGTGACTGCGTTTCCTCTCACCCCTCAGAGTCTGTGTTCACTGCTGTGTGAAATGAGTGACTGGTTTCCTCTCACTCTTCAAGTCTGTGTTCACTGCTGTGTGAATGAGTGGACTGGTTTTCCTCACCCTCAGAGTCTGTGTTTCACTGCTGTGTGAATGAGTGACTGGTTTCCCTCACTCCGAGTCATGTTCACTGCTGTGTGAATGAGTGACTGGTTTTCTCTTCACACTCAGAGTCTGTGTTCACTGCTGTGTTGACATGAGTGACTGGTTTCCTCTCACACTCAGGTCGTGTTCCTGCTGTGTGAAATGAGTGACTGCGTTCCTCTCACCCTTCAGAGTCTGTGTTCACTGCTGTGTGAATGAGTGGGACTGGTTTCTCCTCACTCAGAGTCTTGTGTTTCACTTTGCTGTGTGAATGAGTGACTGCGTTTCCCCTCAGAGTCTGTGTTCACTGCTGTGTGAATGAGTGCTGGTTTCCTCTCACTCAGAGTCTGTGTTCACTGCTGTGTGAATGAGTGACTGGTTTCCTTCTCACCCTCAGAGTCTGTGTTCACTGCTGTGTGAATGAGTGACTGGTTCTCTTCACTCAGATCGTGTTCACTGCTGTGTGAATGTAGTGACTGGTTTCCTCTCACTCTCAGAGTCTGTGTTCACTGCTGTGTGAATGAGTGACTGGTTTCCTCTCATCAGAGTCTGTGTCAGTTCACTGCGTGTGAAATGAGTGACTGGTTTCCTCTCACTCAGAGTCTGTGTGTTCACTGCTGTTGTGAATTGAGGTGACTGTTTCCTCTCACTCAGAGTCTGTGTTCACTGCTGTGTGAAATGAAGTGACTGGTTTTCCTCTCACTCTCAGAGTCTGTGTTCACTGCTGTGTGAATGAGTGACTGGTTCCTCTCACTTCTCAGAGTCTGTGTTCATGCTGTGTGAAATGAGTGACTGGTTTCTCTTCACACTCAGAGTCTGTGTTCACGCTGTGTAATGAGTGACTGGTTTCCCTCACTCTCAGAGTCTGTGTTCACTGCTGTGTGAATGAGTGACCTGGTTCCTCCTCAGGATTCTGTGTTCACTGCGTCTTAATTGAAGTGAACTGGTTTCCTTCAGAGTCTGTGTTCACTGCTGTGTGAAATGAGTTGACTGGTTTCCTCTCACTCTCAGAGTTTCTGTGTTCACTGGCTGTGGAAATGAGTGGACTTGTTTCCTCTCACTCAGAGTCTGTGTTCACTGCTGGTGTGTGAATTGAGTGACTGGTTTCCTCTCACTTCTCAGAGTCTGTGTTTCACTGCTGTGGAATGAGTGACTGTTTCCTCTCACTCTCAGAGGTTCTGTGTCACTGCTGTGTGAATGAGTGACTGTTCCTCACCTCAGATAAGTCTGTGTTCACTGCTGTGTGAATTGAGTGACTGTTCCTCACCTCAGAGTCTGTGGTTCACTGCTGTGGAATGAGTGACTGGTTTTCCTCTTCACTCTCAGAGTCTGATGTTCACTGCTGCGTGTGAATGATGACTGGTTTCCCTTCACCCTCAGAGTCTGTGTTTCACTGCTGTGTGAATGAGTACTGGTTTCCCTCACTCTCAGAGTCTGTGTTCACTGCTGTGTGAATGAGTGAACTGGTTTCCTCTCATCCAGAGTCTGTGTTCACTGCTGTGTGTAATTGAGTGACTGGTTTCCTCTCACTCTCAGAGTCTGTGTACCACTGCATGTGTGAAGAGTGGACTGGTTTCCTCTCACCCTCAGAGTCTGTGTTCACTGCTGTGTAATGAGTGACTGGTTTCCTCTCACTCAGAGTCTGTGTTCACTGCTGTGTGAATGAGTGACTGGTTTCCTCTCCACTCTCAGAGTCTGTTGTACACTGCTGTGTGAATGAGTGACTGGTTTCCTCTCACCCTCAGAGTCTGTGTTCACTGCTGTTGTGAATTGAGTGACTGGTTCCTCTCACTCAGAGTCTGTGTTCACTGCTGTGTTGAATGAGTGACTGGTTTCCTCTCACTCTCAGAGGTCTGCTGTACACTGCTGTGTGAATGATGACTGGTCAACTTCTCACCCTCAGAGTCTGTGTTCCACTGCTGAATGAGTGACTGGTTTCCTTCTCACTCTCAGAGTTCTGTGTACACTGCTGTTGTGAATGAGTGAGTGACTGGTTCCTCTCACCCTCAGAGTCTGTGTCACTGCTGTGTGAGATGAGTGACTGGTTTCCTCTCACCCTTCAGAGTCTTGTGCTTTCACTGCTGTGTGAATGACGTGACTGGTTTCCTCACCCTCAGAAGTCTGTGTTTCACTGCTGTGTGAGATGAGTGACTGGTTTTCCTCTCACTCAGAGCTGTGTTCACTGCGTGTGATATGAGTGACTGGTTTCCTCTCACTCTCAGAGTCTGTGTTCACTGCTTGTGTGAATGAGTGAACTGGTTTCTCTTCACCCTCAGAAAGTCTGTGTTTCATGCTGTGTGACATGATGACTGCGTTTCCTCTCACACTCAGAGTCTGTGTTCACTGCCTGTTGTGAATGAGTGACTGGTTTTCCTCTCACTCAGAGTCTGTGTTCACTGCTTGTGAATGAGACTGCGTTCCCCTCACTCAGAGTCTGTGTTCACTGCATGTGTGGAAATGAGTGACTGGTTCCTCTCACTCAGAGGTCTGTTTCACTGCTGTGTGAATGGGGTTGACTGGTTTCCCCTCACTCAGAGTCTGTGTTCACTTGCTGTGTGAATGAGTGACTTGGTTTCCTCTCACTCAGAGTCTGTGTTTCACTGCTGTGTGAATGAGTGACTGGTTTCCTCACCCTCAGAGTCTGTGTTCACCTGCTGTTGTGAATGAGTTACTGGTTTCCTCTCACTTCAGAGTCTTGTCACTGCTGTGTGAATGAGTGAACTGGTTTTCCTCTCACTTCAGAGTCTGTGTTCACTGCTGTGTGAATGAGTGACTGGTTTCCTCTCAACTCAGAGTCTGTGTTCACTGCTGTGTGAATGGGTGACTGGTTTCCTCTCACTCAGAGTCTGTGTTCACTGCTGTGTTAATGACGTGACTGGTTTCCTCTCACCCTCAGAGTCTGTGTTCACTCTGTGTGAAAATGAGTGACTGGTTTCCTCTCACCCTCAGAGTCTGTTTCACTGCTGTGTGAATGAGTGACTTGGTTTCCTCTCACTCAGAGTCTGCTGTTCACTGCTGTTGATGAGTGAGCTGGCTTTCCTCTCACCCTCAGAGTTGTGTTCACTGCTGTGTGATGAGTGACTGGTTTCCTCTCACTCAGATGTCTGTGTCACCTGCTGTGTGAATGGGAGGTGACTGGTTTCCTTCTCACTCAGAGTCTGTGTTCACTGCTGTGTGAATGATGACTGTTTCCTCACCCTCAGAGTCTCGTTTCACTGCTGTGTTGAATGAGTGACTGGTTTTCCTCTCATCTCAGGAGGTCTGTGTTCACTGCTGTGTGAATGATGGACTTGGTTTTCCTCTCACTCTCAGAGTCTTGTGTTTCACTCTGGTGAATGAGTGACTGGTTTCCTCACCCTCAGAGTTCTGTGTTCACTGCTGTGAATGAAGTGACTGGTTTCCTCTCACTCAGAGTCTGTTTCACTGCTGTGTGAATGACGTGACTGGTTTTCTTCTCACTCCAGAGGGGTTCTTGTGTTCACTGCTGTGTGAATGAGTGACTGGTTTCCTCTCACTCAGAGTCTTGTTCACTGCTGTGTGAAATGACAGGTGACTGGTTTCCTTCTCACCCTCAGAGTCTGTGGTTCACTGCTGTGTGAATTGAGTGACTGGTTTTCTCTCACTCAGAGTTCTGTGTTCACTGCTGTTTGAATGAGTGACTGCCGTTTCCTCTCACTCCAGAAGTCTGTGTTCACTGCTGTGTGAATGAGTGACTGGTTTCCTCTCCACTCAAGGAGTTTCTTGTGTTCACTGCTGTGTGAATGAGTGACTGGTTTCTCTCACCCTCAGAGTCTGTGTCACTGCTGTTGTGAATGAGTGGGTGGTTTCCTCTCACTACAGAGGTTCTGTGTTCACTGCTGTGTGAATGAAGTGACTGGTTCCTCTCACTCAGAGTCTTGTTCACTGCTGTGTGAAAATGCAGGTGACTGTTTTCCTCACACTCAGAGTCTGTGTTCACTGCTGTGTGAATGAGTGACTGGTTTCCGTCTCACTTCAGAGTTCTGTTTCACTGCTGTGTGAATGAGTGACTGGTTTCCTCTCACTCAGAGTCTGTGTTCACTGCTGTGTGAATGAGTGACTGCGTTTCCTCACACTCAGAGTCTGTGTTCACTCTGTGTGAATGATGTGGACTGGTTTCCTCTCACCCTCAGAGTCTGTGTTCACTGCTGTGTGAATGAGTGGACTGTTCCCCTCAGAGGTCTGTGTTTCACTGCTGTGTGATGAGTGGACTGGTTTCTCTCACTCAGATCTGTGTCACTGCTGTGTGAATGATGACTGCGGTTTCCTCACACTCAGAGTCTTGTGTTCACTCTCTGTGAATGATTTGACTGGTTTCCTTCACACTCAGAGGTCTGTGTTCACTGCTGTGGAATGAGTGACTGGTTTCCTCCTCACCCTCAGAGTCTGTGTTCACTGCTGTTGTGAATGAGTGGGACTGGTTTCTCTCACCCTCAGAGTCTGTGTTCACTGCTGTGTGGAATGAGTTACTGGTTTTCCTCTCACCCTCGAGGTCTGTGTACACTGCTGTGGTGAAATGAGTGACCTGGTTTCCTCTCAGCCAGAGTCTGTGTTCACTGCTGTGTGAATGAGGTGACTGGTTTCCTCTCACTCAGAGTCTGTTGTATCACTGCTGTGTGAATGAGGTGACTGGTTTTCCTACTCACCCTCCAGAAGTCTGTGTTCACTGCTGTGTGAATGATGACTGGTTCCTCTCACTCAGAGTCTGTGTTTCACCTGCTGGTGAAATGAGTGACTGGTTTCCTCTCACCCTCAGAGTCTGTGTACACTGCTGTGTGAATGTATGCTGGTTTCCTCTCACCCTCAGAGTCTGTGTTCACTGCTGTGTGAATGAAGTGTGACTGGTTTCCTCTCACCCTCAGAGGTCTGTGTTCACTGCTGTTGATATGAGTGATGGTTTCCTCCTCACCCTCAGAGTCTGTGTATCACTGCTGTGTGAATGAGTGACTGGTTTCTCTCTCACTCAGAGTCTGTGTTCACTGCTGTGTGAATGAGTGACTGGTTCCTCTCACCTCAGAGTCTGTGTTCACTGCTGTCGTGAATTGAGTACTGTTCCTCTCAACCCTCAGAGTCTGTGTTCACTGCTGTGTGAATGAGTGACTGGTTTCCTCTCACTCAGAGTCTGTGATTCACTGCTGTGTGGAATGAGTGACTGGTTTCCTCACCCTCAGAGTCTGTGTCACTGCTGTGTGAAATGAGTGGACTGGGTTTCCTCTCACCTCAGAGTCTGTGTTCACTGCTGTGTGATATAGTGACTGGTTTCCTCTCACTCTCAGAGTACTGTGTTCCACTGCTGTGTGAATGATGACTGGTTTCCTCTCACTCAGAGTCTGTGTTCATGCTGGTGTGAATGAGTGACTGGTTTCCTCTCACCCTCAGCGAGTCTGTGTTCACTGCTGTGTGAATTGATCAGTGACTGGTTTCCCTCACCCTCAGGGAGTCTGTGTTTTCACTGCTGTTGACATGAGTGACTGGTTTCCTCTTCAGAGTCTGTGTTCACTGCTGTGTGAATGAGTGACTGGTTTCCTCACCCTCAGAGTCTGTGTTCACTGCTGTGTGAATTGAGTGACTGGTTTCCTCTCACCCTCCAGAGTCTGTGTTCACTGCTGTGTGAATGAGTGACTGGTTTCCTCTCACTCAGAGTCTTGTGTACACTGCTGTGTTGAAATGAAGTGACTGCGTTTCCTTCTCACTCAGAGTCTGTGTTCACTGCTGTGTGAATGAGTGACTGGTTTCCTCACCCTCATAGTCTGTGTTCACTGCTGTGTGAATGAGTGACTGGTTCCTCTCACTCAGAGTCTTGTGTTCACTGACTGTGTTGAATGAAAGTTGAAACTGTCCTACACCCTCAGAGTCTGTGTTCACGCTGTGTGAATGAACTGACTGTTTCTCTCACCCTCAGAGTCTGTGTTCACTGCTGTTGTGAATGAGTGGCTGCGTTTCCTCTCACTCTCAGAGTCTTGTCACTGCTGTGTGAATGAGTGACTGGTTTCCTCTCACCCTCAGAGTCTGTGTTCACTGCTGTGTGAATGAGTGACTGGTTTCCTTTCTGTTAAGGTTCTTTAGAGTCTGATGAAGGTAGGAAAGCTGTTTAAGTTGAGTCCATTCTCATAAGTCCACGACTGTAAAGTGTTGGAGTCTGTCCCGAGTACCTCAGTCTGTTAGGAGCGACTAAAGTGAGATCCTGTTTGTAACTGTGTTCCAGGTTTTACCCTGGACCCCGTGAGGTGGTCTCCGTCGGCCTCTCGGCCTCAGAGCTGCAGCAGATCCAGGACCAGACCTTCAGACCTCAGTGAAGCTCTGCTGCGGTACGTGAGTTTCACCATCAGCACAATCATCAAAACCATTAAATCAGTGAACTTTCCCGAGCAGAAGGCAAACAGGGCTTCATTTACTCTCATTTTTATTTTTTTCTACATTTTTGATGCCCTGATCCAGGTATGTTGTGTTGTGTCATGTGACTGGATGTGTTTCAGTCATTGTGGACCTGGATGTTGTTCAAGTCATGTGACCTGGATGTTGTTTCAGTCATGTGACCTGGATTGTTGTTTCAGTCATGTGGACCTGGATGTGTTTCAGTCATGTGACCTGATGTTGTTGCAGTTCATGTGACCAGGATGTTGTTTCCAGTCATGTGACCAGGTATGTGTTTCAGTCATGTGACCAGGATGTTTCAGTCATGTGACCTGGATGTGTTCAGTCATGTGACCAGGGATGTGTTTCAGTCATGTGAACCCTGGATGTTGGTTTCATCATGTGACTGGGATTGTTTGTTCAGTCATTGTGACCTGGATGTTGTTTCAGTCCATGTGGACCTGGATGTTTGTTTCAGTCATGTGACCCAGGATGTTGGTTTTCAGTCAATTGACCTGGATTGTTTCAGATCATGTGACCTGGATGGTTTCAGTTCATGTGACCTTGGGATGTTGTTTCCAGTCATGTGACCTGGATGTTTGTATTCAGTCATGTTGACCAGGATGTCGTTTCAGTCATGTGACCAGGATGTCGTTTCAGTCATGTGGACCAGGATGTCGTTTCACGTCATGTGACCGGATGGTCGTTTCAGTCATGTGAACCTGGGATGTCGTTTTTCAGTCATGTGACCCTGGATGTCGTTTCAGTCATTCGACCTGGATGTGTTTCAGTCATGTGACCTGGATGTTGTTTCAGTCATGTGACCTGGATGTTGTTTCAGTCATGTGACCTGGATGTGTTTCAGTCATGTGACCCTGGATTGTCGTTTCAGTCATGTGACCTGGATGTTGTTTCCAGTCATGTGACCTGGAATGTTGTTCAGTCATTGACCTGGATGTTGTTTCAGTCATGTGACCCTGGATGTGTTTCAGTCATGTACCTGGATGTCAGTCATGTTGACCAGGATGTTGTTTCAGTCATGTGACCTGGATGTTGTTTCAGTCATGTGACCTGGATGTGTTTCAGTCATGTGACCTGGATTGTTGTTTCAGTCATGTACCTGGATGTCAGTTCATGTGACCTGGATGTTGTTTTTCAGTCATGTGACCTGGAATGTTGTGTTTCAGTCATGTGACCTGGATGTTGTTTCAGTCATGTGACCTGCATGTTGTTTCAGTCATGTGGACCTGGATGTTGTTTCAGTTCATGTGACCGGATTGTTTTCAGTCAGTGTGACCTGGGGATGTTGTGTTTCCAGTCATGTGACCAGGATATTGTTTCAGTCATGTGACCTGGATGTTGTTTTCAGTCATGTGACCCAGGAGTTGTGTTCACTCTGATCACTAATCATTTTACCAAACATGTCTAATAACAGAGTGAGCGCTCACTCTGCCAACTAATTCATTTACCAAACATGTCTAATACAGGTGTAGCGCTCACTTCTGCCACTAATCATTTTTACCAAACATGTCTAAATACAGAGTGAGCGCTCACTCTGTCCACTAATCATTTACCAAACATGTCTAATACAGAGTGAGCGCTCACTCTGTCACTAATCATTTACCAACATGTCTAATACAGAGTGAGCGCTCACTCTGTCCTATCATTTACCAAACATGTCTAATACAGAGTGAGCGTCACTCTGGTCACTAATCATTTACCAAACATGTCTTAATAACAGAAGTGAGCGCTCACTCTTGCACTAATCATTTACCAAACATGTCTAATACAGAGTGAGCGCTCACTCTGCCACTAATCATTTATCCAAACATGTCTAATACAGAGTGAGCGCTCACTCTGCCACTAATCATTTACCAAACATGTCTAATACAGAGTGAGCGCTCACTCTGCCACTAATCATTTACCAAACATGTCTATCAGAGTGAGCGCTCACTTTTCAAAACAATCTGTGATATTCCCGTCGCTGCAGCTGCTTGTGAAGTTGTAAACTCAGCCTCCGGGTCTGTGGCTAAAGGGAAACACGTCTTTCACTGCTCTGGTTGTTTTTCAGTTTGTCTAAAAACTCAAGTTTCTTATTTAGTCCCGGTTTAGTCCTGGTTTAGTCCTGGCTCAGTCCTGCCGCAGACCGAGGCTGAGCCATCTCTATTACCAAAGTTTAGTAGGTTATAGCTTTGCTTCTCTTTAAGTTATAGTTTTGCTTTAAGTTATAGTTTTGCTTCGCTCCATTTGTGCTGAAGCGGCTCATTATCAGTGCACACGTTCATATTGCTTTTTTTAGACTCGCTGTGGGTCAGATATATATATATATATATATTTAAAAAAAACTCGTCCTCACCCTCCGCGGGCGGTCTCTTTTTCCTCCAAGCTCGGGTCCTCTACCAGAGGCCTGGGAGCTTGAGGGTTCTGTGCAGTATCTTTGCTGTTCTAGAACTGCACTTTTCTGGACCGAGATGTCTGATGTATTTCCTGGGATCTGCTGGAGCCACTCCTCCAGTTTGGGGGTCACTGCCCCGAGTGCCCCAACGACCACGGGCACCACTGATGCCTTCAGTCTCCAGGCCTTCTCTAGCTCTTCTCTGAGCCCTGGTATTTCTCTAGTTTCTCCTGTTCCTTTTTCCTGATGTTGAAGTCGCTTGGTATTGCTATGTCAACCACCACGGCTTTCCTCTGCGCTTTATCCACCACTACAATGTCCGGTTGGTTCGCCATTACCATTCTGTCCGTCTGTATCTGGAAGTCCCACAGGATCTTGGCTCGGTCATTCTCTACCACCTTTGGAGGTGTTTCCCACTTTGACCTTGGGGTTTCCAGCCCATACTCTGCACAGATGTTCCTGTACACTATGCCAGCCACTTGGTTATGGCGCTCCATGTAAGCTTTCCCTGCCAGCATCTTACACCCTGCAGTTATGTGCTGGATTGTCTCATTGGCCTCTTTGCACAGTCTACACCTGGGGTCTTGTCTGGTGTGATAGATCGATCTGGGCCTCTATTGCTCTGGTGCTCAAGGCCTGCTCCTGTGCAGCCATGATGAGCCTCTGTGCTGTCCTTCAGGCCAGCTCTGTCCAGCCATAGGATTTCTTCAGTTATGTTTCGGTGGTACATGCCGTGTAGGGCTTGTCCTCCCATGACGGGACCTCCAGCACCTCATCTTCTGTTCCCCATTGTCTGAGACATTCACTGAGCACGTCATCTGTTGGAGCCTTGTCCTTGATGTACTTGTGGATCTTGGATGTTTCATCCTGGATAGTGGCTCTCACGCTCACTAGTCCTCGGCCTCCTTCCTTACGGCTAGTGTACAGTCTCAGGGTGCTGGATTTGGGTGGAACCCTCCATGCATGGTTAGGAGCTTTCGTGTCTTAACATCTGTGGTCTGTATCTCATCCTTTGGCCAGCTTATTATTCCTGCAGGGTATCTGATTACTGGCAGGGCGTAGCTGTTTATTGCCCGGGATTTGTTCTTGCCATTGAGCTGCTTCTTAGGACCTGCCTTACTCGTTTGAGGTATTTGGCCGTAGCCGCTTTCCTTGTCACCTCTTCGAGGTTGCCATTTGCTTGTGGGATTCCGAGGTACTTGTAACCGTCCTCAATGTCTGCTATTGTTCCTTCTGGGAGTGAGACCCCTTCTGTGTGGACTACCTTCCCTCTCTTAGTCACCATCCGACCACACTTCTCTAGTCCGAATGACATCCCAATGTCTGCACTGTATATCCGGGTGGTATGGATCAGTGAGTCGATGTCTCGCTCATTCTTAGCGTACAGCTTGATGTCATCCATGTAGAGGAGGTGACTGATGGTGGCCCCGTTCCTGAGTCGGTATCCATAGCCAGTCTTGTTGATTTGGCTGAGGGGTTCAGACCTATGCAGAACAGCAGTGGGGACAGGGCGTCTCCTTGGTATATGCCACATTTGATGGAGACTTGTGCAAGTGGCTTGCCATTGGCTTCAAGGGTGGTTTTCCACAACCTCATCGAGTTTGCAATGAAGGCTCTTAGAGTCCTGTTGATGTTGTATAGTGCCAAGCATTCAATGATCCAAGTATGTGGCATTGAGTCGTAGGCTTTCTTGTAATCAATCCAGGCAGTGCTCAGGTTAGTGTGTCGGGTTCTGCAGTCTCGAGCGACTGTTCTGTCTACCAGGAGCTGGTGTTTGGCACCTCTGGTATCTTTACCGATTCCCTTCAGAGCTGTGCTCATGTATTGATTCATATGCACCTTTCAAGGCCTCTGTCAATTGACTCACTTCTCTCCGCGCTGCCTTGATGTTAGCCTCCAGCCTTCTTTTCCATGGTGGGTATTTCATCTCATGGTTGCTCTTACGATAGCCAAGCGTCTCTAGGATCACTGCTGCTGTGCAGTATACCAGCTCATTGGTTTCAGTGATGGTTGATGTAGGAATTGCTTGCAGAGCTGCATTCACATCTTCTAGCAGACTTTCTGATGGTACTTCCCTTAGCCTCTGTAGATGACTTCGGGGTTGCCGTCTTGTTTTTCAGGTCAGTTGCTGCCTTGTTCAGCGTGATTGCACTTATTGGGGCTTCGTACCCAATCTCCGTTGGGGGGTTGATGTTAACTCCCTCTGACCTGGTGTCCTTCACCCTTGTCAGAGCATTGGTGTTGTATCTCGTCAATCTCAAGTTGTGATAGCAGTTGCCGTTTGTGGATGTTGGAACACTGAGCTACTAGTTGTTTTGCCGTGAGTTTGGATTGTGGGTTTCGAAGTAACCATTTCTCCCACATCCTTTGCATGTAGCCCCTCTGACTAGGGTTACTGGAGTAGTAGCATTCCATCAGAGCCCTGTTCTCGCATCTCGCCCATTTCCTCCTTGTTCCAGTAGCCCATTTTTCATCGAGGTGCTCTGGTTCCCCAGCACCTGACGCAGACCTTGTTTGGCCAGGCGACGTCTGAGCCGGCATGTCATTCATTTCATTGTCTCTTATCATTGTATGAGGTAGGCGGTAGCGTGAAGGGTCTTGCCTAAGGACCCACACTGGCAGCTAATTTTTTCCCCCAACGGGGATTCGAACCGGGGTCTCCTGTGTGCAAGTCGGGTGACTTACCACTTGAGCCAGCCAGCCAGTGTGTGTGTGTGTGTGTATATATATATATATATATATATATATATATATATATATATATATATATATATATATATATATATATATATATATATATATATATTATATATATATATGTGCATGCTGGCTGGCTGGCTGGCTATATATATACACACATACATACATACCGTAAATCCTCTAATATAGGCCAGAGCCTTTATTTACTCAAGCACATGGAGGACCAGGCCTTTATTGGAACCAGGCCAAAATTAGAGACAGGCCTTTATTTCTATTTGAGGAAAACGGACGGCCAGGAAAATGAAGAAAAACGAGATTTGTGTCCATTTGAACCTAAAATATTAGGTTCATTTATAAATGAACATTTCAAACACTCTCCCAGCGGCTGGAACATTGACGCTTTTTATTTTGTAGGAACAACAGGAAGTGTTTCGCACTGAAATCAATGTCAGTGCAGATTTCTCTACTCTCGTTTTTACCACGGATTTGGATTATTTGTTGTTATCTGGTGTAAAGGCGAGTTTAGACGGAGCGTTTGTGTTTGTGATCGATTATAAAACAAACCTGAGAGAAGACGAGACATTCGCGCCGATCGGAGGAGTTACTTTGAGGCGTGGGACTGACCTGCACACGGAGCCGCTGGATGTGCTTTGCGGACTTTATTAAAACCCTGGAGGGTCACACAACATTTGTTGCCCTGTTTCCAAAAATAGTCACAGAAGGTTTGAAAAGTGGCTAAATCTGTGTCAAAGTTACGCTTGGATCAGCTCCGCTCCTCAGTGTTCCCTCTCTCCTGGGTTCCAGTTTGTTTACTTCCTGCACGTGAGTTATCGTTTATACTAGTATGAGACAAATTCCTATAGACTTAAATTATCACCCAACCCCAGTTTCTAATAATAGCCCCGGCCTAAATTAGAGACCGGCTTTTAATTGTCTCTGCCAGCAGCGAGCCCGGCCACTGTTAAAGACCCGGCTGCTAATGGAACACAGGCCAGTATTAGAGGATTTACGGTATTTATATATTGCAGATATATCCACGTCTAGAGAGAACAAGAACCAAAAGTTGGCACCGAAATAAAGTTAGTTTTTCGATACCGCCCTCGACCAGAGCTTTTCAGTCGGTACCAAGTAGGCACCGTTTAACGGTACATCCCTAGTCATGTGACCTGGATGTTGTGTTTCAGTCATGTGACCTGGATGTTGTGTTTCAGTCATGTGACCAGGTTGATATCATTTCAGTCATGTGACCTGGATGTTGTGTTTCAGTCATGTGACCTGGATGTTGTGTTTCAGTCATGTGACCAGGTTGATATCATTTCAGTCATGTGACCTGGATGTTGTGTTTCAGTCATGTGACCTGGATGTTGTGTTTCAGTCATATGACCAGGTTGATATAATTTCAGTCATGTGACCCGGAGCGCAGACCTGGAGGACGTGGTGGTCGTCTCGGAGCGACAGTTCATCAGAGGGATCAGCCGCATCCTCGCCGTCACCGGGGGCAACGCCAAACAGGTGCTCGACCTTTACAATATGACTTAAGTAATAAATATCGTTTATTTCAGTGAAGCAGCAACGTAATGAAGGTGTTTTTAAGTTAAACTCTTAAGAGTCCCTTCAGGAGACTTGTGAATTTGGGAAAATGCCTCAGAGCCGCTCAAAGCGTAATTACAACCTGTAAACTCGGGTTGGGGTATGAGATGAAGACAGTAACGGCGCCCCCTGGTGGAGGAGCAGCTTATGATGAAACTAAATCACTGCATCAGCGACGTTACTCTGGTCACATGGCCTCATCCGTCTCGAGATGACATTTCGAGTTTCCAACACAAAAGACCACAAGTCACTTTCAGTTCCAAAGTTATGTCTGAATAATCGGCGATGTTGTGGTGGAGCATAGACCTCATGGGGTTCAAAGATTAAAGTTTGAGCAGCCGCCGGGGTCGCCTATGCCCAGGGCGGGAGTTACTTCAGTTTGTCCTTCAGACGTGTGGCGTAAAGGTGCAGTAACTACGTTTGTCCACCAGAGATCAGTGTTGAATCAGACTGAAGCAGTTCTGAAGCTGCGGTTCTTTAGCCAGACTTTCCGTCAGTTCAGTTTCTCTTTAATCGATCCAGGTATCGGCCGATTGAGGCGTATCGATCTGAGCAGCTAGTGTACATGTTTTAGTTCAGGCGACTTTAACCTGTCTCTGTTTGTCCAGGCGCGGGAACTGGGCGTGGCCTTGGAACAGGAAGTGGACTCCCTTTGGACGAGGATCACAGGCTCCGCCCCCGACTCCCTGCAGGCCGTGCAGCAATTGGCCAAAGAGGTCGGGCAGCTGACCAATGTGAGTGACTTCCTGGTTTCTGCTGCGTTTCACTAAAGGTTAGAGGAACGACGTCTGGTCCGTCATCGAGGGATTTAGATTAACAGAGGGTGTTTGGGAAAAGAGGATGTTTGGGAAAAAAAGGAAAATCTTTTAAAAAATCAAGTAAAAAACATGTGAGGTGTTTTTTTCCTGCCCTTTTGTTTTGTCTCAGGAAGATTGTCCTGGTTATTGATCTTATGCAAAGTTATTGTAGTCGGTATCGCTCTAAAGGTTCTAAAATAAAACACTGATACGAAGTTTCTCGAGGCCTCAGCTGTAGTTCGTTTCAACATAAGGTGAGGTCAGTGTGAAACGTGAGGTCAGTGGAAACGTGAGGTCAGTGTGAAACGTGAGGTCAGTGTGAAACGTGAGGTCAGCTGAAACTGAGGTCACATGTGAAACGTGAGGTCAGTGTGAAACGTGAGGTCACAGTGAAAGTGAGGTCAGTGTGAAACGTGATAGTGTACGTGAGGTCAGTGTGAAACGTGAGGTCAGTGTGAAACGTGAGGTCATTGAAACGTGAGGTCAGTCTGAAACGCACGTGAGGTCATGTGAAACGTGAGGTACATGTGAAACGTGAGGTCGACATGTGAAACGTGAGGTCAGTGTGAAACGTGAGGTCACATGTGAAACGTGAGGTCAGTGTGAAACGTGAGGTCAGTGTGAAACGGAGGTCAGTGTGAAACGTGAGGTCACTGTGAAACGTGAGGTCATGTGAAACGTGAGGTCAGTGTGAAACGTGAGGTCAGTGTGAAACGTGAGGTCACTGTGAAACGTGAGGTCAGTGTGAAACGTGAGGTCAGTGGTGAAACGTGAGGTCACATGTGAAAACGGTGAGGTCAGTGTGAAACGTGAGGTCAGTGTGAAACGTGAGGTCAGTGTGAAACGTGAGGTCACATGTGAAACGTGAGGTCAGTGTGAAACGTGAGGTCAGTGTGAAACGTGAGGTCACATGTGAAACGTGAGGTCCATGTGAAACGTGAGGTCCATGTGAAACGTGAGGTCAGTGTGAAACGTGAGTCGTGAAACGTGAGGTCACATGTGAAACGTGAGGTCAGTGTGAAACGTGAGGTCAGTGTGAAACGTGAGGTCACATGTGAAACGTGAGGTCAGTGTGAAACGTGAGGTCACATGTGAAACGTGAGGTCAGTGTGAAACGTGAGGTCACATGTGAAACGTGAGGTCAGTGTGAAACGTGAGGTCAGTGCTGAAACGTGAGGTCACATGTGAAACGTGAGGTCAGTGTGAAACGTGAGGTCACATGTGAAACGTGAGGTCAGTGTGAAACGTGAGGTCAGTGTGAAACGTGAGGTCACATGTGAAACGTGAGGTCCAGTGTGAAACGTGAGGTCACATGTGAAACGTGAGGTCAGTGTGAAACGTGAGGTCAATGTGAACGTGAGGTCACATGTGAAACGTGAGGTCACATGTGAAACGTGAGGTCATCTGAACGTGAGGTCAGTGTGAAACGTGAGGTCACATGTGAAACGTGAGGTCAGTGTGAAACGTGAGGTCACATGTGAAACGTGAGGTCAGTGTGAAACGTGAGGTCAGTGTGAAACGTGAGGTCATGTGAAACGTGAGGTCAGTGTGAACGTGAGGTCACATGTGAAACGTGAGGTCAGTGTGAAACGTGAGTCAGTGTGAAACGTGAGGTCACATGTGAAACGTGAGGTCATGTGAAACGTGAGGTCACATGTAAATGAGTCAGTGAAACGTGAGGTCAGTGTGAAACGTGAGGTCAGTGTGAAACGTGAGGTCACATGTGAAACGTGAGGTCACATGTGAAACGTGAGGTCACATGTGAAACGTGAGGTCAGTCTGAAACGTGAGGTCACATGTGAAACGTGAGGTCACATGTGAAACGTGAGGTCAGTGTGAAACGTGAGGTCCAGTGTGAAACGTGAGGTCAGTGTGAAACGTGAGGTCAATGTGAAACGTGAGGTCAGTGTGAAACGTGAAGGTCACATGTGAAACGTGAGGTCAGTCTGAAACGTGAGGTCAGTGTGAAACGTGAGGTCAGTGTGAAACGTGAGGTCAGTGTGAAACGTGAGGTCACATGTGAAACGTGAGGTCAGTGTGAAACGTGAGGTCCAGTGTGAAACGTGAGGTCACATGTGAAACGTGAGGTCACATGTGAAACGTGAGGTCACATGTGAAACGTGAGGTCAGTCTGAAACGTGAGGTCAGTGTGAAACGTGAGGTCACATGTGAAACGTGAGGTCAGTGTGAAACGTGAGGTCAGTGTGAAACGTGAGGTCACATGTGAAACGTGAGGTCAGTGTGAAACGTGAGGTCACATGTGAAACGTGAGGTCACATGTGAAACGTGAGGTCAGTGTGAAACGTGAGGTCAGTGTGAAACGTGAGGTCACATGTGAAACGTGAGGTCAGTGTGAAACGTGAGGTCACATGTGAAACGTGAGGTCAGTGTGAAACGTGAGGTCAGTGTGAAACGTGAGGTCACTGTGAACGTGGGCACGTGACGAGGTCAGTGGTGAAACGTGGAGGTCACATGTGAAACGTGAGGTCACATGTGAAACGTGAGGTCAGTGTGAAACGTGAGGTCAGTGTGAAACGTGAGGTCAGTCTGAAACGTGAGGTCAGTGTGAAACGTGAGGTCAGTGTGAAACGTGAGGTCAGTGTGAAACGTGAGGTCACATGTGAAACGTGAGGTCAGTGTGAAACGTGAGGTCAGTGTGAAACGTGAGGTCACATGTGAAACGTGAGGTCACATGTGAAACGTGAGGTCACATGTGAAATGAGGTCAGTTAAACGTGAGGTCAGTGTGAAACGTGAGGTCACATGTGAACGTGAGCGTGGACGGATCAGTGTGAACGTGAGGTCACATGTGAAACGTGAGGTCAGTGTGAAACGTGAGGTCACATGTGAAACGTGAGGTCAGTGTGAAACGTGAGGTCAGTGTGAAACGTGAGGTCACATGTGAAACGTGAGGTCAGTGTGAAACGTGAGGTCACATGTGAAACGTGAGGTCACTGTGAAACGTGAGGTCAGTGTGAAACGTGAGGTCAGTGTGAAACGTGAGGTCACAGTGAAACGTGAGGTCAGTGTGAAACGTGAGGTCACATGTGAAACGTGAGGTCAGTGTGAAACGTGAGGTCAGTGTGAAACGTGAGGTCACTGTGAAACGTGAGGTCATGTGAAACGTGAGGTCAGTGTGAAACGTGAGGTCCATGTGAAACGTGAGGTCACATGTGAAACGTGAGTCAGTGTGAAACGTGAGGTCAGTGTGAAACGTGAGCAGTTGACGTGATCATGTGAAACGTGAGGTCAGTGTGAAACGTGAGGTCAGTTGAAACGTGAGGTCACATGTGAAACGTGAGGTCAGTGTGAACGTGAGGTCAGTGTGAAACGTGAGGTCACATGTGAAACGTGAGGTCAGTGTGAAACGTGAGGTCACATGTGAAACGTGAGGTCAGTGTGAAACGTGAGGTTCACATGTGAAACGTGAGGTCAGTGTGAAACGTGAGGTCACATGTGAAACGTGAGGTCAGTGTGAAACGTGAGGTCATGTGAAACGTGAGGTCACATGTGAAACGTGAGGTCAGTGTGAAACGTGAGGTCCATGTGAAACGTGAGGTCACATGTGAAACGTGAGGTCAGTGTGAAAGTGAGTCACATGGTTTGGGAAACGGAGGCAGTGGAAGTGGTCAATGTGAAACGTGAGTCATGTGAAACGTGAGGTCGGAAAGTGAGGTCACTGTGAAACGTGAGGTCAGTGTGAACGTGAGGTCACATGTGAAACGTGAGGTCACATGTGAACGTGAGGTCACATGTGAAACGTGAGGTCAGTGTGAAACGTGAGGTCAGTGGAAACGTGAGGTCACATGTGAACGTGAGTCACATGTGAAACGTGAGGTCGTGGAAACGTGAGGTCAATGTGAAACGTGAGGTCACATGTGAAACGTGAGGTCAGTGTGAAACGTGAGGTCAGTGTGAAACGTGAGGTCAGTGTGAAACGTGAGGGTCACAATGTTGAAACGTGAGGTCACATGTGAAACGTGAAGGTCAGTGTGAAACGTGAGGTCACATGTGAAACGTGAGGTCAGTGTGAAACGTGAGGTCAGTCTGAAACGTGAGGTCACATGTGTCTGTGTCTCAGGAGGTGGACACCGGGAGGATTCCTCAGTGGACTCGGCGAGAACTTCAGAACAAACTCAAGACTCTGCAGAGAAACATCAACACCAGCCTCCGCAAGATGGAGGGGAGAGAGGTGAGTGAGGGGAGAGAGGTGAGTGAGGGGAGACAGGTGAGGGAGGGGGGAGAGGTGAGGGGGAGGGAGGGAGGTCAGGTGACCCCAGGGGGAGGCTGTGTAATGTTGTGTCTGCTTCCAGGCTGCAGCGGAGGTTCAGCGGCTGCTTCAGAAACGAGGACGAGCCTCAGGACTCACCGTGGAGCTGGTCACCACAGACTCTCTGTCGGTGAGGACCAGGAGCTCCGTCACCATGGCAACTAACAACCCAAACATACAGTCGTGCTCACAGGTTTACACACCCTGGAAGAGATTGCGCTTTGTGGACTATTTTTCAAAGAATATGAAAGAAAACTCTCATAGTTAGTGTTTGTGTGAAGTTTACTCTTTTTAAATCATAATGAAAAATAAACCACCAAAATGACCCTATTGTAAAGACGGTGTGTTTCCCCTTTAGCAACAACAATAATAATAATAATAATAATAATAATAATAATAATAATAATAATCTAATGGTAAAGCGGCTCATTCTTCTTAAAGCCTCCAGTTCCTGTAAGTTCCTGTAAGTTCCTGTAAGTTCCTGGTCTGTCTTCATGAGATCTCCCCTCAGTGGTTCAATGATACTGAGGTCAAACTGAGGTGGAACTAACGGGACCTTCACTTTATTCTGGAGCTTCAGAGAAACACCTCCATGTTCCACAGGAGGGAGGGGGCTCCAGACCTCCTGTGGAACATGGGGGTGTTATGTTTTGTGAGACGTTTGGACTCGGCCTCAGACGGACCTCCTCCTCTGCTCTTTCAGGTCCTGATGAAGACGGTGAACCAGCTCAGCCACTCCCTGCCTGGATCCTGGGTGATGCTGTTGGCCCAGGAGCATTCTGGGAAAGTGCTGTGCGCCTGTCAGGTCCCAAAGGTAAGACCCGGAGCGGACCTGGACCTGGACCTGGACCTGGACCTGGACCAGGACCAGGACCAGGACCAGGACCTGGACCTGGATCTCTTTCTGATGTTTATTTTCTGAGATTTATCCAGGAAGTGACTCACACATGTGTGGCACCCTGGTCTTTCCCACGCTTATTCATTCACACTGACATGTTTGGTATCCACGTGTAGCAGGAAAGGCTCTGTAATCCATTATGGTCATTTCCTTTGTGGGAGACAGTTTGGAAAATGTTTGGACATTTTTTGAAAAGTTTAAAGTTTTTGAATTTTTTGATATTTTGGGGAAATTTGGCAGTTTTTGAAAATTTTTGAATTTTTGAGAACATTTTAGATTATTATGTTTTTTCTATTTTTTGAAGTTTTGAAAAGTAAAAAAAAGTTTTGGAATATTTGGAATATTTTTGAAAATTATTGAAAATTATTGAAAATTTGTGATTTATTTATTTATTTATTTTTTTGGGGGGGTATTCTAGAATTGTTTGAATTACTATTTTTGAATTACTACATTTTGAAAAGTTTTGTAAAAGTGTCCCACGCTTATTCATTCCCAAATACTGACAAGTTTGGTATCCATGTGTAGCAGGAAAGGCTGTAATCCAAATATGGTCATTTCCTTGTGGGAGACAGCAGCGGCTAAAGACAGGAGGAATATCCACATGTGCAGACAAAAAAGAGTTTGTTTATGTTTTCACTCATAATAATTTATTCCAAAATTAAAGCAGATCCAAAATCCCTCTGAGCAAATGTTTAGAACTAATGTGTCACAAAATAAAACCACACATTTAAACCTGGAAATGAACATTATTTAGATTGTTAATTCAATTGTTCACTCATTAAACGCCTTGTTTTTATACGAAAACGTAAAATGGCAGAAAACTCATCTTTATGTCCGTCACTGTTTGACCTGCTTCCTCTCTGTGATTGGTCAGTTCCTGGGCATGTCTAAAGCCTCTCTGTGATTGGTCGGTTCCTGGCGTGTCTAAAGCCTCTCTGTGATTGGTCAGTTCCTGGGCGTGTCTAAAGCCTCTCTGTGATTGGTTGGTTCCAGGGCGGCTCCTCCCTCCTGGCGTCTGATTGGGCGAGGGCCGTGTGTGGGCGTTTCCACGGCAGCGCGGGCGGGTCTGACCTCGTGGCCAAGGGGACGGCGCTCGCTGATGACATCACGGCCGTGCAGCGGTGGGCGGAGCTTTACGCCAAAGAGAAACGCAGCGGTGACCGTCGGCCAATCGGGTCTCTCCGTTTTAGGAGACGCGAATGTGATTGGCTGTGATAAAATAATTTGAAAACTGAATAAATGACTTTGGGTTGAAGCGTTTGTTTCTTGTTTGAGACTGAACTGGGACCACAGGACTATAGGTCTATAGGACCACGGGACCGCAGGACCACAGGACTATAGGTCTATAGGACCACGGGACCGCAGGACCACAGGACTATAGGTCTATAGGACCACGGGACCGCAGGACCACAGGACTATAGGACCACGGGACCGCAGGACCACAGGACTATAGGTCTATAGGACCACGGGACCGCAGGACCACAGGACTATATAGGAGCGCAGGACCACGGGACCACAGGACTACAGGACGTTTAGGTTAGACTGGAATCGAAACAATGAAAATAACAAAATTATATCTTAAGATCCAGGTTTTGATGCTGTGGGTCCTGGGACAGGATTAAAGGGACTTTGTTTCAGCTCAAATAAATGATTTTTTCACCTCAGTTTTCCCAGTTCATTTTCTCATTTTCTTTATAACTAATATTTTCCTTATATGCCCCATTTCCCCCAATTTTTTTGTCTTAATTATGCCCAATTCTTTCTCATTTTCCCATGTTTCCCTTAAGCTTTGTTCATTTTTTATTACTAATATTTATTACTAATATTTTCCCTTTTTGCCTTTTTCCAATTTTCTCCATTTCTCCCCCAAATATTTCCCGCATTTTCCCCCCAATGTTTTGAGAGGGGTCTGGCTGCAGACCTCCACTGTCAGGTCCCCTCCGCTGTCAGGACCGGACCGGAAGTGCATATTGAATGGAAGAGGGCAGCATAACGTGTACAGCCTGCCGGAAACCATTAGAAGAAGAAGTGCATATTTATTAGTTTCCCATACTATATTTTTTCTTATCTTGATTACACGTAAATAATACTTACATATTTAGACATAAATGAATGCGCCAAGAGCTCACATAGAAAACTAAACAAAAATTGAAATGTCATCTTGTTCAGCGCTGGTATCGAACCTATGTGGTTTGCACTGGGAGGCGCCCGACTTACCCACATGACTACCAGACAAGTATCTGTAATGTAATCATTGTGTATTATGAAGCGTAGAGGAGTGAGATTTACCTAACGTACTTCTGGAAGCCAAGCAGCCTCCGTTACATAGGCTACTCCTGGAATACTTGCTTTTGAATCATATTTACATTATATACATAAAATATGGCCCCAATAAATAAAGTATATTCACATGGGGAACGACAAATACGTCCTCCGGTATGCCTGCTTTTCATTTTGGAAGGGGAGTGTGGAGGTCTGCAGCCAAACATGAAGGCTACTACTTATAGTTGCTTTTATATCATATTTTTATACATATATTATACATTTTTATATCATATTATCATATTACATAAAATAAAGCCCAAGGAACAACGACAAATACGTGCTTCCAGTATATCCGGTTTTATTTTGAAAGGCTTCGAATAAACTTCCGGTCCTGACAGCGGAGGGGACCTGACAGTGGAGGTCTGCAAGGCAGGGTCCTGAGAGTGGAGGTCTGCAGCTCTCTTGGATATTTTGGTAAAAAAAATCTCTTAATTATGCCCCAATTTTTCCTTGTTTTCCCAATTGTTTTCCTTCATTTTTTCCTCATTTTTAGTGCTAATATTCTCCCTATTTGCCCCCAATTTATTTCCCTTTTTTCCTTTACAATTTCCCCCCAATTCCCCCCCCCCCCCCCCCCCATTTCTTGACATTGGAGATGATACCAGTATTGTAAATGGTCAGATCTTCCGCACATTATTGTTCTGTTTTCTGGTTCTAGACGACACATATTTGAGTATCGGTATCGAAGACCATGAAAAAAGGACCCAGCCCTGGATGAACAGCTGCAGGGCTCTTCAGAGTCATGAGGATTTGACCCTGCAGCTGTTCAGACCCCGCAGCTGTCCAGACCCTCCAGCTGTTCAGACCCTCCAGCTGTCCAGACCCTTCAGCTGTCCAGACCCCGCAGCTGTTCAGACCCCGCAGCTGTTCAGACCCTTCAGCTGTGCAGACCCTGCAGCTGTCCAGACCCCGCAGCTGTTCAGACCTTCAGCTGTGCAGACCCTGCAGCTGTCCAGACCCCGCGCTGTCCAGACCCTTCAGCTGCAGACCTCCAGCTGTCCAGACCCTTCAGCTGTCCAGACCCCGCAGCTGTTCAGACCCCGCAGCTGTTCAGACCCTGCAGCTGTTCAGACCCTGCAGCTGTTCAGACCCTGCAGCTGTTCAGACCCTGCAGCTGTGCAGACCCTTCAGCTGTCCAGACCCCGCAGCTGTCCAGACCCCGCAGCTGTCCAGACCCTCCAGCTGTTCAGACCCTCCAGCTGCAGACCCCGCAGCTGTTCAGACCCTCCAGCTGTCCAGACCCTGCAGCTGTCCAGACCCTCCAGCTGTCCAGACCCTGCAGCTGTTCAGACCCTGCAGCTGTCCAGACCCTGCAGCTGTGCAGACCCTTCAGCTGTCCAGACCCTTCAGCTGTCCAGACCCCGCAGCTGTTCAGACCCCGCAGCTGTTCAGACCCTTCAGCTGTGCAGACCCTGCAGCTGTCCAGACCCCGCAGCTGTCCAGACCCTTCAGCTGCAGACCCTCCAGCTGTCCAGACCCTTCAGCTGTCCAGACCCCGCAGCTGTTCAGACCCCGCAGCTGTTCAGACCCTGCAGCTGTTCAGACCCTGCAGCTGTTCAGACCCTGCAGCTGTTCAGACCCTGCAGCTGTTCAGACCCTGCAGCTGTGCAGACCCCGCAGCTGTCCAGACCCCGCAGCTGTCCAGACCCTGCAGCTGTTCAGACCCTCCAGCTGTTCAGACCCCGCAGCTGTCCAGACCCTGCAGCTGTCCAGACCCTGCAGCTGTTCAGACCCTCCAGCTGTCCAGACCCCGCAGCTGTCCAGACCCTCCAGCTGTTCAGACCCTCCAGCTGCAGACCCCGCAGCTGTTCAGACCCCGCAGCTGTCCAGACCCTGCAGCTGTTCAGACCCTCCAGCTGTCCAGACCCCGCAGCTGTCCAGACCCTCCAGCTGTTCAGACCCTCCAGCTGCAGACCCCGCAGCTGTTCAGACCCTCCAGCTGTCCAGACCCTGCAGCTGTTCAGACCCTGCAGCTGTCCAGACCCTGCAGCTGTCAAAGTCAAGGCCTTTAAGTCATTAAAGCCTTTCAGTATAAATTCCTTAAAAATGCATCAAAGCTCAGGTTTATTTTATAAAAAGTTTATTGCCGATTTTCTTTGATACAAAAAACACAAACACAAAACAGGAAGAACTGTGGTGTTTCTCAAAGTCCAGACTCCGCCCACATGTCACTAGACTCCGCCCACACGTCTCCAGACTCCACCCACATGTCGCCATTATGTAAAAAAAGGTTAATTAAAAGTTTGTGAAAGGCCTAATACAAATATATAAAATAAACCTGCTAAACGCGTTATGTTTACAACACTTAACCCAAACCTGTTTTAGTGTAAATTGATATAAAGCTCCAGAGTCCCGCCCCCTCCCGGTCACGTGTCTGGATCCCACGTAAAATATCAATTATTTTTAGCGTTGATTTAAAAAAAAAAATCAAATATTTAGAGTTTAAAGCCACTCAGCTCTGCGATAACTCATAAAACACACAAGGTTAAACTGAAGATTTGTCTAAAACGTTAAAAACATATTTTCAATTGTTTTGTGTCTTGTAAATTAGAATGGCCGGTAGTTAGCACTTAGCATTAGCTGCGTTGTGCTTTTAAACTATAAATATTTGGATTTAAAATAAAATCAATGCTAGTGGGCGGGACTGTGGAGCTCTATTCTATCGTCTGATTGGACGTGACGCAGACGCTCCATCGCGGGGGCAGAAGAAGAAGAACGCTAACTCTGCTAAGTCGGAGCCGACTCTGGAGGAAAGATGGAGCAACGTCTACGTCACATCAGCGGCGCCAAAAGGGTAAACGCCCCTTTTTAGCGGCGCCAAAAGGGTAACGCCCCTTTTTAGCGGCGCCAAAAGGGTAACGCCCCTTTTCGGGGGCAAACAGAAGCTCCGTACATTGGAATGAATGAGGAAAGATCGTCTAAAAACTTTTAATTTACCCGTGAAAAAACGTTTTCTTTGTTTTATTTAATTATGGAACGTGAAAAGGAAGCCATGGAAGTGAAGCTTCAGATCATCCACAGAGAAACGGTTAACGTTTTAAAACTGGGATAAGCCCTGTGATCATGACGTCTGTGACATTTGCCTGTGGAACTTTCCGCTGGATGCTTTATAATGTCACAGCTTCAGCCTTTAGTCTGTTGCTTTTATATTATCATTAAATTAAAATCATACAGCCTACGATGTAGTTTTGTATCATTAGAGCAAATGGTACACGGTTCATTCTGCAGCTAACGTTACGTTAGCAGCTAACCTACTAGGTGCTAATGCTAACGTTAATGTGCGTTTTAAAACCGAGAGAATCATTAATTAGTCATCTTCTGTACTCAGTAGTCTACTGTGTACAGAAGATGACTCAAGTACCTTCATTGAAGACTCGCTTATATAAGTTTCCATAAAACTTTTCCACATACACACTAATGCAATTTTTAACTCTCGATTCCCCCAAAAGGGGGCGTCGCTCAGTAAAACAATGTCGCTCCGTCGCTATGACGAGGAGGAAGGTCATGTGACGAGGAGGAAGGTACGCCACATTTTTATTCCAAGGACGGGAAAGGCTAACGATAAGAGGAGCTCCAACTATGACGTCACCTCCACTAATCAGGACTTAAACTGACCCGATACCGGACCCGATACCGGATCCGATACCGGACCCGATACCAGACCTGATACCGGACGAATCTGACCAATCAGGGAGTCGATATGCAAATGTCGTCTTTCCCATCCGAGGAAAAAAAAAATCACGTCCTGGACTTTGTTTGTAAAAGTGACTTCTACTCTAGCCCCGCCCCCTGCTCCAGCCCCACCCCCTGCTCTAGCCCCACCCCCTGCTCCAGCCCCGCCCCCTGCTCTAGCCCCGCCCCCTGCTCTAGCCCCGCCACCTGCTCCAGCCCCGCCCCCTGCCCCGGCCCCACCCTGGGCCGGACCTTCATCTCCGTCTTCCTCAGCGAGTACTGCCAGCCGGTCCAGGAGCTCCACTCGATCCGTCGGCGTAGGAGGCGTGAGCGCCCCCGTGTGGCCCCCCCAGGAACAGCCCGTTCAGGTTAGACGTGTGACAGTTCCGGTACCACCAGGCGCCGCGGTAAAACCCGGCACAGTTATTCTCCGACAGGTCCAGGTCCCGGTCTGCTGTGGTGAAGCGCATCCCCGAGTGCTTCAGCAGAGAGTCGCCTGGACCGAGGAGAGAGAAACATATACATCAGAGAGAGAGTCGCCTGGACCGAGGAGAGAGAAACATATACATCAGAGAGAGAGTCGCCTGGACCGAGGAGAGAGAAACAACATCAGAGAGAGAGTCGCCTGGACCGGGGAGAGAGAAACAACATCAGAGAGAGAGTCGCCTGGACCGGGGAGAGAGAAACAACATCAGAGAGAGAGTCGCTTGGACCGAGGAGAGAGAAACAACATCAAGAGAGATCGCCTGGACGGGAGAGAAAAAACATCAGAGAGAGAGTCGCCTGGACCGGGGAGAGAGAAACAACATCAGAGAGAGAGTCGCCTGGACCGGGGAGAGAGAAACAACATCAGAGAGAGAGTCGCCTGGACCGGGAGAGAGAAACAACATCAGAGAGAGAGTCGCCTGGACCGGGGAGAGAGAAACAACATCAGAGAGAGATCGCCTGGACCGGGGAGAGAGAAACAACATCAGAGAGAGAGTCGCCTGGACCGAGGAGAGAGAAACAACATCAGAGAGAGAGAGTCGCCTGGACCGAGGAGTGAGAAACAACATCAGAGAGAGAGTCGCCTGGACCGAGGAGAGAGAAACAACATCAGAGAGAGAGTCGCCTGGACCGGGGAGAGAGAAACAACATCAGAGAGAGAGTCGCCTGGACCGGGGAGAGAGAAACAACATCAGAGAGAGAGTCGCCTGGACCGAGGAGAGAGAAACAACATCAGAGAGAGAGTCGCCTGGACCGAGGAGAGAGAAACAACATCAGAGAGAGAGTCGCCTGGACCGAGGAGTGAGAAACAACATCAGAGAGAGAGTCGCCTGGACCGAGGAGAGAAACAACATCAGAGAGAGAGTCGCCTGGACCGAGGAGTGAGAACAACATCAGAGAGAGAGTCGCCTGGACCGAGGAGAGAGAAACAACATCAGAGAGAGAGTCGCCTGGACCGGGGAGAGAGAAACAACATCAGAGAGAGAGAGTCGCCTGGACCGAGGAGAGAGAAACAACATCAGAGAGAGAGTCGCCTGGACCGAGGAGAGAGAAACAACATCAGAGAGAGAGTCGCCTGGACCGAGGAGAGAGAAACAACATCAGAGAGAGAGTCGCCTGGACCGAGGAGAGAGAAACAACATCAGAGAGAGAGTCGCCTGACCGAGGAGTGAGAAAACAACATCAGAGAGAGAGTCGCCTGGACCGGGGAGAGAGAAACAACATCAGAGAGAGAGAGTCGCCTGGACCGAGGAGAGAGAAACAACATCAGAGAGAGAGAGTCGCCTGGACGAGGAGAGAGAAAACAACATCAGAGAGAGAGAGTCGCCTGGACCGAGGAGAGAGAAACAACATCAGAGAGAGAGAGTCGCCTGGACCGAGGAGAGAGAAACAACATCAGAGAGAGAGTCGCCTGGACCGAGGAGAGAGAAACAACATCAGAGAGAGAGTCGCCTGGACCGAGGAGAGAGAAACAACATCAGAGAGAGAGTCGCCTGGACCGGGGAGAGAGAAACAACATCAGAGAGAGAGTCGCCTGGACCGAGAGTGAGAAACAACATCAGAGAGAGAGTCGCCTGGACCGGGGAGAGAGAAACAACATCAGAGAGAGAGAGTCGCCTGGACCGAGGAGAGAGAAACAACATCAGAGGAGAGTCGCCTGGACCGAGGAGAGAGAAACAACATCAGAGAGTCGCCTGGAGAGAGAGAGAAACAACATCAGAGAGAGAGTCGCCTGGACCGAGGAGAGAGAAACAACATCAGAGAGAGAGTCGCCTGGACCGAGGAGGAGAAACAACATCAGAGAGAGAGAGTCGCCTGGACCGAGGAGAGAGAAACAACATCAGAGAGAGAGTCGCCTGGACCGAGGAGAAGAAACAACATCAGAGAGAGAGAGTCCGCCTGGACCGGGGAGAGAGAACAACATCAGAGAGAGAGTCGCCTGGACCGAGGAGAGAGAAACAACATCAGAGAGAGAGTCGCCTGGCGAGGAGTAGAAACATCAGAGAGAGAGTCGCCTGGACCGGGGAGAGAGAAACAACATCAGGAGAGAGAGTCGCCTGGACCGAGGAGAGAAAACAACATCAGAGAGAGAGTCGCCTGGACCGAGGAGAGAGAAACAACATCAGAAAAAGCGTGAGAAAAAAAAAAGAGAGAAAGAAAAAACAACATCAGAGAGAGAAGTCGCCTGGACCGAGGAGAGAGAAACAACATCAGAGAGAGAGTCGCCTGGACCGAGGAGAGAGAAACAACATCAGAGAGGAGAGTCGCCTGGACCGAGGAGAGAGAAACAACATCAGAGAGAGAGTCGCCTGGACCGAGGAGAGAAAACAACATCAGAGAGAGAGTCGCTGACCGAGGAGAGAAACAACATCAGAGAGAATCGCCTGGACCGAGGAGAGAGAAACAACATCAGAGAGAGAGTCGCCTGGACCGGGGAGAGAGAAACAACATCAGAGAGAGAGTCGCCTGGACCGAGGGAGAGAGAAACAACATCAGAAGGAGAGAGTCGCCCTGGACCGGGGAGAGAGAAACAACATCAGAGAGAGAGTCGCCTGGACCGAGGAGAGAGAAACAACATCAGAGAGAGAGAGTCGCCTGGACCGAGGAGAGAGAAACAACATCAGAGAGAGAGTCGCCTGGACCGAGGAGAGAGAAACAACATCAGAGAGAGAGTCGCCTGGACCGAGGGAGAGAGAACAACATCAGAGAGAGAGTCGCCTGGACCGGGGAGGAGGAAACAACATCAGAGAGAGAGAGTCGCCTGACCGGGGAGAGAGAAACAACATCAGAGAGAGAGGTCGCCTGGACCGAGGAGAGAGAAACAACATCAGAGAGAGAGTCGCCTGGACCGAGGAGAGAGAAAAACATCAGAGAGAGAGTCGCCTGGACCGAGGAGAGAGAAACAACATCAGAGAGAGAGTCGCCTGGACCGAGGAGAGAGAAACAACATCAGAGAGAGAGCGTGGACCGAGGGAGGAGAGAACAACATCAGAGAGAGAGTCGCCTGGACCGAGGAGAGAGAAACAACATCAGAGAGAGAGTCGCCTGGACCGAGGAGAGAGAAACAACATCAGAAGAGAGTGCCTGACGAGGAGAGAGAAACAACATCAAGAGAGAGTCGCCTGGACCGAGGAGAGAGAAACAACATCAGACATCAGGTCCAAGTACTTTGGATAAACTTTGACTCACATTTCTCTAGAACATTTCTCCAGGTTTTCTCTGCAGGAGATGGAAAAAGCGCTGAATTCTGTGATTTGAATATTTCCCCAATTGAATCAAATGGAACGTTCTGGTCGTCGCTACGGCAACACTGTGACATATATGGCCTGGCTGTGATCGACTTTTCGATCGAAACGACCAAATAGAATTTTGTGCCAAATTATTTTAATTTTCGTTACACTAAAATTTTCACTCTCCATAATTCATGTAGGGGGCGCTATCACAGGTGTGAAAGTGTTTAGGACTTTAACAACTGAAAACAAAATTATCAAAATCAGGGCTTCATATGTGCGAGTTTGAGGCTTCGCCAAATAAAAAACATAGAACTTTAAAAAGTAATTTGGATAACTTTTAAAGTTCTACTTCTCAACATTATTTCCCCCCAAATGATCCCGTTCCGAAAAACGACCTGGAGGAGAGAGATTTTTCACAAAGTGAAAAAAATTACTTCTTCACGGGCTGTCATCCAAAATGGCCGACATCCATTATGGTGGACAACGTTGCCGTAATAATATTTTTTGCTCAACGTGTCATGATGTTCGTCTGTACCGATGTTTTTTATTCTACGACAAACTTGATTTTTGGCCGAATCTTATCTCGCAGTGTTAACAACAACACAGAGTTTTTGAGTTTTGAAAATTTTTGAAATTCAAAATTTGGAAATGTTCAGATCAGGTTTGAATTTCGGGCCAAAATCGATGAGTTTTCGTCAGTGTTCACTGGGTGTGATGTTTATAAAATATTAGTTAAGTGTTAAATATCTTATTTTGTTAGGCCCTGTAATATTTAGTTGTTTCCGCTCTGACGATAAAGCTAGTTGCACAGCTACATCACTTCCTGTTTGGTAATATATGGACAGACAAGGAAGCCATCAGTTTTGAGAAGCAGCAGCACAATCTGTTTGCATCCTCTACTCAGGACTGACATATCATGTCGTAAGTAGTTGAGTAGCATAAATCTGTTGTTCATGTGCAAATATCACTCGTTATTTCATGGAAATGTTATATAATTTATGTTTAAAAAACGATGTTAAAAGCGCTAATGCTAATCGCAGTTATGCTAATCGAGGCTGCACCAAGTTATGCTTTGTCATGTTAAAAAGCCTACAGGCACTTCATGTTAAGTAATGTTTATTTTTCTGTCTTTTTTTTGACAGTTTTCACTCTGTGCCATGGTGAATGAACCCAGTAAAGTTCACGACTCTACAGCGACGGCTCATGTATTCATTATGGATAGAGTTTAGCGTGATGTTTAGTCTCCAGTTCCCACACTGAGATGAGAACATTATAGTGAAAAGACAAGAACGGATCAGTGACCAAGATGGCTTCCAAAAGTGGAAAATCTTCTGTTGGATCTTCAACCAGCTCTGCAGGACGGGCAAAGGCAAAGGCCGAAGCTGCAAAGATAAGAGCACAATATGCAACAAAACAATTGGAATTAATGGTAGAAGCTGCAAGCATTGAATCACAGAAAAAGAAAAGAGGCAGAGTTACAATTTGAAAAGGCAAAAGTCCAGGCAGAACTCGAAGCATTAAAAGCACAATGTGAAGCTGATGCTACAGCGCGTGAGGCACAAGTTTTGGAAATGACAGTTTTACAAGCTGTAGAGGACGAAATACAAGCTGTAGAGGAAGAAGACAAAATGATACGTACTAGTGAGTATGTCCAAGCACAAAATTCTCAAAAGCAAAGTTCTCCTCCTCCACCTAATCAAGTTGAAAACCAATCACACAAAAGTCATGATTTTGGGCCTGAAGCTCACAGGTCACTGCCAAAGGAAGCTCCAAGGTTCTCTCAAAGTAGTTTTAAAGGATACTGTGAGGAAAACGACGATACATACTTGCCTATTTTATCTACAGAAAAAGGGAGAACAAAAGAACATACCGTGCTAAACCAGAAAGAGACAAATATCAAAACATCCAACCACATGCTCCAAGACATTTTAATGTACATGCTCTGCCATTTTCGCCACGTAAAGATCCTGCGGTCTTATCAGCACCTGCAATGGACCCTTTAGCACAGTATTTAGCCAGACGAGATCTCACAAACTCAGGTCTCTACCAGTTCGATGATAAACCTGAGAACTACCGTGCATGGAATGCGTCATTTACTAGTACTACCAATGATATAAATCTAAGTGACGTACAACTACTCGATCTCATGATCAAATGGCTTGGAAAAGAATCTTGTGAATATGTCAAACGTATAAGGGCAGTGTACATAGGCAATCCGTCTGAGGCATTGAACAAGGCATGGGAACGTCTGGAGGAGTGTTACGCGGCCCCAGAAATAATAGAGAAGTCACTTTTTGAGCGACTTGAGAATTTTCCCAGACTAAACACAAGAGATAACACTAAACTACGTGAGCTTGGAGATCTACTAACAGAAATACTTGGTGCCAAAGAAGACGGCTATCTCACTGGACTAGCTTACCTGGATACCTCACGTGGGATTTCACCTATTGTTAGCAAACTACCATTTGGACTCCAGGAAAAATGGCTCTCATCTGGATCGAAATACAAAGAGGACAACAAGGGTCATTTCCCACCGTTTTACTACTTCTGTGATTTTGTGTGTTATGAAGCAAAGAAGAGAAACGATCCCAGCTTCATGACTTGTAGCGCTGTGTCCTTTTCAAAACCTGACAGGCCAACGCAAAGGAAACTCTATAATGAAAGAACTATCACAGTACAGAAAACAGACGTCTTTTCAACACAGACTAACAAAGTAACCAAGATCGATCCATCCAAAACATGCCCTTTACACAACAAACCGCACTCACTCCCATGTTGTAAGGCATTCAGATACAAAACGATGGAGGAAAGAAAAATATTCCTCAAGAAAATTGGCATTTGTTTTAAATGCTGTGCTTCAACTTCACATCTGGCAAAGGACTGTAAGGAGTTTGTAAAGTGTCAGGAATGTGACAGCGTCTACCATGTCACAGCCATGCATCCAAGCACACCAAGTCAAGCACCAAAGGTCCCACCAACACCACAGGCTGACGGCGGGGAGGCTGAAGCCACTGACGGCGACACACCTGTTGTAAGCTCGAATTGCACTGAGGTATGTGGGAAAGGACAGTTTGGATGTTCATGCGCTAAGATATGCCTCGCAAAGATATATCCAAAGGACAGCGTACAAAAAGTCATTAATGCCTATGTGATAATTGACGATCAGAGCAACCGCTCATTGGCCAAACCAGAGTTCTTTAATCTGTTTGGAATAAGAACTGAGCCTTCTTCCTATCAACTGAGAACTTGTTCAGGTTTGGCAGAAACATCTGGAAGACGTGCTGAAGGATTTATGATTGAATCCATTGATGGAAAAGTGGCAGTTCCTCTTCCACCCCTCATTGAGTGTAGCGACATCCCAAACAATCGCACTGAAATCCCCACTCCTAATGCAGTTCTTCACCAGCCTCATCTGCAACATATTGCCAAGCAGCTCCCAGAACTCAATGCAAATGCCGAGATCTTGCTACTTCTAGCAGAGACATTTTAAGACTACACAAAGTCAGACAGCAAATAAACGGACCACACAACGCCCCATTCGCGCAACGTTTGGATCTTGGCTGGGTGGTAATAGGCGAAGTGTGCCTTGGAAACAGTCACAAGCCAACAGTCAACAACTTCAAAACAACTGTGTTGGAAGGTGGTCGTCCTTCAATCTTCCAGCCATGCACAAGTTACATGCAAGTAAAGGAGTTCCTACCAAAACTCGATCATGGCATTAAGGCAGAGGAAACATTAGGAGAAACAGTATTCAGCAAAACTGATCAAGACAACAGACCTGCTCCATCAATTGAGGATGTAATGTTTTTGGAAAAGATGGACAATGAAGTGTCCCAAAACAGTAACAGCACCTGGGTAGCTCCGCTGCCATTTAAGGAACCACGACCGTACCTTCCTAATAACAAACAAGAGGCTGTCAAGAGATTCATATCACTGGAAAAAACTTTCAACGAAACCCCAAAATGCAGGAACAGTATTTAGCATTTATGGACAAAATCATTCAAAACGGACACGCTGAAATAGCACCACCACTAATCGACAATGAGGAATGCTGGTTTCTTCCCACGTTTGGAGTATATCATCCTCGGAAGCTAGACCAGATTAGGGTGGTCTTTGATTCAAGCTCGCAATACCAGGGAATTTGTCTAAATGAGGTGCTACTTACAGGACCGGACTTAAACAACACATTGGTTGGTGTCTTGCTACGCTTTCGCAAGGAGAAAGTCGCAGTGTTGGCAGACATCCAGCAAATGTTCTACTGTTTTGAAGTAACTGAGACCCATAGAAATTTCCTCAGATTTCTGTGGTATGAAGGAAATGACATCAACAACAACGTCGTAGACTATCGCATGAAAGTTCACGTTTTCGGCAATAGTCCCTCGCCTGCTGTTGCCATCTACGGGCTGAGGAGAGCGATCAGAGAAGGTGCTCCAAAGCACGGCAATGATACGGTTCAGTTTGTCGAAAGACATTTCTACGTGGATGATGGTCTCATCTCTGTACCAACTGACCACCAAGCAGTAGACCTTCTCAAAAGAACACAGGCCTCACTTGCAGAATCTAACATACGTCTTCACAAGTTTATCTCAAACAGTACAGATGTACTAAAGGCCTTTTCTCAAGAAGACTGTGCGACACCTGTCAAGGACTTGGACCTCAGTGGTGAAACTCAATCCGTTCAGCGCAGTCTGGGTCTTCTATGGGACATATCAACAGATACTTTCACCTTTTCTGTATCAACAGACCCAAAGCCATTCACTCGTCGAGGTGTATTGTCAACAGTAAACAGCATCTTCGACCCTTTAGGTCTGCTGGCCCCTGTCACAGTATGCGGTAGAGCACTTCTAAGAGAACTTACTGCTGACCTTTCTGATTGGGACACTCCTCTCTCAGAAGAAAGACGTGACAAGTGGGACTCGTGGCGTGATTCGCTACAAGATCTTGAGCAGCTGCACGTGCCACGAACTTATACGGACATGTCTTTCTGCAACGTCGCACACACAGAACTTATTGTGTTCGCAGACGCCTCCATGAAGGCCATTGGAGCCGTTGCGTATCTAAAGACAGTTCAAAACAATGGCCACATCGAAATTGGATTTGTCATGGCTAAAGGAAGATTAGCTCCCAGATCTGAACCCACCATTCCACGTTTAGAACTTTGTGGAGCTGTCTTAGCCGTTGAACTGGCAGACCTCATTCAGGAGGAATTGGATGTAAAGTTTAATGAAGTGAACTTCTACAGCGACAGTAAAGTTGTCCTTGGATACATTCATAATACTACCAAAGGTTTTATGTTTTCGTGCACAACCGGATTCAGCGCATACGGCACTCTTCCAAACCAGAGCAATGGCACCACGTTCCTTCTGAAGCAAATCCAGCGGATCACATTTCACGTTTTCTGTCTGCGTCACGTCTGACAAAAACAAATTGGTTCTCTGGACCAGTTTTTCTGAAAAGATCAGAAGAGGACAAACAGACTTTGGAAAGATTTGAACTCGTACAACCGGAACAGGACACTGAAATTAGGCCAGAAATCAAAACCTACAGTACCAACATCACAGAGAACACTCTCAATCCAAACCGCTTTCAGCGTTTTTCAACTCTTCGGTCACTCCTCCGAGCTATAGCTTGCCTGATTCACATTGTCAAGTCATTCAAACAATCAAACAAGGCTCATCAGTGCAAAGGATGGCACTGGTGTAAACAACCACGTCCAACTGAGGAACTTGACCAGGCGTTGCAGGTTATTCTCAAAGCAGAACAAAAATCTGCCTTTCAAAAGGAATTGTCAGCTTTACATGCGAAAAAGCCCATCCCAAAAGACAGTTCTCTTCAAAAACTCAATCCTATCGTCATGGGTGGTTTGATCCGCATCGGAGGTCGGCTTAGACACTCAAACCTGGACACTGACGAAAAACATCCAGTAATTTTGCCCAAAAACAGCCACGTTGCCCGTCTATTGATACGCCATCATCACGATCAAGTGAGACATCAGGGACGTCACTTAACAGAAGGGGCTATACGAGCAGCAGGGTACTGGATTCTGGGTGGCAAAAGACTCATTAACAGTCTCATCCACAACTGTGTAACGTGTAAAGGCTTCGAGGTAAAGTTGAGGAACAACACATGGCTGATCTGCCTCCAGAGCGTCTCCAAGAAAGCCTCCGTTCACCTACGTCGGACTAGATGTTTTTGGTCCATGGATGGTCACTGCTCGGAGAACACGTGGAGGACACGCAGAGAGCAAAAGGTGGGCAATCATGTTCAGTTGTTTGAGCTCGAGAGCAGTACACATAGAACTAATAGAGACAATGGATGCATCGAGTTGCATAAATGCAATTCGTCGCTTTTTCGCTATCAGAGGATCGGCCAAGCAGTTTAGGTCCGACTGTGGCACAAACTTCATTGCCGCCAGCAAAGAGCTTGCAATGGACAAGGACAAAAACTCACTGGATCCAAGCATTCAAAGATACCTGAGCGAGAATGGATGTGTTTGGGAGTTCAACCCTCCTCATGCTTCGCATATGGGAGGCAGTTGGGAGAGAATGATAGGGGTTGCCAGAAGGATCTTGGACTCTATGTTCCTTCAACTGAACGTCAACCTCTCCCATGAAGTTCTCTCTACACTGATGGCAGAAGTTGCTGCGATTATGAATGCACGTCCGCTAGTACCCGTTTCTACTGACCCGGACAACCCTCAAGTTCTTTCTCCATCCATGATTCTCATCCAAAAGTCAACTGCTCCACCACCCCCTGGAAACTTCTCAGAGAGCGGTATGTACACCAAACAGTGGAAGCAAGTACAAGCTCTAGCAAATCAGTTTTGGACACGGTGGCGCAAAGAGTACTTGCCACACTTGCAGCGACGACAAAAATGGACAACTCATCGCAAGGACTTGCAAGTTGGAGACGTGGTCCTGCTCAAAGACAAGCAAACTGAGCGCAATCATTGGCCCCTGGGAAGAATAAATGCAACATTTCCTGGAAGAGATGGTCATGTTAGACAAGTTGAGATTAAAACAGTTGATCAAGGCACTGCTAAGACATTTCGTAGGCCAATTACAGAAGTTGTTTTGCTTTACCCTGCACAGGTTTAGTTTAAGGTAATGGTGACCTCACTGAGGTCAGGCGGGGAGTGTGATGTTTATAAAATATTAGTTAAGTGTTAAATATCTTATTTTGTTAGGCCCTGTAATATTTAGTTTGTTTCCGCTCTGACGATAAAGCTAGTTGCACAGCTACATCACTTCCTGTTTTGGTAATATATGGACAGACAAGGAAGCCATCAGTTTTGAGAAGCAGCAGCACAATCTGTTTGCATCCTCTACTCAGGACTGACATATCAATGTCGTAAGTAGTTGAGTAGCATAAATCTGTTGTTCATGTGCAAATATCACTCGTTATTCATGGAAATGTTATATAATTTATGTTTAAAAAACGATGTTAAAAAGCGCTAATGCTAATCGCAGTTATGCTAATCGAGGCTGCACCAAGTTATGCTTTGTCATGTTAAAAAGCCTACAGGCACTTCATGTTAAGTAATGTTTATTTTTCTGTCTTTTTTTGACAGTTTTCACTCTGTGCCATGGTGAATGAACCCAGTAAAGTTCACGACTCTACAGCGACGGCTCATGTATTCATTATGGATAGAGTTTAGCGTGATGTTTAGTCTCCAGTTCCCACACTGAGATGAGAACATTATACTGGGTGAAAACTGCAATGGCCTCTGTAACCCTACAGAGGGCGCTATTGGCCCTGATGTGCCATTAATCTGTCAGTGAACATCAAAACTACATTTTAGCCTCTCCATGTGAATAATAGCTACAAGCTGCAGAGGGCGCTAGCGCGCTGTCATTTAGTATAATGGACATTTATGTGTCGTCCCATCACAATAACACGTATGAATGTCACTTTTTCACATTTGTGTGTCCAGGGGTGACAGGTCAATAAAAAGCATATTTGTGTGTGTTTGTGCGAATGTGAGCGATTTGTAGTTTACGATACTGGGGCGGCACGGCGGTGCTTCACAGCTAGAAGGTCCAAAGTGGATGAGCTGGAGCTCATTTGGTGAAACGCCCTTGGAGGAGTTTGTTAAAATGCCCAGCCTTCCTGTCAAAATGGCGGACTTCCGTTTTGTCAAGGGGCGTGGCCACAATTATATTTTAGTTTTTAGTTTGTCGTCACATGACGAATGTCTGTATCGAATCCCGTCGCTCTACGTGAAAGATGACGTTGGTCCCGCCCCCATAGGTGGCGCTGTGGCACCATTTTTCATATTTCCTTCCTCTTTGTTCAGGGGTCACATTCCTGCTCTAAACGAGCCCCACGCAGTCGGCCTCGTGGACCCAGGGCTCTCAGTCGCCCCGGGGCTTTTATGGGCTATAGTTACAATGTTGATTTTTGCATTGTACATGTATGTGCACGGGACGTGCATGACGAGAGGAGGAGGTGTGACCCGGCGGTACCTGCGGTCCGTGGTACCCGTCCACGTGCAGAGGGTACCCGTCCTCCTCGGGGTTGACGGAGTCCAGGCCGACGCTGAAGGAGTCGTACTGAGCGAAGGCCGTGGCGTTGTCCCAGTCCCAGAGGTCGATCCGCAGCTCGAAGCCTCCGGAGCCGGAGAGCGCCGCGATGGAGGAGAGGCCTGGACGAGCGAGAGTCAGGGGGAGAGCGTCAGGGGGAGAGGTCAGAGAGTCAGGGGAGAGGTCAGAGAGTCAGGGGAGAGGTCAGAGAGTCAGGGGAGAGGTCAGAGAGTCAGGGGGGGGGGAGAGGTCAGAGAGTCAGGGGGAGAGGTCAGAGAGTCAGGGGGAGAGGTCAGAGAGTCAGGGGAGAGGTCAGAGAGTCAGGGGAGAGGTCAGAGAGTCAGGGGGAGAGGTCAGAAGAGAGTCAGGGGGGGGGGGGAGGTCAGAGAGTCGGGGGGGGGGGG
>VHKM01000838.1:0-139347 GCA_007210695.1 Neogobius melanostomus
GAGAGGAGATAACATGTCTTAATGTAATACACTATGTCTTTTATGTAATAACATGATCTTTATGTAATGACATGTCTTTATGTAATAACATGTCCTTATGTATACTATCGTCTTTACTAATAACATGTCTTTACATTTGTCTTTCTAATCATGTCTTTCTAATACATGATTTATGTAATAACATGTCTTTACGTAAATAAACATGTCTTTAAACGTATACATGTCTTTACGTAATAACATGATCTTTACGTTTATAACATGATCCTTTATGTAATAACATGTTTTACGTCATGTCTTTATGTAATATACATGATCTTTATGTAATACATGTTCTTTATGTAATACACGTCTTTATGTACTGTCTTTGTTAACATGATCTTTATTGTAATAACATGATCTTTATGTACATGATCTTTATGTAATACATTCTTTATGAATCATGATATTATGTAATAACTGATCTTTAGTAATAACATGATCTTTATGTAATACATGATTTATGTAAATCTGTCTTCAGCTTATGTAATAACATGATCTTTTATGTATAACATGAATCTTTATGTAATAACATGATCTTTATGTAATAGACATGATCTTTATGATAATAACATGATCTTTATGTAATTAACACGGTCTTTATGTAATAACTGATCTTTATGTAATAACATGGTTTATGTAATAACATGATCTTTAATGTAATAAATGATTTATTATACATGATCTTTATGTAAAAGACATGATCTTTATGTAATAACATGCCTTTAAGTATATAACATGATTTAATGTTAATAACATGATTTTATGTAATAACATGATCTTTATGTAATAACATGATCTTTATGTAATACATGATCTTTATGTAATTTAACATGATCTTGTTATGTAATAAAGACATGATCTTTATTAATAACATGAATCTATTGATGTAGATAACATGAATTTTATGTAATAAACATGTCTTTATGTAATAGATTTAATAATAACCATGTCTTTATGTAATAACATGTCTTACATAAACATGGTCTTTATGTAATAACATGTCTTTACATAAAACAATGTTTTATGTTATATACATGTCTTTATGTAATAACATGTCTTTATGTATAACACTGTCTTTTGTAATAACTACGTCTTATGTAATAACAATGATCTTTATGTAATAAACGATGTCTTTATCGTAATATGATTTACATAACATATCGTTATGTAATAACATGATCTTTCATAATACAATGTCTTTATGTAATAACATGATCTTTATGTTAATAACATGTTCTTTATGTAATAAACATGATCTTTATGTAAATAACATGATCTTTATGTAATAAAATGATCTTTAATGTAATAACATGATTTTTTATGTATAACATGAATTTTTAATGTAATAACATGTTCTTACATAATAACGCCTTTACATAATAACATGTCTTTTAGTAATAACATGATCTTTATGTAATGACATGATCTTTATGTAATGAGCATGTCCCTTTATGTAAAACATGTCTGTTACGTAATAACATGTCTTTTACGTATAACATGTCTTTACATAATAACATGTCTTTACGTAATAACATGTCTTTACGGTAATAACACTGTCTTAACGTAATAACATGTTCTTTACGTAATAACATGTCTTTACGTAATAACATGATTTATGTAATAAATGTCTTTATGTAATAACATGTCTTTAGTAATAACATGTCTTTACGTAATAACATGTCTTTTAATGTAATAACATGATCTTAATGTATAACATGATCTTTATGTAATAACATGTCTTTATGTAATAACACGCTCCTTTATGTAATAACATGATTTTATGGTAAATAACATGATCTTTATGTAATAACAATGGTTTAGTGTAAAACATGATCTTATGTAATAACATGGTTTATGTAATAAATGATCTTTATGTATACATGATTAATGTATAACATGATTATGTAATACATGATCTTTTTATGTAATACAGCATGATTTATGTAATAACATGATCTTTATGTAATAACACGTCTTTATGTAATAACCATGATCTTTATGTAATAACATGAATCTTTATGTTAATAACATGATCTTTATGTAATAACATGACTTTAATGTAATAACATGATCTTATGTAATAACATGGTTTTATGTAATAAACATGGTTTTTTGTAATAACATGGTTATGTAATAACATGATTCTTTATGTATATAACATTGATTTATGTAATAACATGATCTTAAATGTAATAACATGATTTATGTAATAACATGATCTTTATGTAATAACAATGATCTTTATGTAATAACAATGATCTTTATTAATAACACGTCTTTATGTAAATAACATGGGTTAATGTATAACATTAATCTTTATGTAAATAACAATGATTTATGTAATAACATGATCTTTATGTAATAACATGATCTTTATGAATAACATGCCTTTAAGTAATAACAATGATTTTATCGTAATACATGATCTTTATGTAATAACATGATCTTTATGTAATAACATGATCCTTTATGTAATAACATGTCTTTACATAATAACATGCCTTTATTAATAACATGATTTAATGTAATAACATGATCTTTAGTTATAACATGATCTTTATGTAATAACATGATTTTATGTAAATAACATGTCTTTATGTATATGATTTACATAATAACCATGTCTTTATGTAAATTAACATGTCTTTACAATAACATGTCTTTATGTAATAACATGTCTTTACATAATAACATGTCTTTATGTTATAACATGTCTTTTATGTAATAACATGTCTTTATGTAATAACACGTCTTTATGTAATAACATTGATCTTTATGTATAACATGTCCTTATGTAATCATGATTTAGCATAACATACTCTTTATGTAATAACATGTCTTTACATAATAACATGTCTATTATAGTAATAACATGATTTTTTAGTAATAAGCATGTGCTTTATGTAATAAACATTGATCTTTATGTAATAACAATGATCTTTATGTAATAACATGATCTTTTATGTAATAACAATGATTTTATGTAATAACATGAATTTTTATGTAATACATGTCTTTACATAATAACGCTTTACATCAATAACAATGTCTTTATGTAATAACATGTCCTTATGTAATAACATGATTAATATGTAATAACATGTCTTATGTAATAACATGATCTTTATGTAATGACATGTCTTATGTAATAACATATCTTTATGTAATAACATGTCTTTATGTAATATGTCTTTTATGTAATATGTCTTTACGTAATAACCATGTCTTTACATAAATAACATGTCTTTACATAATAACATGTATTTACGTAATAACATGATTTATGTAATAACAGTCCTTATGTAATAACATGCTTTACGTAATAACATGTTCTTAAACATAATAACATGATCTTTATGTAATAACATGATCTTTATGTAATAACATGATCTTATGTAATAACATGCTTTTACGTAATAACATGTCTTTATGTACATAACCATGATCTTTAAATGTAATAACATGACTTTTAATTAATAACACGTCTTTTATGTAATAACATGATCTTTATGTAATAACATGATCTTTATGTAATAAGCATTGATCTTTATGTAATAACATGATTTATGTAATAAACATGATCTTTATGTAATAACATGATCTTTATGTAATAACATGATTCTTTATGTAATAACAACGTCTTTATGTAAATAACATGATTCTTTAATGTAATAACATAGGTTATGTAATAACATGATCTTTATGTAAAACATGATTTATGTAATAACATGATCTTTTAGTAATAACATGAATCTTTATGTAATAACACTGCTTTAAGTAAATAACATGATTTATGTAATAAACTATGAATCTTTATGTAATAACATCGATCTTTATGTAATAACATGTCTTTACATAATAACATGCCTTTTAAGTAATAAACATGATTTAATGTAATAACATGATTCTTTATGTATAACATGATCTTTATGGTAATAACATGGATTTTATGGTAATAACATGTCCTTTATGTTAATATGATTTACATAATAAAACATGTCTTTATGTAATAAAAATGTCTTTACATAACATGTTCTTTATGTATAACATGTCTTTACATAAATAAAATGTCTTTATGTAATAAGCATGTCTTTATTTATACATGATTATGTAATAACATGTCTTTATGTAATACATGTCCTTTATGTAATACATGATCTGTTATGTAATAACATGATCTTTAATGTAAATAACAAATATTTTTATGTAATAACGTCTTCATGTATAACATGAATGATGAAACAAACACGTTTTCATCAATTTGAGACCTGCATGAAAATTTATGGTGTAATAACATGATCTTTAATGTAATAACATGTCTTTATGTAATAACATGATTTTTTATGTAATAACATGAAATCTTATGTAATAATGATCTTTGTATAACATGATCTTTTATGTAATAACATGATCTTTATGTAATAACATGTCTATAGGAGCCAAATATGGCATGAATATTTGTGTTTTTTGTGTTGTGCCCTCTGTGTAACACTGTAGGTGGCGCTGTCAGCCATGTGCGTATATAGTATGCCAGGACAATCAATGACAGACAAGGTGTTGACCCCCGTGAGGCGCGCACAGGTTTTGACCGCTTTTTGGCGGAGTTTTGTGGCACTGTTTCTTGTTTTTAATGGATTTTTACCCTTTGGACGTTAGGATATTGCACTGAAATAAATTATGAACTTTGCACCTAACTGGAATTGTAATGGACCAATTTGATGAACACGAAACAACAGGTAAAGCAGCCCGCCTAGCGCGCATATCCACACTATCGAGGCACCATCTCATTAGCCCAGTAACTAGGCTGGCTTATTTATAATGTCTTTTATGTAATAACATGATCTTTATGTAATAACATGCTTTATGAATAACATGTCTTTATGTATATACCATGATCCTTTATATAAAAATACGTCATTATGTAATAACATGTATTTATGTATATATGTAACGCTTTAGGGCTTAGAAGGAATGACTAAGTTGTGCAGAAGAAGATTCGGCCACAGAGCCAGACAGAGTGTGGTGAAAATAAAGCACGACACAAAGAAGTTTCTTTTCATTAATATATTGAATATATTCAGAAAGGCTCATTATATATATAATACCCGGAGATATTTATATAATAATAGATATGGAGGTATGAAATGTATATATATATTATAATAGGTTCAGAAATATGATTACAACAACAATACAAAACAATATGAAACAAAACAAAAAAATTGCTTTGGCAGAATGCAATAGTCAGGGAAGTTTCTTTTTCCCTTTGTTTTTCAAGTTCAGTTTGTTATGGTTTGTTCCATAACATTCAGCTACAGTTCATAAAATGGTTCGAGATCCCCTACACCCGCATAGGCAGGTCAATAGCTCGCATCCATAAAAGGGAAATTTGAAGTGTTGTAGGTGGTTGAAAGTGTGTTTTCAGTCCTTATCACAAAACCTGGACCTGGAAAGGTAAAAAAATGAAAAAAACACAATGAGCATTGTATTAAATAAGCTAAGCAGCCAAAAGTATATGCCGCATGACGGAATGTACATATTTCCAATGTAGATACAATTACAAAAACAGGTCAATATTTCTTTTCGAATATGTAAATGGCTATGATACTCACAACCATTAATTATAACTAAACCATTAAACAGCTGATTAGTATCAATACGTTTCATTGATTTAAAAAAAAACATTTCTCGACACAAGTGCACTTATCATAAGGTTCAAAAGTTCATAACTCAAGTAATCCAAAAACATACGATCTGTAACTTAAATTACTTGAGCAGGGATCAAACTACTCAAGCAGATTCTCAAGCTAATAGAGTTGCGCAACAATAAAAAACACGTAGCTACGTCAAAAAAGGTTGTTTCTACAATAAAGTAAACAAGCGGAAACTCATACCGCTTTAGAACGCTGTGTGCAGAAGTAAACAAGCTGCACACAAAAAACGGTGCAAAGCACAACCGAAAGGTCGCTTCTAGTAGAACGGCAACTGTTCTTTACCATTCGGCTTGAATGAAACCTAAATAAATTCACGGGTTAATCGGCTAAGGACGGTGCTTTGTGCGCTACGAATGCACATAAACAAGTCTAAAACAATGACGAGGCTCAATGGAGCTTGAACAGGAGCGTAGCGAGGTTCTATGTAAGTCAACCAAAACCGCAAATAGTGCAACTTAAATCACCCGCAAAAACTATATAACAATAACCCGAGTTTGTGTCGGAAACTCACCGTTGAGACTAGTTAACCTACAACGGTAGAATGTGTTCCAGCCCCGAGCAGTTATACAGCTTTGGAGCCAGCACGGTAGCAATAAGCACGATGCTGTAACAAGGTGTTACTGAGGACTAACGCACTTATTCGGTACCATAAAGCAGGTAGGAATATGATGACTAAAAGGACTCACCCGTGATCGGAGTTTCGAGGTGTATTGATGGCAAGATCAAGCGCTAAAGTAGCTTTGAAAATGCGGAGACCAGCACGCGCACCGAGCCACATGTCACAGGGAGTGGTTGAGGAGGATGTGACCGCGGGATTGGAACCCCACAAGGTAAAAGGAAATGGGGCACTGCCGCACGGGAAGCGCCCCGCAAAATAAGATTGCTTCAGGAAATGCCGGGTTACAAATAACATGATCTTTTATGTAATAACATGAATTTATGTAATAACATATCTTATGTAATAACATGATCTTTATGTATACAATGATCTTTATGTAATAACACGTATTTTATGTAATAACATGGTCTTATGTAAATAACATGTCCCTTTATGTAATAACATGCCTTTTATGTAATAACATTTTTATAATAAATAATGTCTTAAATGTAATAACTAGGGCCCGGGACTCGATTAAAAGAAATTCATCTAATTAATTAGAGGCTTTGTAATTATTAATGCGAAATTCAATCGCATATAATATTTTGACGACTGAGAACAGTGAGAAAGTAAGTATTTTTTCAATAAGGATTTTACTAATACATTGAATAATGACTTGAATGTACATAAGCTTAAGCCACAAAAATATTGTTTATTTTTGTTCAACCAAGTCCAACAGACGCAGTGCAATATTGCCCCCCCATTAATGCTGTGGTCTGCAGGAAAAAAGGAAAACCTAAGTGTGGAAAAGCAAAGCGTGATTAATTTTGATTAATATTTTCAATCGCTCTAAACCTTCATGTAATTAATTAATCGAATTAATCGAAAAAGTCCCGGGCCCTAGTAATAACATGTCTTATGTTATAACATGATCTTTATCGTAATAGACATTTTTATGTAATAACAATTTTTAATTGTAATAACTTGTCTTTATATTATAACATGAAATCTATGTAATGACATGTCTTTATGTAATATGATTTTACATAACATATCTTATGTAATAACATGTCTTTTAACATTAATACATGTTCTTTATGTAATAACATGATTTTTTATGTAAATAACATGTCTTTATGTAATAACATGATCTTTATGTAAATAACATGATCTTTATGTAAATAACATGATCTTTATGTAATAACATGATCTTTATGTAATAACATGAAATTTTTATGTAATAACATGTCTTAATAATAACGCCTTTACATAATAACATGTCTTTTATGTAATAACATGGTCTTTAATGTAAATGACATGTCTTTATGTAATACATGTCTTAATGTAATTACATGTCTTTAGCGTAAATAACATGTCTTTACGTAATAACATTCTTAACGTAATACAATGTCTTTACATAATACATGTCTTTACATAATAACATGTCTTTAGCATAAGTAAGACAGTGATATTGGATGTAATAACATGTTCTTTAAACGTAATAACATGTCTTTACCGTAATAACATGTCTTTACGTAATAACATGAATCTTTACGTATAACATGATCTTTAATGTAATAACATGTCTTTACGTAATACATGTCTTATGTAATAACATGGGATCTTTAGTAATAACATGTCTTTATGTAATAAACACGTCTTTATGTAATGAACATGTCTTATGTAATAACATGATCTTTATGTAATACATGATCTTTATGTAATAACATGATCTTTATGTAATAACATGCCTTTAAGGTAATAACATGAATTTATGTTAATAACATGATTTATGTAATAACATGATCTTTATGTTAATAAGCATGATCTTTATGTAATAACATGATCTTTTATGTAATAACAATGATTTTATGTAATAACATGTCTTTACATAATAACATGCCTTTATGTCAATAACATGGATTTATGTAATAACATGAATCTTTATGTAATAACAATGATCTTTTATGTATAACATGATTTTTATGTAATAACATGTCCTTTATGTAATATGATTTACATAATAACATGTCTTTACATACATGTCCTTTTGTAATAACATGTCTTTACATAAAACATGTCTTAATGTATAACATGTCTTATGTAATAACAATGTCTTAATGTAATAACATTGTCTTTATGTAATAACACGTCTTATGTAATAACATGATCTTGTAGTTTTGTAATAACATGTCTTTATGTAATATGATTTACAATAACATATCTTTATGTAATAACAATGTCCTTACAATAATCTACATGTCTTTATGTAATAACATGATTTTTAAAATGTAATAACATGTCTTTTAGTAATAAACATGAATCTTAATGTAATAAACATGTCTTTATGTAATACATGATCTTTATGTAATAACATGATTTTTATTAATAACATGATTTTATGTAATAAACATGGTCTTTACATAATAACGCCCTTTACATAATAACATGTCTTATGTATAACATGATCTTATGTAATGAACAATGTCTTTAGTAATAAATGTCTTTACGTAATAACATGTCCTTTCGATATAGATACATGTCTTTACATAAATAACATGTCTTTACCGTAATAACATGTCTTTACGTAATACATGTCTTTACGTAATAACATGATTTATGTAATAATCATGTCTTTAGTAATAACATGTCTTTACGTAATAACAATGTCTTTATGTAATAACATGAATCTTTATGTAATAACATGATCTTATGTAATAGACCGAGTCTTGTATGTGGGTAGGATAGTCACGTTTTAATGTATAACATGACATCTTTATGTAATAACATGATCTTTATGTAATAAACATGGTTTATGTAATAACATGATCTTTATGTAATAACATGGTTTATGTACTAACATGATCTTTATGTAATAACATGATTTATGTCATAACATGATCTTTATGTAATACATCATTTATATGTAATAACATGATCTTTTATGTAAATAACATGATTTATGTAATAACATGATCTTTATGTAATAACACGTCTTTATGTAATAACCATGATCTTTTATGGTAATACATGATCTTTAATATGTAATAACATGATCTATGTATGTAATAACAATATCTTTATGTATAACATGGTTTATGTAATACATGGTTGATTGTAATAAACAATGATCTTTAATGTAATAACATGATTTAATTAATAACATGATTCTTTATGTAGAAACATGAATTTATGTAATAACATGATCTTTATGTAAATAACATGATCTTTATGTAATAACATGATCTTTTGTAATAACACCACGTCTTTATTATAACATTCGGTTTATGTAATAACCAGGTTTATCTTTATGTAATAACATGATTTATTGCTAATAACATGATCTTTATGGTAATAACATGATCTTTTATGTAATAACATGCCTTAAGTAATAATCATAGATTATGTAATAACATGATACTTTTATGTAATATACATGATCTTTTTATGTAAATTAACATGATCTTTATGTAATACATGTCTTTACATAATAACATGCCTTTATGAATAACATGATTTAATGTAATAACAGATCTTATGGTAATAACATGATCTTTATGTAATAACATGATTTTATGTAAAATAACATGTCTTTATGTAATATGATTTACATAATAACATGTCCTTTATTGTAATAAACGATGTCTTTACATAAACATGTCTTTATGTAATAACAGTCTTTAACTATAACAGTCTTTATGTTATAACATGTCTTATATGTAATAACCATGTCTTTATGTAATAACACGTCTTTATGTTAATAACATGAATCTTTATGTAATAACATGTTCTTTAATGTAATATGATTTACATAACATATCTTTATTAATAACATGTCTTTACATAATACATGTCTTTATGTAATAACATGATTTTTATGTAATAACATGTCCTTTATGTAATAACATGATCTTTATTAATTAACATGATCTTTATGTAATAACATGATCTTTATTGTAAATAACATGATTTTTTATGTAATAACATAATTTTTATGTAATAACATTGTCTTTAACATAATAACGCCTTACATAATAACATGTCTTTATGTTAATACATGTCTTTATCGTAAATAACATGATTTTATGTAATACATGTCTTTATGTAATAAGCATGATCTTTATGATATATAGACATGTCTTTATGTAATAACATGATCGCTTTATGTAATAACATGTCTTATGTAATAGACATGTCTTTTTACGTAATAACATCGTCTTACATAATAACATGCTTTAAAAACATGTCTTTACGTAATAACATGATTATGTAATAACATGTTTTATGTATAACATGTCTTTACGTAATATACATGGTCCTTTACATAATAACATGATCTTATATGTAATAACATGATACTTCTTATGTTATAACATGATTTTATGGTAATAGAACAATGTCTTACGTAATAACATGTCTTTATGTAATAACATGATCTTTATGTAATAACATGATCTTTATGTAATAACACGTCTTTAAATGTAATAAACATGATCTTTAATGTATAACATGAAATCTTTTATGTAATAACATGGTTTATAGTAATAACATGATTCCTTTATGTAATAACAATGTTCATGTAAATAGACATGAATCTTTAATGTAATAACATGAATTTATGTAATAACATGATCTTTTAATGTAATAACATGATCTTTTTATGTAATACCTGATCTTTTATTGTAATAACACGTCTATGTAATAAACAATGATCCTTTTATGTAATAACCAATGATCTTTATGTATATAACATGGTTTATGTATACATGATATTTATGTAATAAACATGTATTTATGTAATAACCATGAATCTTATGTAATAACATGATTTATGTTAATAAATGATGCTTTATGTAATAAAACATGATTTTATGTAATAACAATGATCTTTATGCGTAATTAACACGTCTTTTATGTAATAACATGATCTTATGTAATAACATGGTTTTATGTAATAAACTGATCTTTATGTTAATAACACTGATTTATGTATAACATGATCTTTATGTAATAACATGATCTTTAATTGTAATAACATGCCCTTAAGTAATAACATTGATTTATGTAATAACATGATCTTTATGTAATAACATATCTTTATGTAATACATGTCTTTACATAATAAACATGCCTTTATGTAAAACATGATTTATGTAATAACATGATCTTTATGTAAATAACATGATCTTTTATGTAATAACATGATTTATGTAATAACATGTCTTTATGTAATATGATTTACATAATAACATGTCTTTATGTAATAACATGTCCCTTTACATAACATGTCTTTAATGTAAATAACATGTCTTTATGTTATAACATGTCTTTATGTAATAACACGTCTTTATGTAATAACACGTCTTTAAATGTTATAACATGTCTGTTATGTAATAACATGTCTTTATATATCAACATGTCTTTATATAATAACATGTCTTTTATGTAATAACATGATCTTTATGTAATAACATGATCTTTTATGTATAACATGATCTTTATGTAATAACATGTCTTTATGTAATAACATGAATCTTTATGTAATAACATGAATCTTTATGTAATAACATGAATCTTTATGTAATAACATGATCTTTATCTAATAAATAACACGTATTTTATGTAATAACATGATCTTTATGTAATAACATGTCCTTAGTTTTAGTTTAGTTTATTTATTTGTTTGAGCAGATTAACCTGCTCAAAGGAGTGGGCTGAAGCCAAAGGCTTTATAAGCGCCCACACCCAAAATAAAATAGTAACATTACATTTAATATTTACAAGGTTAGCGAAATCAATAAACAAAGGAACATAAGGGCAAAAGTAACAATAAATGATTGAAGAATAAGACAAAAACAACGCAAAATAAAGAACAAATGTTAACCGGTAATAACATGCCTTTATGTAAATAACAATGTTTTATATAATAACATGTCCTTTATGTAAATAGACTAGGTCCGGAACTCGATAGAAGAAATTCATACTAATTAATTAGAGGCTTTGTAATTAATTAATCGAAATTAATCGCATAATAAATATTTGAACCTGAAGAAACAGTGAGAAGTAAGTTTTTTCATAGGATTTTTACTATAGCATTGAATAATGACTGAATGGTACATAGCCTTAGCAACAAAAATATTGTTTATTTTTTGTTCAACAAGTCCAACATACCAGTGTAGCATATTGCCATTAATGGCTGTTCTGCAGGAAAAAAGGACTAGAAGTGTGGAAAGCAAAGCGTGATTATTTTGATTAATATTTTCAATCGCAGCTAAACATCATGTAATTAATTAATCGGCAGATTAATCGAAAAAAGTCCGCACTAGTATAAATGTCTTTTGTTATAACATGATCTTTATGTAATAACATGCTATGGTAATAACATGTTTAAATGTCATAACTTGTCTTATATAATACATGATCTTATATGTAATAAACTTGTCTTTATGTAATAACATGATTTTTTGTAATAACATGTCTTTATTGTAATAACACGTCTTTATGTAATAACATGATTTAATGTAATAATGTCTTTATGTAATAACATTGATCTTATATGTAATATGATTACATAATAAGCATATCTTTATATAATAACAGTGTCTTATGTAATATGAGTTACATAATAACATAATTTTTATGTAATAACAATGTCTTTATGTAAATACAAGTCTTTATGTAATAACATGATTTTAATGTAATAACATTCTTTATGTAATAACATGTCTTTATGTAATAACATGATTTTTATGTAATAACATGTCTTACATAATAACATGTCTTTACATAATAATATGTCTTTACATAATAACATGTCTATGTAATAACATGTTTTATATAATAACACGCTTTATGGAATAACACGTACTTTATGTAATAACACGTCTTTATGATATAACGTCTTTTATTAATAACATGTCTTTAATAATAACATGTCTTTATATAATGAACATGTCTTTATGTTATAACATGTCTTTATGTAATAAATGTCTTTTAATATTATAACATGAATGTTTAGTAATAACGTCTTTATGTAATAAGAAACACATGATCTTTATGTAATAACATGTCTTTATGTAATATGTTTACCATAATAACATGTCTTTTATGTATATGATTTACATAATAACAGATCTTTACGTAATAAAACATGATTTTATGTAATAACATGTCTTATGTAAATGAATTTTTACATAATAATCATGTCTTTATGTCAATATGATTTACATAATAACATGTCTTTATGTAATATGATTTACATAATAAGCATGATCTTTACTAATAACATGAATCTTACGTAATAACATGATCTTTATGTAAATAACACGTCTTTATGTATAACGTCTTTATTGTAAATAACATGTGCTTTATGTTATACATGTCTTTAATGTATGTAAATAACATGTCTTTATGTAATAACACGTCTTTATGTAATAACATGTCTTTATGTTATAACAGTCTTTATGTTATAACATGTCTTTATGTAATAACATGTCTTTATGTAATAAAAACATGTCTTTAATATAGATAACATGTCTTTATGTAATAACATGTCTTTATGTAATACAATGATCTTTATGTAATAACATGATCTTTATTGTACATAACATGATCTTTATGTAATAACAGATCTTTATGTATAAACATGATCTTTATTGTAATAACATGAAAATCTTTATGTAATAACATGATCTTTATCTAATAACACGTATTTACTGTAATAACAAATGATCTTTAATGTAATAACATGGTCTTTTATTTTTAGTTTAGTTTTATTTATTTGTTTGAGCAGTTAAGCTGCTCAAAGGGAAGTGGGGCTGAAAGCCAAAGGCTTATAAGCGCCCACCCAAAATAAAAATAGTAACTTACATTTAATATTTACAAGGTAGGCTAAATCATAAACAAAGGAAACATAGGGCAAAGTAACAATAAATGATGAAGAATAGACAAAACAACAGCAAAATAAAGAAGCAAATGTAGTAATAAATACCTTTATGTAATAACTGTTTTTTATATAATAACATGTCTTTATGTAATAACTAGGGCCAGGAACTGCGATTAAAGAAATTCATCTAATTAATTAGAGCGGCTTTGTAGATTTAATTAAAAATCGAAATTAATCGCATATAAATATTTGACCTGAGAACGTGAGAAGTAAGTTTTTTTCATAAGGATTTTTACTAAATACCAATTGAATAATGACTGAATGTACATAAGCTTAAGCAACAAAATATTGGTTTTATTTTTGTTCAAAGCCAAGTCCAAAACAGATCCCGAGTGCAATATTGCCAATTAATGCTGTGTCTGCAGGAAAAAGGAAACTGAAGTGTGAAAGCAGAAGCGTAGATTAATTTTTTGATTTAATATTTTTCAATCGGCACTAAATCTCATTAATTAAATTATCGCAATTAAATCGAAAAAAGTCCGGCCTAGTAATAACATGCTTTATGTTATAACATGATCTTTATGTAATAACATGCCTTATGTAATAACATAGTTTTATGTAATAACTTGTCTTTATATAATACATGATCTTTATGGTAATAACATTCTTTATGTAATATTGGATTTACATAATAACATATCTTTATGTAATAACATGATTTTAATGTAATAACATGGTCTTTATGTATAACGCGTACGTCTTTATGTAATAACATGATTTATGTAATAACATGTCTTTAATGTAATAACATGATCTTTATGTAGTTTAATATGATTTACATAATAACATATTCTTTATATAATAACATGTCCCTTTATGTAATAACATCTTTATGTTAATGAACATGATCTTTATGTAATACAATGATTTTTATGTAATAACATGTGCTTTACGTAATAACTGTCTTAACATAAATAACATGTCCTTTACATAATAACATGTTTTTACATAATAACATGTCTATGTATAACATGTTTTATATAATAACATGTCCTTTATGGAATAACATCGTCTTTATGTAATAACACGTCTTTATGTAAAACACGTCTTTATGTAATTACACGTCCTTTATGTAATAAACGTGATTTTATGTAATAACAACGTCATTTATTAATAACATGTCTTTATATAATAACATGTCTTTATGTTATAACATGTCCTTTATGTTATAACATGTCTTTAATGTAATAACAAATGTCTTTATAATTATAACAATGATGTTTATGTAATAACGTCTTATGTACATAACGTCTTTATGTAATAAACGTCTTTAATGTATAACATGATACTTTATGTAATAACATGATCTTTTGTAATAACATGTCTTTATGTAATAACACGTAATTTTATGTAATAACATGTCTTTAATGTAATAACATGTCTTTATGTAATAAATGACTTTATGTAATACATTTTTTATATAATAACATGTCTTTATGTAATAACTAGGGCCGGGACTACGATTAAAGAAATCATCTAATTAATTAGGAGCTGTAATTAATTAATCGAAATTAATGCGCATATAAATATTTGACCTGAGAACAGTGAGAATAAGTTTTTTGCATAAAGATTTTTACTATAACCATTGATAATGACTGAATGTACATAAGACTTAAAGCAACATATATGTTTATTTTTGTTTCAACAATCCAACAGACCAGTGCAATATGCATTAATGCTGTGTCTGCAGGAAAAAAGAAACGTGAAGTGTTGGAAAGCAAAGCGTGATTAATTTGATTAATATTTTCAATCGCTCTAAACCTCATGTAATTATTAATCGAAATTAATCGAAAAAAGTCGCGCGGCCCTAGTAATAACATGTCTTTATGTTTATAAAACATGATCTTTATGTAATAACATGTCTTTATGTAATAACATGTTTATGTTAATAACTTGTTCTTTATATATAACGATGATCTTTATGTAATAACATGTCTTGATGTAATAATGATTTACATAACATATCTTTATGTAATAACATGTCTTTACATAATAACATGTCTTTGTAATAACATGATTTTATGTAATAACATGTCTTTATGTAATAACATGGATCTTTAAGTAATAACATGAACTTTTAGTAATAACATGATCTTTATGTAAATAACATGATTTTTATGTAATAACATGTCTTTACATAATAACGCTTTACATAATAACATGTCTTTATGTAATAACATGTTCTTTATGTAAATAACATGTCTTATAATGTAAAGTGAACATGTGCTTTATGTAAATGACATGTCTTTAGTAATAACATGTCTTATGCTAAAACATGTCTTTACATAATAACATGTCTTTAGCATAATAACATGTCCTTTACATAATAACATGTCTTTTACATAAAAACATGATTTATGAATAACATGTCTTTACGTAATCATGTCTTTACGTAATAACATGTCTTACGTATAACATGAATCTTTACGTAATAACATGATCTTTATGTAATAACATGTTTACGTAATAACATGTCTTTATGTAATAACATGATCTTTATGTAATAACATGTCTTTATGTAATAACAGTCTTTAATGTAATAACATGTCTTTATGTAATAAATGATCTTTATGTAATAAGCATGATCTTTATGTAATAACATGATCTTTAATGTAATAACATGATCTTTATGTAATAACATGATTTATGTAATAACATGATCTTTATGTAATACATGATCTTTATGTAATAAAACATGATTTATGTAATAACAATGATCTTATTGTAATAACATGATCTGTTATGTAAATACATGATCTTTATGTAATAACATGATCTTTATGTATATAACATGATCTTTATGTAATAAACAATGATCTTTAATGTAATAACACGTCTTTATGTAATAACATGATCTTTAATGTAATAACATGGTTTTAATGTAATAACATGAATCTTTAAATGTAATAAACATGATTTATGTAAAACATGATCTTATAGTAAATAACATGATCTTTATGTATAACATGCCTTTAAGTATAACATGATTTATGTAATAACATGATTTAATGTATAACATGATCTTTTATGTAATAACAATGAATCTTTATGTAATAACATGATCTTTATGTAATAACATGATCTTTATGTAATAACATGATCTTTATGTAATAACATGATCTTTAAATGTAATAACGATGATTTTATGTAATAACATGTCTTTATGTAATATGATTTACATAATAACATTCTTTAAATGTAATAACATGTTTTACATACATGTTTTAATGTAATTAACATGTCTTTACATAATAACATGTCTTTAATGTTATAACATGTCTTTATGTAATAACATGTCTATGTAATAACACGTCTTTATGTAATAACACGTCTTTATGTAATAAACATGATCTTTTATGTAATAAACAATGTCTTATGTAATATGATTTTACATAACATATCTTTTGTAATAACATGATCCTTTACATAATAACATTGTCTTTATGTAATAACATGATCTTTAAATGTATCATTCTTTATGTAATAACATGATCTTTATGTAATAACATGATCTTTATGTAATAACATGACTTTATGTAATAACATGATTTTTATGTAATAACATGATTTTATGTAATAACAATGTCTTTACATAATAACCGCCTTTAACATAATAACATGTCTTTATGTAATAACATGATCTTTTATGTAATGACATGATCTTTATGTAATGACATGTCTTTATGTAAACACATGTCTTTAACGTAATAACATGTCTTTAACGTAATAACATGTCTTTACATAATAACATGTCTTTACGTAATAACAATGTCTTTACGTAATAACATGTCTTTACGTAATAACATGTCTTTACGTAATAGGACATGTTTTTACGTAATAACATGATTTATGTAATAAACAATGTCTTTAATGTAATAACATGTCTTTACGTAATAACATGTCTTTTACGTAATAACATGTCTTTATGTAATAACATGATCTTATGTATACACTATGATCTTTATGTATACATGTCTTTATTGTAATAACAGTCTTATGTATAACATGATCTAATGTAATAACATGATCTTTATGTAATAAACATGGTTTATGTAATAACATGATCTTTATGTAATAAACATGTTTGTTTATGTAATAACATGATCTTTTATGTAATAACATGATTTATTGTAATAACATGGATTTAGTATAACATGATCTTTATGTAATAACATGATTTATGTAATAACATGAATCTTTTTATGTAATAACACGTCTTTATGTAATAACAGATCTTTATTATAACATGAAATCTTTATGTAATAACATGATCTTTTGTAATAAACATTGAAATCTTATGTAATAAATGATCTTTTATGTAATAACATGGTTTATGTAATACATGGTTTATGTAAAACATGGTTTATGTAATAACATGATCTTATGTAATAAAACATGATTTATGTAATAACATATCTTTTATGTATATAACATGAAATTTAATGTAATAACATATCTTTTATGGTAATAACATGATTTATGTCATAACATGATCTTTATGTAATACATCATTTATATGTAATAACATGATCTTTTATGTAAATAACATGATTTATGTAATAACATGATCTTTAAAATAAACCATGAATTTTTTTAATGGTTTTAAATACATGATCTTTATGTAATAACATGATCTTTAATGTAATAACATTGCCTTTAAGTATAACAATGATTATGTAATAACATGATCTTTATGTAATAACATAATCTTTAGTAATAACATGATCTTTATGTAATACATGTCTTTAACATAATAACAGTGCCTTTTATGTAATAAACATGATTAATGTAATAATGATCTTTATGTAAAACATGATCTTTATGTAATAACATGATTTTATGTAATAACATGTCTTTATGTAATATGATTACATAATACATGTCCTTTAATGTAATAACATGTCTTTAGCATAACATGTCTTATGTAATAACATGTCCTTTACATAATAACATTCTTTATGTTATAAACATAGTCTTTAGTAATAACATGTCTTTATGTAATAACACGTGATCTTTATGTATAACATGATTCTTTTATGTAATAACATGTCTTTATGTGAATATGATTTACATACATACTTTTATGTAATAACGATGTCTTTACATAAAACATGTCTTTATGTAAAACATGATTTTTATGTAATAACATGTCTTTATGTAATAACATGATCTTATGTAATAACATGATCTTTAATGTAATAACATGATCCTTTATGTATAACATGATTTTTATGTAATAACATGATTTTTATGTAATAAAATGTCTTACATAATAACGCCTTTTACATAATAACATGTCTTTGTAAATAAGCATGTCCTTTAGTAATACACTATGATTTAAATGTAATAACATGTCTTTATGTAATAACATGAATCTTAATGTAATGACATGTCTTTATGTAATAACATGATCTTTATGTAATAACTGTCTTTATGTATATGTCTTATGTAATATGTCTTTACGTATAACATGTCCTTTACATAATAAACATGTCTGTTACATAATAAACATGTCTTTAGCGAATACATGATTTATGTAATACACATGTCTTTATGTATAACATCGTCTTTACGTAATAACACTGTCTTTACATAATAACATGATCTTTATGTAATAACAGCATCTTTAATGTAATTAACAATGATCTTTATGTAAACATGTCTTTATACGTAAATAACATGTCTTATGTAAAACATGATCTTATGTAATAACAATGATCTTTATGTAATACACCGTCTTTATGTAATAAATGATCTTTATGTTAATACAGATTTTATGTAACTAACATGATCTTATATGTAATAACAGATTTATGTAATAACATCGATCTTTATGTAATAAACAGATCTTTATGTAATACAATGATCTTTATGTAATAACACGTCTTTATGTAATAAACATGATCTTTAGTAATAACATGGTTTATGTAATAACATGATCTTTTATGTAATAACATGATTATGTAATAACATGATCTTTATGTAATAACATGATCTTATGTAATACATGCCTTTAAGTAATAACATGATTTATGTAAATAACATAGATCCTTTAGTAATAACATGTCTTTAATGTAATAACATTCTTTACATAATAACTATGCTTTATGTAATAACATGATTTTATGAATAACATGATCTTTATGTAATAACATGAATCTTTTATGTAAAACATGATTTTAATGTAATAACATGTCCTTTATGTAATATGATTTACATAATAACTGTCTTTATGTAATAACATGTCTTTACATAACATGTCTTTATGTAATAACATGTCCTTTACATAATTAACATGTCTTTATGTAGAAACATGTCTTTTATGTAATAACATGATTTATGCTAATAACATGTCCTTTATGTAATACATGTTCTTTATGTAATAACATGATCTTTTATGTAATAACATGATCTTTTATGTAATAACATGGATTTTTATGTAATAAGTCTTCATGTATAACATGATTTATGTAATAACCATGATCTTTAGTAATAACATGTCTTTAATGTAAAACATGATTTTTTGTAATAACATGATCTTTTATGTAATAACATGATCTTTATGTAAATAACATGATCTTTATGTAATAACAATGATCTTTATGTAATCAACAGTCTATAGGGAGCGGAATATGGCATGAAATAATTTGTGTTTGTGTTGTGCCCTCTTGTGTACACTGTGTGGCGCTGTCGCCATGTGCGTATATATATGCCAGGACAATCAATGGACAGACAGGTGTTGACCCCGTGAGGGCGCACAGGTTTTTGACCGCTTTTGGCGGAGTTTGTGGCACTGTTCTTGTTTTTAATGGATTTTTACCCTTTGGACGTTATGGATATTGCACTGAAATAAATTATGAACTTTGCACCTAACTGGAATTGTATGGACCATATTTTGATGAACACGAAACAACAGGTAAACAGCCGCCTAGCGCGTCATACCCCACTATCGAGCAACATCTCATTAGCCCAGTACTAGGCTGGCTATTATAATGTCTTTATGTAATAACATGATCTTTATGTAATAACATGTCTTTATGTAATAACATGTCTTTATGTAATACCATGATCTTTATATAAAAATACGTCATTATGTAATAACATGTATTTATGTAATATGTAACGCTTTAGGGCTAGAAGGAATGACTAAGTTGTGCCAGAAGAAGATTCGGCCACAGAGCCAGAGTGTGTGAATAAAGCACGAACACAAGAAGTTTCTTTCATTAATATATTGAATATATTCAGAAGGCCAATATATATATATATACGAGATATTTATATAATAAAGATAGGAGGTATGAATGTATATATATATTATTAATAGGTCAGATATGATTAACAACACAATACAAAACAATATGAAACAAAACAAAAAAATTGCTTTGCAGAATGCAATAGTCAAGGAAGTTTCTTTTTCCTTTGTTTTTCAGTTCAGTTTGTTATGGTTTTTCCATAACATTCAGTACAGTTCATAAAATGGTTCGAGATCCCCTACCGCATAGCAGGTCAATAGCTCGCCATCATAAAGGGAATTGAAGGTTGTAGGTGGTTGAAAGGTGTGTTTCAGTCCTTATCACAAAACCTGACCTGGAAAGGTCAAAAATGAAAAACACAAATGAGCATTTGTATTAATAAGCTAACACCAAAGTATATGCGCATACGGATGTACATATTTCCATATGTAGATACAATTACAAAAAACAGGTCATATTTCTTTTCGAAATATGTAAATGGCTATGATACTCACAACCATTAATATAACTAACCATTAAACAGCTAATTAGTATCAATACAGTTTCATTGATTTAAAAAAACATTTCTCAACACAAGTGCACTTCATAAGGTTCAAAAGTTCATAACTCAAGTAATCCAAAAACATACGATCTGTAACTTAAATTACTTGAGCAGGGATCAAACTACTCAAGCAGATTCTCAAGCTAATAGAGTTGCGCAACAATAAAAAACACGTAGCTACGTCAAAAAAGGTTGTTTCTACAAAAAGTAACAAAGCGGAAACTCATAGCCGCTTTAACGCTGTGTGCAGAAGTAACAAGCGCACACAAAAACGGTGCAAAAGCACAACACAAAAGGTCGCTTCTAGTAAAGGCAACTGTTCTTTACCATTCGGCTTGAATGGAAACCTAAATAAATTCACGGGTTAATCGCTAGGAGCGGTGCTTTGTGCGCTACGAATGCACATAAACAAGTCTAAACAATGAACGAGGCTCAATGGAGCTTGGAACAGGAGCGGTAGCGAGGCTATGATAAGGCAACCAAAACCGCAAAATGCAACTTAAATTCACCCGCTATAAACATAAACAATAACCCGAGTTTGTGTCGGAAACTCACCGTTGAAGACTAGTTAACCTACACGGGTAGAAGTGGTTCCAGCCCGAGCAGTTGATACAGCTTTGGAGCTCAAGCACGGGTAGCATGAACACGATGCTGTTAAAACAAGGTGTTACTGAGGACTACGCACTTATTCGGTACATAAAGCAGGTAGGAATATGATGACTGAAAGGACTCACCGTGATCGGAGTTTCGAGGTGTATTGATTGCAAGATCAGCGCTAAAAGTAGCTTGAAAATGCCGGAGACGCACGCCACCAGCCACAGTCACAGGGAGTGGTGGAGGAGGATGTGACCCGGGATTGACCCCACAGGTTAAAGGAAATGGGGCTACTGCCGCACGGGAAGCAGCCCCGCAAAAATAAGATTGCTTCAGGAAATGCGGGTTACAAATAACATGATCTTTATGTAATAACATGATTTATGTAATAACATGTCTTTATGTAATAACATGTCTTATGTAATAACATGTCTTTATGTAATAACATGATCTTTATGTAATAACATGTTTTTATGTAATAACATGTCTTTATGTAATAACGTCTTTATGTAATAACATGATCTTTATGTAATAACATGTCTTTATGTAATAACATGATCTTTATATAAAAATAAGTCATTATGTAATAACATGTCTTTATGTAATAACATGATCTTTATGTAATAACATGATTTATGTAATAACATGTCTTTATGTAATAACATGATCTTTATGTAATAACATGTCTTTATGTAATAACATGATCTTTATGTAATAACATGTGTTTATGTAATACGTCCATCCATCCATTTTCTTCCACTTGTCCGTTGCCGGGTCGTGGGGGCAGCTGTTGGAGCTGCACCAGCCCCTATAGCGCCCCCTGCAGGTGGTGGGTCCACAGAAGGACCCCTCCACCACGTTAGGTGGAGGGGTTTGTGGCGGTTCCAGAAGAAGATATAATAATACGTCGTTATGTAATAACATGTCTTTATGTAATAATATGTTTTTATGTAATGACATGAAGACGGGGATTACTGGATAAAGACAATTTTAGTAATTAGATAATATGGGGAAAACAGTAAAAAAAGTGAGATCACTGACCTCTCTGTGTTTTTCAGAGTCCCCTTCTCCTTCTTCTCCTCCTCCTTCTCCTCCTCCTTCTCCTCCTCCTTCTTCTCCTCCTCCTTCTTCTTCTCCTCCTTCTTCTTCTCGTTGTGGCGGACCTGCTTCTTGTCTTTGGACACGACCAGTTGGAAGTGCGCCGTGTCGGGGTCGAGGTCACGTCGATGGCGAGACTCTTCACGCGCTGCAGCTCCGCCATGACGAGGCTCTCGCTCGTCCGGTCGAGGTCACGGTTCAGCTCCGCAACAGCGCGAGCCGTCGCTCCCTATAGCACATTATACATGTTTTTGTTTATAAGCTCCAAATCTGTCAAAAAAGTCATACTAATGCTAATGGTTATAGAAAATACATTGATCATGGCAATGCTAATGGATATAGGATAATACATTGATTATGCTAATGCTAACAGCTATAATAAAAGTACAATGATCATGCTAATGCTAACAGCTATAATAAAAGTACAATGATCATGCTAATGCTAACAGCTATAGTAAAAGTACAATGATCATGCTAAAGCTAACAGCTATAGTAAAAGCACAATGATCATGCTAAAGCTAACAGCTATAGTTAAAGGTCAATGATCATGGTAATGCTAACAGCTATAGTAAAAGTACAATGATCATGCTAAAGCTAACAGCTATAGTAAAAGTACAATGATCATGCTAATGCTAACAGCTATAGTAAAAGGACAATGATCATGCTAAAGCTAACAGCTATAGTAAAAGCACATTGATCATGCTAATGCTAACGGCTATAGTAAAACTACATTGAGCAGACTAAACAGATCTGAAAGTTCCTTCCTGTTTTGTCATTACCTGAAATGCGGCATGTTGGAAGCTCACGCTGCTCCAGTCCTTGAGCCCAGCAGGGGGCGACAGCGCGACGTAGCGCTGTAGGAAGTGGAGCGGGTCGGTGGTGGAGCGCTGCAGCTGCTTGGCCTCCGCGTTCCTCTTCTCCAGCTCGGACACTTCCTGCTGCAGCTCCGTAATGAGTATCTGCGCTCGACTCACGAGCTGCGTCTGCGTCTGATCGATGACCTCCACGTGACGGTCCAGACATTTCTGCATCAGCGCCACGATGTCGCTGAACACCTGGAAACACCAGAGTCACCGTAAAGTCCTCGAAACACGTGCTCAGGCAATGCTGAGTTATCTGAGGGATTTTATTGGCCGATATGTCTATAATCCTGTGTATGAAGCTCCTAAACTGTAAAATGTGTCAGTGTTAAACTGTGACAGCAGGGGGCATAGGGCTGTCCGTCCATGTGAGTGGATCTCTCCTTCTGTGGTTCTCCCCGAGGTTTCTCTTTTCTCCCCGAGGGTTTTTGAGGTTTTCCTCGCCGTGCTGGAGAGTCTAAGGAGACACCTACGCCGCTCGAGCCTTTTTGTTCTCATTTCACAGAATAATGGTCTTTTGACGTTATTATTTTGCTTTTTGACTCTGTATCAGACTCATGAATGTAATAACCTGTTCCAGCTGTTGTACTGCTCTATAGCACCATGTGGTGCGTACACACTTAGATCTGCTGCTAACACTTAAAGGAATAGGCCACAGTTATTCCATACTAAGATCTGTTCTTACCTGAGCTTAGACGAGTTCATTTGTACCTGTCTGGTCTCCACGTGTGTCTTCAGTCACGTAAACACAGCACAGACGGCGTTAGCATTTAGCCTCTCTCTTCTCCTCTATAGCTCCAAACGAGGTGAAGATAGAAGCTACCAAACTCTTCCACGTTTTCGCTATTTAAATATGGTTACGTGAAGTGTTACACCATCTCTAAGCTCAGGTAAGAACAGATCTCAGTATGTAAAAACGGTGGCCTATTCCTTTAATGCACATCTGTAACACTCACACTGTTGTTCTGTGTAAAATTGTTTTTGTCTTTCTCATATTTTATTTAATCTTCTTTACACATGGCCCCTTTGTTTTTATAGTTTATTATTTATCTAAGTTGTGTGTTATGTTTGTATAAAATATGAATGCTTTGGTGGCGGTGCGAGGCCCAGTGGCCAAAGACCTCAGAGAAAGCTGGAGAGTAATCACTGAGCGGGTTGAGGTGGTCAAAGCTTCTTCCCCGTATTGTATTAAACCACGACTGTAACAGCAAACAGACGGTTGTCACGTAAATATGAGGCGGATTTTTGTAAATAACAAGCAGCGTTTTGCAGTTTGTGATTCGAAGAATCCTTTCTGTCACTGAGGAGGTTAAGGAGGTTATAAAAGATTAAAAGATCCATAAAACGCCTCTTTGTCTCTCGCACATTTGTATCTCGTTGCTGATGAAGCTGAAATGTAATCACTGAGCACCATGATGTTTAACAGCAGTTTTGAAGTTTATCTGCAGCTCAATTGCATGAAAAATAAAACATAGACGATATATAAAGTACTAAAATCTCAAATCAAATTGCAATATCTGTCAGAATGTTCTTCTGGCTCTAACGTTCACCACAGTAACGGTCACTATTTCCAGTCTACAGTTTTATCTGTGAACGCACCTTCCCCATCTGCTGTGTCTCTCTCTGAGCCTCTCTCTGAGTCCGGTCCATGGCAGCTGTGATCTCCTGGACCTTCAGCCTCCTCTGCTCCACCAGACGCTGGTTCTCCTCCACAGTCTGCTTCAGAGAGACCTTCTCCTGCTCGACCGCCTCCTTCAGGGGAACAAAGTTGTGGTTCTTGTGCTCCAGGATCGAACACATCATGCAGACGGTCTTCTGATCAGTGCTGCAGTAGAGCTCCAGCGGCCGGTCGTGTGTGGGACACATCCTGTCCTCCAGGTCGTCCACAGGCTCCATCAGCTGGTGTCTCTTCAGCCCAGACACCGTCAGATGAGGCTGGAGGTGGCTCTCACAGAACGAGGACAGACAGACCAGGCAGGACTTCAGAGCCTTCAGTTTGGGCTCGGTACAAGTGTCACAGAGGACGTCTCCGGGTTTGGACGTCTGTGGACCTGAGGCTCCAACATCAGGGACCACCTTCTTCTTCTGGCTCTTCACCTCCTCCTTGGCCTGGCTCTTCACCTCCTCCTGGGCCTGGCTCTTCACCTCCTCCTGGGCCTGGCTCTTCACCTCCTCCTTGGCCTGGCTCTTCACCTCCTCCTGGGCCTGGCTCTTCACCTCCTCCTGGGCCTGGCTCTTCACCTCCTCCTTGGCCTGGCTCTTCACCTCCTCCTGGGCTGGCTCTTCACCTCCTCCTCCTTGCTCTTCACCTCCTCCTGCTGGCTCTTCACCTCCTCCTGGGCCTGCTCTTCACCTCCTCCTTGGCCTGGCTCTTCACCTCCTCCTTGGCCTGGCTCTTCACCTCTCTTCTGGCTCTTCACCTCCTCCTTCCTGGCTCTTCACCTCCTCCTTGGCCTGGCTCTTCACTCCTCCTGGCTGGCTCTTCACTCCTCCTTGGCCTGGCTCTTCACCTCCTCCTTGGCCTGGCTCTTCACCTTCTTCTTCTGGCTCTTCACCTCCTCCTTGGCCTGGCTCTTCAACTGAGAAACCTGAAACATCACAGCATTAGAGCTGGGCAATATATTGTACACAAAACCATATCGCAGTTTCTGTATATGCAAATATCCCAATCTCCAAAGTCGAAATACGTGGGGGACAGAAATAATGGAAGAAACTTGGCACTAGATGGTTACCCTGGCTAACGTTAGGCTGATGTGTGCGCTCGAATCTTTTCGAACTTCACAACAGCCTGGGGACCATGGCCGAAATTTTCGCATGGATTTTGGACCAATCACTGAACGAGGAGGACGGTAAGACGATGACGCACTATTAGACATACGGAAGCTTGTAGTTTGTTTAGGGATAAATAAAAAAAAAAAATAGATTTACAGATCCAACATGACAGCAGCAGACGCAACGCCATCTTTGATCAAGCTTTAGACCGTGTTCTAAATAGTTCAGCTCGAATGTTTACAGCGGGTACGTCACATGTCAACATGTCATCTGATACGATGATACGATTGGCTATGGCTACGGGCAGACGCATGAGAGACATTCAGCACAATAAACAGCTCTGGACAATCGTAAACCACACTCTCCTACGACAAAATGATTTGTTGGTCCCCAGACTAAATATCACTTGTGATTTTAGTCTGGCGTTAGCCGGGCTACTAGATGGTTACAAATGGTAAAAGAAAGTGGGCTATTTTTTATGTGTAAGAAAATAAAGAACAAAAATTAAAATGAGGCAAAAAAAAAAATGAGGCAAGGCATGTTTATTTATACCTCGCATCTCATACACAAGGCAACTAAATGACTAGTTTATTCACAAAATGAGCACACACACATAAAAAAGAGAATTATAATTATATTGACAATAAGCTGTAATCATTGGGTATATTCATAGACCTCCAGAAAGCCTTTGACTCTGTAGATCATGAAATACTCTTAAAGAAACTAAATAATAACGGGATCAGAGGGATTGCAAACAATTGGTTGAAGTCATACTTGACTGAAAGAAAACAGTACGTACAAATTAATGCACATGTATCAGGACGAAGGAACATTGTATGCGGAGTCCCCCAGGGGTCTATATTGGGACCTAAATTGTTTTTGTTGTACATAAATGATCTGTGTAAAGTCTCAACAAAGTTAAAATGTATATTATTTGCGGACGACACAACAATTCTGGGCTCTGGCAAAGATCTACAACTGCTTGTCTCAGAGGTCACAACAGAATTATACAAATTCAAAGAATGGTTTAATAGAAATAAACTTTCGCTTAACATATCGAAAACAAAAATAATTCTATTTGGTAAACGGAATAGTGATGTTCAGATTCAAATCGATACTGACAATACTCGAATTGAACAAGTAAAGGAATATAAATTTCTGGGTGTGATGTTCAGTCATAAGGTTAGCTGGAGACCACAAATAGATAACATTCGTGGGAAAATGGTGAAAAATGTGGCCATAATGGGCAAGTGTAGATTTTTTCTGGACCAGAAGGCTCTCTTCACCCTGTACTGTTCCTTAATCCTACCGTACATAAACTACTGCTCAGAGGTCAGGGGAAACACCTTCAATAGTCATTTACAGGCTTTATATAGACTACAAAAGAAGGCTATTAGAATTGTTCACAATGTCAGATATAGGGACCATACAAATATACTGTTCTTAAAATCTAACACCATGAAACTGGATGACCTTATAAATATAATGCTTTGTTACAGATACATAAAGCTGTAAACAACCAGCTCCCTAGTAATATACAACAAATGTTTGGTAAAAGAGAGGGAAGATACGATCTAAGGGGCACTCATAATCTGAAAGTACAATGTATTCATTCTACTCTAAAAAGTCACTGTATCACCTGGAGAGGTGTAAATCTGTGGAATAATCTAGAGGAACCCTTAAAAGGTGCTGTTAGTCTACAACAATTCAAAAACAGGTTCATAAATCTTGTCTTTTAAAGCACCACCCAGTATAGGGCTCAGAACTGCCTCATAATAACAACTAGTTAGGGCAGCAGGGTGAGGGCTTGCTGGTGGGGGGCTACTGCCCTCTACCTACTGGCCACATTACACCCTGGCTTTTTAAGGCACCTCACTAAACAAGGCAAACACCAAAAATAATAAAACAATCAGAACCAATATTTTTACAGTGGAAATGGGAATGACTGCAAAGGGACATATAATAATAATGTGTAGTGTTGATTATAATAATAATAATAATAATAATGCATCGGTTTTATATAGCGCTTTTCTGGACACTCAAAGACGCTTTACATTGCATTATTCATTCACTCCATACTTGATGGTGGTAAGCTACTATTGTAGCCACAGCTGCCCTGGGGTAGACTGACAGTTTGTCATAAAACTATGACAAATGTAATACTTAAATAATAATTAAATCATGGTAAATTAATAGAATGGTGACTGGTGTTTATAAGTAATGGTTGGATATGGTTATTATGCGAATCGGAAAGAGGAAAAAAGAAAAAGAAAGACAAAGTAAAAATATAATAAAAATAAATGTTTATATTTACTGGTAAACTGCATACATTTCTATTTTCGTGCTATGTCTTCTTACTTTGGAAGTCTTGTAAACCTCATGTGATTTTCTTCTTGTAAAACGTGAATGCTTTTCTTTATCAATGCTGCTATACTTAAGCTGGACACACGTTTCAGTTATGTATATTCTTAGTGTTATGATGGGCCTTTTCTTTTGAAAGGACTTACAATTATGTTTGTATTTCTTGAGTTAATCTGAAATGCATGAAAGTAATTACTTTGAATGGGGGGTAGGCATTTATAAGCTTTCTTGCTTCAGCCTACTCCTTTTGAGTGTTTAATACTGTGCAATGACGCAACCATGCAATCTATGTTTGTAAATTGCTCAAATAACCAACTAACTAACTAATAATATGAATGTATTAATTAATTTAATTTAATTTTATTTATTTGTTTGAGCAGTTGACCTGCTCAAAGGGAGTGGGCCGAAGCCAAAGGCTTATAAGCGCCCACCCCAAAAAACAATAACATTACATTTAACATTTACAGGGTAGCAAATCATAAACAAAGGAACATAGGGCAAAGTAACAACAAATAATGAAGAACAATAAAAAAACATCAGCAAAATAAAGAAACAACAACAAAAGAATGTGCTACAACTCATATCTAAGAAATATAAACTCTTTGTAAACTTTTTTAAATGTACCAGGTTATTGCAGTTTGATGTTTTGATCTAGATTATTCCATATTTCTACAGCCCGTCTCGTGGGCACAGGCTTTTCATGGTTGTTCTGGAGTTTTGTTTATCGAAGCTCATCTTATCTCTCAGGTTGTATTTGACTTCTCGTTTGCAGAACATATTTTGTAAACTCTCAGGAAGTGACTTTTGTGAGGCTTTGAACATGATTTGAGCATCTTAAATTCAGTAAGGTCCTCACATTTCATTGTTTTTGATTTAAAGAATAAAGGATTAGTGTGATCACGGTATCCAGCTAAATGGATTATTCTTATTGCCTTTTTCTGAAATTTAAACAATGGGTCAAGATTAATTTTATACACATTTCCCCAGATCTCTACACAATATGTTAAATGTGGAAGGATAAGTGAACAGTAAATAGTATATAGAACTTTTTTTTAATCAATGATATATTTAAATGTATTAATTAGGGCTGAATCTTTGCCACTTTAGTTTTAATTTTTATGATGTGAGGTTTCCAGCTGATTTTATGATCGAGTGTTACACCAAGAAATGTATGTTCATAGACTCTTTCAATAGTTTCGTTGCCAATTTTAACTGGTAATTGTACATTCATTACACGATTTCCAAAGAACATTGCTTTGGTTTTCGTAATGTTTAGAGACAGTTTGTTTACGCAGAACCAATCTTTCAATTTATCCATTTCTTCTGTAATCTCGATCACCATTTGCTGTAAGTCTGCACCTGAGAGTATGATTGTTGTATCATCTGCAAAAAGGACCAGTTTAAGATTCTTGGAAACCAAGTACAAATCATTGATAAATAATAAAATAGTTTAGGTCCCAGCACCGATCCCTGGGGACACCACACACTAGGGTATCACACATGGATCTGCACTGCCCCATTTGAACATACTGATTACGGTTTGTTAAGTAGGATTCAATCCAGTTGAAAGCATACCTCTTATCCCATATTTGTGTAGTTTGTTCAGGAGTATATTGTGATCCATAGTGTCGAAAGCCTTTTTAAGATCGATGAAAATACCTATTGAATACTTTTCCTTGTCGATATTATTTGTAATTTCCTCTGAGTTCCATTAACGCGAGAGCGGGAGATCTGCTTCTACGAAAGCCATGTTGACTGTCATTTAAAATATTGTATTTATCTATAAATGCGTCTAGTCGAGTTGTATAGAGCTTTTCTAATATTTTTGAGAATTGAGGTAGTATTGGTCTGTATAGGTCTGTAGTTAGAGAATTGAGTTTTGTCACCATTTTTATAGATGGGAATAACTTTAGCCATTTTCATTAAATCTGGAAATGTACCAGTTTTGAAAGACAAATTAAAATCTGGGATAGCGGTGTGACCATGTGATCGATGACCTGTTTAACAATACTCATATCTACCTCGTCACAGTTCAAGGATTTCTTATTTATGAAATTTCTAACTATATCAGTTATTTCTTGTCCTGTTGTTGGTGTAAGGAACATTGTATTTGGGTTTTCCTGGACACAATCATAATTATAATGTGTGCATGGTGGAGTTATTGAGGAGGATAATTGAGGTCCTATGCTTATGAAGTACTTATTGAACTCACTCACAATTTCATTTGAATTTTCAATTTTCTGACCATTTGACATAAAGCTCTGTGGTAATACATTTCCTTTGAGGTCCTTCAAAGTACATCATTTATAGTACACCAGAGAGCTTTAGTGTTTGTCTTATTTTTTCAGGTAGTGCACTGTAATAATTGTTTTTGCTGTTTCTTATTATGTTAGTAAGTTTGTTTTTGTATCTTTTGTACTTATCTTCAGATTCACTTGTTCTTTTTGTTAAAAAGACTTTGTATAGTGAATTATTTTTCTTACATGCATTTGCTAAACCCGTCGTCATCCAGGGACTCATTATCTTTTTCTTTTACAATTGCTTTCTGTTTTTGGGCAGTGCAGGTCATAGAGGGTCATGAAAGTTCTTAAGAAGATATTATAAGCTGCATCTACATTGGTTTCTTCCAAGAGAGATTTCCAGTTTGTTTCAGCTAAGCTGACTTTAAAGGCGTCTAGCGCGTTATCATTTAACAATCTGATAAATTTAGTGACATGAGTTTTTTCATCTTTACTTTTCCTATTTTTAGCTAAGGTTATACAGAACAAAAACTGGTAGGTGATCACTTAGATCCGTTACTAGAATCCCACTTGGAAGGTCTTTGCTGAGAACATTTGTAAATATATTATCAATTAGTGAGCAACTGTGTGGAGTTATTCGTGTTGGCCTGGTTATTTTAGGAAACAAAGATAGACTGTATAGAGTATTTAAGACATTTCTGAGGGCCTGTGAGTTTTTATTTAAGTAAATCGAGGTTAAAATCTCCACAAAGAAACACTTCCTTTTGTCTCAAGTTTGAAAATAATCCCTCCATATAATCTGTGAAGGTGTCAATTTTGGCAATAAGGCCATCTATAGTTACAGCTACAGTCAATTCAATTTCCTGTGAATTGTCTGACCCAAATAGCATTCTATAGTTTTTTGTTTTTTTTGCTGTGTTTTTCTAGCTCAATTTTGACACACTTTTGATATGGAAATGGCTACCTTTACTTTATTTCATTTAGATTATCATTGTTTTATTTTATAATGATTATCTATTCATTTGGGGGGGGGGAATGCATCATGAAACGTGCCACTGCAGTTATATTGGAGGGGGGGGGGGGGGGGGTGTCGTTTGAAAGTTTGACATTTCTAGTTTCTATCACAAAAGACCAAAAGTCTCTATCACTTTCTGTTCTAAAGTTATGTCTCAAAATCATCAGTGTTGTAGATGGTGGAGCATGGAACTCATGGTCTATGCTCTAAAATTAAAGCGCAATTCCACCCCCCTCCAGCAGATGGCGCCCTAGGTGGCTGCCTGCGTTGCCGATGCCCAGGGCCCTGCATTTAAACCTTCTATCGTTTATCTAAAGGTGAAAGACCTCTCGTTTGGATAAAGCCTCTCTAACAGGAATAACGCAGAAAGCTGTGGAGACCTGTGGCAGCCCTGTCTCGTCCCCCTGAACAGACCGAAGCCGTTTCTTCACCTGGGAGGCGATCTGGGAGTCGATGCTCAGGTACGGCCTCACGCTGAAGCTCCTCTTGCAGAGCGGGCAGGTGCACTGGCCACTGCTGTCCCAGTGCGTCGTGATGCACACTTTGCAGAAGATGTGGCCACAGGGAGTGGACACCGGGTCGGTGAAGACCTCCAGGCAGATGGAGCATTGGAGCTGCTCCTCCACATGGCTGCTGCTCCGGGACATGGCTCTGGGATCAAACTGAGCGTCACCACCTGGGAAATTAATCTGGAAATAAGGAAACATGTTCATGCAATTAATAAAGCAGCCTGTTGATTTGAGGTGAAGAAATCAGTCAGTGAAACAAATACTTGATTTTAAAATAGACCTGATTTTTTGGTGTTTTATTTTTGCCCCCTCAGAGTATGTTGTAAATACAGTAAAACACAGACCTTGTTGTATTGTCTTCACCTAAAGTTTTATTGAGCAATGGATGATAGAAGTCTGATCTAAATGAGTGGAATTTCTCTTGGGGGGTGGTCCCGCCCCTGTTTCACTTTGTCACCACTCAATGCTGTATATTTGTGCGAAATGTGCATATAATTACAACAACATTACGCAGGAGGGACTGTGAGAGCTAGAAACAAGTTTGGGCCAAAACAAAGAATGTTTGAACAGGAAAAATCAGGTACCGCAGCTTTAAGGCGAGACGCTGCAGGTGAACAGGGAAGAAATTAAATTTAGAGTCACATGTCAATGTGAGACTTCTGCTGAACATTACGGATATAAAATTAGGAAAAATTGTGTTACAAGTTTATTGTCGTTTTATGATTTCAAATTTAAAAAAAGGCATATTCACCAACAAAATCTAAATAATGGACAGAGCCAGGTTTAAACAGGTATTAATGATTTTGAAAATATGACTTATTTAGACGAATAACATTTGTCATAAGTAATAATTATTAGTTTTAATGAATAAATGTTGGGCAGAAAAGCTATTTTTATCAGATTATTTTAAACTGCTGACAGTAAATTTCTCCATTGTGAGATCAATAAAGGCTATCTTATCTTATCTTATCTTAAGTGACAGATAAAGGTAAACTTTGACTCATTGTATATTATATTATATTATTATACAATTAAGTAATAAATCTTTATTTACTTTGAATAAAAATGTCCTTTTTAAATCATATTAAGAGCAAAAATACTTATTCCAGGCAGATTTTATACTTTGTGAGTCAGAATGAAATAAATATAAACTTTATTGATCCCAGATTACATTACAGTGTTGTCACCTGCATCTTATTCAGACAACACAAAAAACAATTACAATAAAAACTGTTTATGAACTGACTCAGAATTGCACAGACTACGAGGAACTCAAATAAAGGGAAAATATCTTTAACCTCTTAACCACCACCTGAACCAAGTATGTTTTCTCCTGTTTGCTTTCTGCTAAACGATTCTTATAAATAAACAGCAAAACAATGATGAAAACAAGACGTAAACGAGGATGAAAACAAGACGTAAACGAGGATAAAACGTGACAAAACCATGGTTATATATATGTTATATATAAAGTAGACAGTTTCCAGCAGAATAAACTTTATTTCTGTCTTTACATAACAAATGTTATTTATTGTGTTGTTACTCACCGCGGAGTCGCAGGCTGCAGGTCGACTGATGAGAAAGCGTCTGAAGTATTCAGTCAGTCCGGTTCAGCAGAGACTCAGACAAAGCCCCGGTATGAGGAAACACCGTCCTAACACTGTTACTGTCACTCACTGACACATCCGGGTTTAAGTTAGAGCAACAGAGCGGCGTCTGGTCCTTTATGGGCGGTGGGACATCGCAATTCAGGCCCCCATGAACTGGGCCATTATTTATAAACTTGCATCAAACGCTTGTTCTAAACAGTGTTCTTAATGACTTCTTTAATGCAGTTACACGTCTCTTCACCATTGCTCTCTAAAGCCTGTTCCAAATTGTTATGCAACTTGTATTTCAGTGTCAAAAAGGTAAAAACTCATGGATGGTAATTTGTCTCAGGCCCGTCTATCCGGCCTCCCCTAAACTGTTTATTGAAGCTGATGAGCAGAAACGGTTGCAGTGGCTCAGAAATACATAAAGACTCATTTTCAAACAGTCTTGTTCACTGATGAGTGCCGTGTAACCCTGGATGGTCACATGGATGGAGTAGTGGATGGTTGGTGAATGGCCACCATGTCCCAACAAGGCTGTGACGTCAGCAAGGAGGGGCGGAGTCATGTTTTGGCCTGGGATCATGGGGAGAGAGCTGATCCGCCCCTTTAGGATCCCTGAAGGTGTGAAAATAACCTCTGAAAAATATGTTTCTGACTGACCACTTTCTTCCACTACTGTGATAGTGCGCCCTCTGTTGGTAGGAGCGGATCCACGACAGTATTATTTGTAAATATTTTATGTTTTAGCAGCAAATATACGCACATCACCAGGTGCAAGACTACTACAGTAAACCGGGAATGATGGAAAAGCCAGTATTTTATGTTTTACAATTATTGTTAGAGTTAGTTTATTGTCATTAGGGTTGGGTTAAGATTAGGGTTAATTTGGTTAGTGGTTTTAGGGTTAAGGTCATTAGGATTAGGGTTAGAGTCATTTCGGAACAAAAATAATAAGCAATTCCTGTTGTCTTAAAGCTCGGGTACCTGATTTTTACTGTTCAAACAGTGACATTCTTTGTTTTGGCCCAAACAGTCCCTCCTGTGTGTTCAGATTGTTTAAAGAATGTAATTATATGCACATTTCACACCCATATACAGCATTGCGTGGTGACAAAGTGAAGCAGGGGCGGGGCCACCCCTAAGATAAATTACACTAATTTAGATTCGACTTCTGTCATCTATTTATCAATAAAACTTTAGGTGAAGACAATACAACAAGGTCTTTGTATTCCTGCGTTTACAACATACGCGGAGGTGGCAAAAATAAATGTGTTCTACAACACCAAAAAAAATCAGCATTAACTGTAATCTTCTTACACATGCCCGTATAGTTTAAAGTTTTATAGTTTAATATTTATCTGTGTTATATTTTTAATGTCTCATGTTGCACGATGACCAAAAAAAAAAAAAAAAAAAAAAAAATCCTAGCTGTGAACCTGTTCGTAACCATGGCAATAAAAACTATTCTGATTTTGACTGTTAGACATTATGTTATCGTTATCAATCAACAGAAGCGTCTAGTTACACTCCCCAAATCCTCCCATCAACATATCAACATCAACTTTCCCAAAAGCTGATCCGTCTTATCCAGCAGAGGGCGCACAATCACTGCATGAATGCTGGCTATACTTATCTAAATGTTCTTGTCTAATAAATGACATAAAAAACAAAATATTTTTAGGCTCAATTATTATCGTCAGTACATTCATTTACATTATTGTCCTGTTTTCATATTCAAATCAATACGTACTTTTAGAACAAGAGATAACAGTTGGTTTCAGTGGAATCAAATGATTCCACAATATTATTGTTTATCGCAATATGTTCCTGCCTCAATATATGGAACTGTATTTTTTGTTGGGATGACAGGCTGTTTAAAACGTGAGATAATAATTTACAACAGTCCAAATACAATATTCACTGTAACTTCATTATTTTCCATTTTAATGCACAGAGACGGTTCAATCAGCACAGACATATTGTTGAACAAAGGTGGTTTATTTCTGCAGTTTAGTGTCGACAGATAAAACTCTTTAAAGTGATGATCTCAGAGTTTCTGTGAATCAGTCAGAGTCTGTAAGTTTAGTTCCAGATGTTTTTGAGGTAGAAACGTTGAAGAGCTTGTGAATAAGTGAAGGTTCTGTAGAAACGTTGGGGAAGTTCCTCCTTGGGTTCAAATGTCCAGCACCATGTTTTTGTGGAAGTCCAGGCCTCCCACCACCTGCAGGAAACAAACACCTCATCAGGAGAGAGGGAGAAAAACTTCTACACTAAACATCTCCATCTGAATCTGACGTGACAACTGTAAACTTCAGCTTCTGCCAAATCCATTTCAGAATTTTTCTTTCTTTAAATTGAAGATGACTAAATATCTTAATACATTGAATCAGGATTAGAACTTAGCTCCCCCTAGTGTTCCATTCAGTCCTAAATGGTATGATATGTTTGTGCTTCCTTAGACCTTCCCCCTGCTGGAGGATTAACCTATTGTACATGTTTTTAGTGATAGGAGAAACCTTAGCACTCGAGGCCTGATCTTGTGTTTCTCAGACTATAGCGTAACTTTCTGCACACGCCTTCTGTTGCTGTTTTTGTCATAAGTGGCTTTGTTTACACGGTCCTCTCATGTATGAAGTATGTCACGTTGTTGGGTCTTCATACGTGTGTGGATCATGCAGACGTGTGACGTGTTTCGGAGCAGAGGCTGATGTGGCGGTGAAGCTCTCAGGCCTCTGCTGACTCACACTGGACACACAGGTTTGGATCTGATCAGAACTACAGGAGGATCGGGAACCGAGGGAAGTCAGCGTGACCTCTTCACCGGGGAACACGTGGAGTCATGTGATCGGACACATCAGGCACACGCTAAGGATGAGCTCCCTGAGGAGGTCACATTAAAACACAGTGTTCACTTGACGACATGTTTTAATCTAGTTTTAGTCTTGTGTTATTTATTGTTATTTTTTAATTGTTATTTATTATTTGTCGAGTTTTAGTCGACTAAAATTTAAGACGTATTTGCATTAATAATAATTATTATAATCATATTTAATGAAGCTTCTCCCACATGAACAAAGCTCAGAGCTGCTCCTTTGGCAGAGGATTTAAACTGAGGCTGTTTCAAACTGACACTGAAGTTTGGATGATTTTAGTTTCTTCTTTTCATTTTTTTAAGTCAGATTTTAGTCGATGAAAACATCTCATTATTTTTGTAATAGTTCAATTTAGCCTAAAAAAATATTACTTTGATTTAAAGGAACAGGCCAACGTTTTTCCAGACTGAGATGAGTGGTCTTTGTGCGTGCGCTCAGTCACGCAAAATGATCAAAGATGATGTTAGCATTTAACCTCTCCCAGTATATTCCTATAGCTCCAAATGACCAAGCTCTTCCACGGGCACAAAGACCAGACAGGTATGAATCAACTCGTCTTAGCTCAGGTAAGAACAGATCTCAGTCTGGAAAAACACTGGCCTGTTCCTTTAAATTATGATATTTTAGTCGACTAAATTAACACTGACTTAAAGACGTGGCAGCTTTATTCATACTGCACATTTTATACACAACTGCCTGATCCTGTCAGACCTGAAGCTCAGCAGAAGGGCCTGGTCAGGACTTGGATGGACACCAGACGCCTGAGTGAGTGAGTGAGTGAGTGAGTGAGTGAGTGAGTGAGTGAGTGAGTGAGTGAGTGAGTGAGTGGGTGGGGGGAGGGGCCGATGGCACAGACTGGTCGCCTCGTTTACCATCACCGAGTCTGAAGTGAATGAATAATGCATGGAATTGTAAAGTGTCTAAAAAAGCGCTGTATAAGACGAACACATTAATATTATTATTATTATTAACTCAATACTTTGTGTGTGTGTGTGGTTTGTTTATACAAAACTGTTAAGTCGCTGTTCACATGTTAGAGGTGTGTGCGCTGATCTACTGCACCAAAGTAAACCCGTGTGTACCCATAACCAGTTATGTGCTTGACCGTTCATATTAAACTTTATTTACGTCGTTAACTCCTTTGGTCTGACTGACCTTACAGAACTCTTTTGGTCTGACTGACCTTACAGAACTCCTTTGGTCTGACTGACCTTACAGAACTCCTTTGGTCTGACCGACCTTACAGAACTCCTTTGGTCTGACTGACCTTACAGAACTCCTTTAGTCTGACCGACCTTACAGAACTCCTTTGGTCTGACCGACCTTACAGAACTCCTTTGGTCTGACTGACCTCACAGAACTCCTTTGGTCTGACTGACCTTACAGAATCCTTTGGTCTGACTAACCTTACGAGATCCTTTGGTCTGACCGACCTTACAGAACTCCTTTGGTCTGACTGACTTACAGAACTCTTTTGGTCTGACTGACCTTACAGAACTCCTTTGGTCTGACTGACCTTACAGAACTCCTTTGGTCTGACGACCTTACAGAACTCCTTTGGTCTGACTGACCTTACAGAACTCCTTTGGTCTGACTGACTGACCTTACAGAATCTTGGTCTGACTGACCTTACAGAACTCCTTTGGTCTGACCGACCTTACAGAACTCCTTTGGTCTGACTGACCTTACAGAACTCCTTTGGTCTGACTGACCTTACAGAACTCCTTTAGTCTGACTGACCTTACAGAACTCCTTTGGTCTGACTGACCTTACAGAACTCCTTTAGTCTGACTGACCTTACAGAACTCCTTTGGTCTGACTGACCTTACAGAACTCCTTTAGTCTGACTGACCTTACAGAACTCCTTTAGTCTGACTGACCTTACAGAACTCCTTTGGTCTGACTGACCTTACAGAACTCCTTTAGTCTGACTGACCTTACAGAACTCCTTTAGTCTGACTGACCTTACAGAACTCCTTTGGTTTGACTGACCTTACAGAACTCCATTAGTCTGACTGACCTTACAGAACTCCTTTAGTCTGACTGACCTTACAGAACTCCTTTGGTCTGACTGACCTTACAGAACTCCTTTAGTCTGACTGACCTTACAGAATCCTTGTTTGACTGACCTTACAGAACTCCATTAGTCTGACTGACCTTACAGAACTCCTGGAAGGACACTCTCCCGTCTCTGTCCGTGTCGGCGCTCAGGATGGTTTTGTCCACGAGCTGCTGCAGCTGAACGTCCTCCAGGTTCTTTCCCACCATCGTCTTCAGCGTCAGGAAGAGCTCGCCGTTCGAGATGAAGCCGTCGTTGTCCAGGTCGTAGATCCGGAACGCGACTGCGACACAACGAGGAAACTTTTACTCTTTACAATAGACATTTACATCAGCAACAAACCCATGAATTAAAGGTGAGACGCTGCAGTTTGCTTTTACTCATGGTTCTGAGTCTGAGTTTGAAAAAACAGCCCAAACGCTCTCTTTACGATATCTATGTGTGATGCTTTGTCGACTTGGGATTTAGTTTTTCCCACGCTTATTCATTTACAAATACTGACAAGTTTGGTATCCATGTGTAACACAAAAGGCTGTGACCGAGAAGACGCTGTAATCCAAATATGGTCATTTCCTCTGTGGGAGACAGCAGTGGCTAAAGACGGGAGGAATATACACAGGGCGCTTTAGTGATGGGTTTACCGTATGTCTCATCATTACTGTCTTTGTGCTGAGCTGAGTCACATTGTATTTACAGTTTGTGATGTAACTGAGGCGTTTTGCAGCTGGTGATTCAGAAAAGGGTCTGATGGAACTCAATGTCTCCTGCGTTCATGGTATGTCCCTCTGTGCACGAGTTCACCAGCTCTATCAGTGGCAGACTGACACACCCTCTGTGAAAGAAAGAGCTTCATCCCCACTGCTGTCAGACTGAACAACACTACTGTCACATGTGCAATAACCTCTATGCAGAACTGTGCAATATTCCCTGTATCAGCATCACTTATCGACAACCTGCAGTAGGACTGTAAACTCTGTGCTGCCAATGCTGACCTTGATATTCTAATTTTTATTGCTGGGTTTCAGGGACATCACAGATTCTAAAGGCCTATCATATCTAATAGAGGTAAAATTAGTTTGTTTTGAGGAAATGTTTGGTCTTGTACAGAGAGATCATGGACCCAGTGACTGATATTAATGATCATTTTCGTAATTCATACATTGTCTTTTTAGATACGACTTGTCAAAGTGTAATGCCTTTAATAGGAAAAACTGGCTCCTCCCCCCTGGGTCCTGTGACATCATCACATTCTAGAACCTGAAACCCATCAATTGTCTGTTCTATATGCTGGTACCCGGCGCTACAGAAAGGGGCAAGTGTCGACTGCAGCGCATTGTGCTGCTGCTGAGAAGGTGATTGGCTGTGAGCTCCCATCTCTCCAGGACCTGTTCACCTCCAGGACCCGGAGGCGTGTGGGTCGGATCACAGCTGACCCTTCTCACCCCGGACACAGACTATTCACCCCTCTCCCCTCAGGCAGGAGGCTACGGTCCATACAGACCCATACCTCCCACCACTTGAACAGTTTTTTCCCCTCTGCCATCAGACTCTTGAACAATAACAAGACCCAATAACTTAGTTACAGACTCATGGATGTATCTGCTCTGTTACACTGTGTGGTGTGTCCACACTTAGATCTGCTGCTATCACTTTATCACTTTATATCCCTGCACATCTGTAAATACAATCCCGCTGTTGTTCAATTGTTGTCATCTTATCATATTTTATCTTATCTATTTAATCTTCTTTATGCATGCCCCATAGCCCTACAGCTTAAAGTTTTATAGGTTTATGCTTTATGTCGCACGTCTGCACCGAGAAAAATTCCTAGTCTGTGAACCTGTTCTCAAACCATGGCAATAAAACGATTCTGATTCATTATTTTCTTTTCTTTATTTTTTTGTTATTGTTTACATTTCTGCCCCTTAAGATTTTGCTTTTACTCATTGTACAGATTTACCTCTTTTCTACTATTTAACTGTTTGCACACCCTGACTGATCTTACCGAGCGTCGAATCTAACAAGTGAATTTCTCCATTGTGAGATCAACAAAGGATTATCTCATTAAACCCCTAAACCCCCGCCTTAACTGAGCACATTTTCTCCAGTTTACCTAAATCTAAAAGCTTCTGGACTGGAGTTTACAGCCTATAGGCCAGAGTGACTCCTCCTTTAGCGAATACATTGTCGCCGTGTTTATGTCACGTCTTTCAAGGGTTTTTTCATCGGTTCCGGCGGGAGTTCAGAGTTTAAACTACAGGTTCTAAACTAAGAATTCTTGAACCTCATTACGCCTCATTGTTTCCTGTCGCAGATTTGCTCCGACTCCGACTCCACAGCAGAAGCTCCTCACTGAAGTGTCTACATGTCAGTTTCACCTGCAGCGTCTCCTGATACTTCTCACACACGTCTCTCTGTAATAACACTTCTGTAACGTGTGGTTGTTTAGCTCTGTAATAACACTTCTGTAACGTGTGGTTGTTTAGCTCTGTAATAACACTTCTTTAACATGTGGTTGTTTAGCTCTGTAATAACACTTCTGTAACGTGTGGTTGTTTAGCTCTGTAATAACACTTCTTTAACATGTGGTTGTTTAGCTCTGTAATGACACTTCTGTAACGTGTGGTTGTTTAGCTCTTATACATTCTTTTTTTTTTACTCTGTAATCCTTTTACGTGTGTTGTTAGCTCTGTAATGACACTTCTGTAACGTGTGGTTGTTTAGCTCTGTAATAACACTTCTTTAACATGTGGTTGTTTAGCTCTGTAATGACACTTCTGTAACGTGTGGTTGTTTTTTAATAAACTTCTTAATGTGTTGTTTAGCTCTGTAATAACACTTCTTTAACATGTGGTTGTTTAGCTCTGTAATAACACTTCTGTAACGTGTGGTTGTTTAGCTCTGTAATAACACTTCTGTAACGTGTGGTTGTTTAGCTCTGTAATAACACTTCTGTAACGTGTGGTTGTTTAGCTCTGTAATAACACTTCTGTAACGTGTGGTTGTTTAGCTCTGTAATAACACTTCTGTAACGTGTGGTTGTTTAGCTCTGTAATAACACTTCTGTAACGTGTGGTTGTTTAGCTCTGTAATAACACTTCTGTAACGTGTGGTTGTTTAGCTCTGTAATAACACTTCTGTAACGTGTGGTTGTTTAGCTCTGTAATAACACTTCTGTAACGTGTGGTTGTTTCAGCTCTGTAATAAACACTTCTGTAACGTGTGGTTGTTAGCTCTGTAATAACACTTCTGTAACGTGTGGTTGTTTAGCTCTGTAATAACACTTCTGTAACGTGTGGTGTTTAGCTCTGTAATAACACTTCTGTAACGTGTGGTTGTTTAGCTCTGTAATAACACTTCTGTAACGTGTGGTTGTTTAGCTCTGTAATAACACTTCTGTAACGTGTGGTTGTTTAGCTCTGTAATAACACTTCTGTAACGTGTGGTGTTTAGCTCTGTAATAACACTTCTGTAACGTGTGGTTGTTTAGCTCTGTAATAACACTTCTGTAACGTGTGGTTGTTAGCTCTGTAATAACACTTCTGTAACGTGTGGTTGTTTAGCTCTGTAATAACACTTCTGTAACGTGTGGTTGTTTAGCTCTGTAATAACACTTCTGTAACGTGTGTTGTTCAGCTCTGTAATAACACTTCTGTAATTTTTTTATACATTCTGTAACGTGTGGTTGTTTAGTCTGTAATAACACTTCTGTAACGTGTGGTTGTTTAGCTCTGTAATAACACTTCTGTAACGTGCGGTTGTTCAGCTCTGTAATAACACTTCTGTTACGTGTGGTTGTTTAGCTCTGTAATAACACTTCTGTAACGTGTGGTTGTTTCTGTAATACATTCTTTACGTGTGGTTGTTTAGCTCTGTAATAACACTTCTGTAACGTGTGGTTGTTTAGCTCTGTAATAACACTTCTGTAACGTGCGTTGTTTAGCTCTGTAATGACACTTCTGTAACGTGTGGTTGTTTAGCTCTGTAATAACACTTCTGTAACGTGTGGTTGTTTAGCTCTGTAATAACACTTCAATTATTACAATTATTACAAAAGGTGTTAATATATCAAATGTGAATGTTGTTGATGCTGCTTTATCTGATCATTTTTGTGTCTTTTTGACCTGTCTGTTACACCAAAACCAGTGGTTGGGCCTGGAGTTATTCAAAGAAGACACATAAATGATAAAACAGGGACACAGTTTATGGAAATGATCAGATTTGAAAATCCTCCATGTTCAAATGTTGATAATCTGTTGGACTCTTATACATCAAGCGTCTTAAATGTTTTGGATACTATTGCTCCTGTCAAGGTTAAAATGGTTAACAATAGACAAAAGGCACCTTGGAGAAGTGAAGATTCGGTCAGGGCACAGAAAAGGGAGTGCCGAAAAGCCGAAAGGAAATGGCGCAAGTCAAAGCTCCAGGTTCATTTTGAGATATACAAAGAAGTGCTTTGTGAGTTCAACCAGATTTTGCGTGGAGAAAGGGAGAAATACTTCTCTAAAATCATCGCAAACTGCAGAAACAATCCTCGTGTTCTGTTTTCCACAGTAAACAGATTAACTAACCCTCCAGTTTCACTGCCCTTAGAACTAATCTCTACATCTAAGTGCAATGAGTTTGCAATATTTTTTCATGACAAAGTCCAAGGCATTAAAAATGCCATAATTTCCACAACACAAATAGCAACCCTGCCACCAGCTAGACACCTTGAGCTGACACATTTCACTCCTGTTACTGACAAAACAATCGAAGAGGTTATCTCCGGTCTGAGTTCATGTACATGCTGCCTTGATGAATTACCCACTAGATTTCTGAAGTCTGTGCTGACCAGCTTGTTACCACAACTTGTTCAGTTAGTTAACATCTCATTTGAGACTGGAGCATTTCCAAAGGCCTTGAAAACCGCAGTCATTAAGCCTCTTCTAAAGAAGAGCAGCCTTGATCCCAAGGTACTGAACAACTACCGGCCCATATCAAACCTACCGTTCTTAGGAAAAGTCCTAGAGAAAGTAATATATCAACAGCTCACTTACTTTCTCCTATCTAACAATGTGTTTGATACTTTCCAGTCAGGATTTAGGCCCCACCACAGCACTGAGACAGCTCTGATCAAGGTGACAAATGATATTCGTATGAACACAAACGCAGGTAAGGTCTCAGTTTTAGTTCTGCTGGACCTGAGCGCTGCCTTTGACACAGTGGACCACAGGATCTTACTTCACAGGTTAGAAAACTGGGTGGGAATCTCTGGTACTGCTCTAAACTGGTTCAAGTCCTATCTCGAGGATAGGACGTACTTTGTCGAAATTGGCAACTGTGTCTCAGACAAAATTTCCATGACCTGTGGAGTCCCCAGGGGTCAATCTTGGGACCCCTCTTATTCAACTTGTACATGCTTCCATTGGGTCAGCTAATAAACAGCAACAATGTGTCGTACCACAACTACGCAGATGACACTCAGATCTACGTGTCACTGACGGCAGGTGAACATGGGCCTGTAGATACTCTCTGTCACTGCATCGAACAGATCAGTTTGTGGATGCAAAACAACTTTCTCCAACTAAACTCAGACAAAACTGAGATCATTGTCTTTGGCCCACAGACACAAAGACAAAGTGTTATCAGTCACCTTGAGTCTCTCGCTCTAAAACCAAAAAATCAGGTTAGAAATCTAGGAGTAATCATGGACTCAGACCTGAACTTAAACAGCCACATCAAAGCAATAACGTCATCAGCTTTTTACCATCTGAAAAACATTGCTAAGATCAGAGGAATAGTGTCAAAACCAGACTTAGAGAGACTCATCCAGGCATTTGTCTCCAGCAGGTTAGACTACTGTAACGGCCTGCTCACTGGCCTTTCTAAACGAGCTGTTAGACAGCTGCAGAACATCCAGAACGCTGCTGCTCGAGTCCTGACAAGAACAAGGAAATACGACCACATTAGTCCAGTGCTCCGGTCTCTGCACTGGCTTCCTGTCACTCAGAGAATAGAATTTAAAACAGCTCTGCTTGTGTACAAGTCTTTTCATGGTTTAGCACCAAAGTACATCTTTGACATGTTAGAGCCGTATGAACCATCTCGGGCCCTGAGAACTTCAGGGAGGGGTCTCCTGGTGGTTCCCAGAGTCAATAATAAACACGGTGAGGCTGCGTTTCAGTTTCATGCAGCTAAAATCTGGAACAGTCTTCATGAGGATGTGAGACAGGCCTCAACTCTGACAATGTTCAAATCCAGGCTGAAAACAGCTCTTTTTACCCGTGCATATGAAAACTGAAAGTATTTTATCTGCACTCTTGCCTTTTACTGTCATTGATTAACTTTATGTTGATGTTTTATTGATTGATTTTATCTGTTTTCTTGTAATTTCTCTTTCTGCAACTGTGAAGCACTTTGAATTGCCTTGTGTATGAATTGTGCTCTACAAATAAACTTGCCTTGCCTTGCCTTGCCTTCTGTTACGTGTGGTTGTTTAGCTCTGTAATAACACTTCTGTAACGTGTGGTTGTTTAGCTCTGTAATAACACTTCTGTAACGTGTGGTGTTCAGCTCTGTAATAACACTTTTTATCTGTAAAAACCTGTGTGGTGTTTAGCTCTGTAATAACACTTCTGTAACGTGTGGTTGTTTAGCTCTGTAATAACACTTCTGTAACGTGTGGTTGTTTAGCTCTGTAATAACACTTCTGTAACGTGTGGTTGTTCAGCTCTGTAATAACACTTCTGTAACGTCTGGTTGTTCAGCTCTGTAATAAACACTTCTGTAACGTCTGGTTGTTCAGCTCTGTAATAAACACTTCTGTAACGTCTGGTTGTTCAGCTCTGTAATAACACTTCTGTAACGTCTGGTTGTTCAGCTCTGTAATAACACTTCTGTAACGTGTGGTTGTTTAGCTCTGTAATAACACTTCTGTAACGTGCGGTTGTTAGCTCTGTAATAACACTTCTGTAACGTCTGGTTGTTTAGCTCTGTAATAACACTTCTGTAACGTCTGGTTGTTCAGCTCTGTAATAACACTTCTGTAACGTGTGGTTGTTCAGCTCTGTAATAACACTTCTGTAACGTGTGGTTGTTTAGCTCTGTAATAACACTTCTGTAACGTGTGGTTGTTTAGCTCTGTAATAACTTCTGTAACGTGTGGTTGTTTAGCTCTGTAATAACACTTCTGTAACGTCTGGTTGTTTAGCTCTGTAATAACACTTCTGTAACGTCTGGTTGTTTAGCTCTGTAATAACACTTCTGTAACGTCTGGTTGTTTAGCGGGACAGACTCACAGTGAAGCCTCTGCTCTTTGGTTCCTTTGACGCTGAACTGCAGGACGCCTTCGATGAACTCTGAGGAGACACAAACACGGATCGTTACATAAACACGGATCGTTACACAAATACGGATCGTCACACAAACACGGATCGTTACATAAACACGGATCGTTACACAAACACGGATCGTCACACAAATACGGATCGTCACACAAACACGGATCGTTACATAAACACGGATCGTTACATAAACACCACTGAATAAAGAGGAGGAAGTTTGTCGACCAACGCACCGCTGAAGTCCACCTCTCCGTTCCCGTCTTTGTCGAAGATGTCGATGACCCTCTGGACCAGCGGGTTCTGCTGGAGCTCAGGTAAAGACATGAACTCCTTCACGCTCAGCTCGCCCGAGTCGTCCAGGTCCAGCTTCTTAAAGCGCTTGTCCAGACGCCGCACCTCTGAAACAAACGGCAAGGTTACCAATGCTAGAAAACAGTTTGGCTTTACCCAAATCTATTTGTGAAAAAAGTGTCAAATAGTGACGAAAACAAGGAGGAAAATACAACAAGCAACAAAAACGTGCTGGAAAAGCAACAAAAACAGAACCAAATAGTGATGAAATGTGACCAAAAAAACAAACAAAGCTGCAATAAATGAGCAACAAAAAGGAGCCAGAAAAGCAACAATAACACAAAGAAAAAGTGACAAAAACACAACAAAAGACACTTAGAAAAAATGCGCCAACATTGCAACAAAAAGTGATGTTTACTTTCAGATGAGGCGTTACACTGTGGCTCCCCAGTCGAGAAGCTTTTACATTTGGGTAAAGTCGAATTGGAGACAGAAAGCTCGGTTCAGGCGGGAGGTAAGAGGTTAAATGTGTGGGTTTATTTTGTGACATATTAGTTCCAAAGAGTCGCTCAGAGGGATTTTGGATCTGGTTTAGTTTTTCTTTGAATAAACTTATAGTGAAAAAAAAATCTGTAAACATTCAAATTGGGGGGCCATAAAAATCTCAGGTCATTTGCAGATCTTTACGTCTTAATCTACAAAGCATTACTTCCTCTAAACTACAGAACTATACACTTTTTAACCATCTGAGCTACATTTCCGACTGTCCAGGACTCTGACTGGACTCTACTGTGAATAAGTGAATGTCGTTCCAAACCTGGAGTTCTCGGGATCTTCTTGTTGTTGGACATCTTGGACCGGTCTGAGAACTTTCCTCTGGACTGGACTCTTTAAGCTCGCGTCATGTGACCGTGCTAATCCCTAACCAGTGACGCAGCTCGTTACCGCGGGGATAAAAATAACGACCGCCCAGAACTAAACCCAGACTGAGCCGGGATTAGGACACAGACCTGCTCCCTGGGGTTATAAATCCTCACCTGGACCTGGAGGGTTTTTGCCTCATCGTAGTCTGGTCATTGGAACCACTTTTACGGCATCGTTCTAGAATGAGAGAGGTCAGAACTTAACACATCTCTAGGGGAGTAAGACCGTTTCTGAAAGAAATCTCCAAACATGAAAAAAACAAACATTATTGGTGAGGGATTAGGTCCAGTCCTGCCATATTCATCTTTTGGGTCAAAGTCCTTTCATAATGCTAATATCACGCTAATGTTTGGACTCCACTTTTGGACGCCTATTCACTTTATTCTAGAAGTTCACGTAGGTGCCGTCATGAAGTGTGCCCCTTAACGCCTCATTTAAAAAGCGGGAGCAAGCTGAAAATTTAAATCTGCTATTTTTTTGACATGTTGCACTTAATCTACCATTGATGTTGCCTGTATTACAGTATCAGGCCCACAAATTTGATATGTAAAGTCCATGCTGAGTAAAAAAGGGATAAATTAGTCTGCTGATTGAATTGCTGCTGATCCACCTTTGTACGGGCTACTCGCTTTGCACATGAGCAAACGCTTGAGTCCCGAGTACCTTATGTCCGCGGCCTGTTTTACGCACGTCAAATCACACATTTTAGTTTACACAGTGTCCGTATGTCTTTAATCCGTCATGTAATAATGTAGGCTATTAATCACATGTAGGTCAGAAATGCCAGCTTATTTTCTGAGTTAAAAATTCAAACTCCCATACCACACTGTGATGTCGGGCTGCATCACAGTGTGGTATGGGAGTAGTACCAGCCAGAATCGCAAAGGCTCTGCAGAGAGTGGTGCGGTCTGCTGAACAGATCATTGGGTGCAGTCTCCCCTCCATCCATGACTCCAACCAGTGCCGGTGTCTGAGGAGGGCTCACATCATCATCAGAGACGACACTCACCCAGCTCACGCACTTTTCCAACTGCTGCCGTCGGGAAGGCGCTACAGGAGTTTGCCGGCACACACAGACAGACTAAAGGACAGCTATTACCCGCATGCGGTCCGGCTCCTGAGCCAAAATAGTACAGAATGAGTGCGCTAGAAGTCAAAGGATTGTTTGTGCAATGTGTTCCCTCCTGCTCTCTCTTTTACACTTTGTAATATGTGATATTGTTTTATATTCTAATATAAGTGAGTTGACTGGTTCGACTCATCTAAGTACATTTCATTGCATTGTTGACTGTGTGTTGTTGACCTGCATAAGACAAATAAATCTTATCTTCTTATCTTCTCTTCTTCAATATAAAACAAACATCAAATCAACTCTCCTCCAGCTGTGACAAAACTAACATTATTTTTGTCCTAAATTAATCTGCATCTTATAATTCACTTTACCCAAGCTCTTTTTGGTGCCCTACTGTGCAATAACTTCGATGCAAAACCATGTTCAATCAAGTTCACCCCTGTACCAGTGTCAGTCACTGTTAACCACACACCCGAGCCCCCAACATTAAAATTTTTTATATTTTCATATTTTAACCTCTTAACACCCACCTGAACTGATCTTATTTTCTCCAGTTTGGCTTTACCCAAATCAATCAATCAATCAATCAATCAATCAATCAATGGTTTTGTATAGCCCAATATCACAACAGGAGTTGTGGGGCCGGGCTGCACTAAACATAAAGGCAATAAAACAAAACAGAAAATAAAACAAAACAGCAAATCTAAAAGCTTCCTAAAAAAAGTGTAAAAATAGCACCAAGTAAGAGGTTAATAGTGTTGTAGTTTGATTGTTTATATTTTGCCCCTTTAAAAAAGAGCTTCATTTATTACACATAAGATAACTTTATTTACTATCACGTGTTTGCACTTCATGTTGTTCTTTGATTGTACATGTTTATTTTTTCCTCTCCTGAGTGTCTGTGAGCTGTTGGAACAATTGAGATGAATAAAAGCCATTTTTATCTTAATTTCTTTACAATTTTTTAATGAATTTCTGACTTTTATTGTTCTTTTATAAGATCACATAAAATCTAAAATCAACGTTTTTTAATCAAATAATAAAAAGTTATAATATCCACTTAATGACGTCACCACCAAAGGGGACGTTACTCAGTCCAGCTCAAGCTGCAGGAGGTAAGAGGCCTATTGTAATAAAAACATTATTCCTTTGTCATTAATCGCTCATAACTGATATAATCATTAATAATAACTTGAACAGCAGATTTACTTCACTCCTGAACTGTTGAATTTATTACTTGATTCAGAATTCGTATTTAAATCGTCAGTTTTTGAGTCAGAAAGACGCAGATTCATTTCAGTTGGACGGAGCTAGCTTAAAATTGGCGCCATTTTCAAACGCAGCAAAAACCTGCACTTTTTTTCTCTCAATGTTGTGATTTATTTTGTTATTTCAGGAGGAGTTTGGAGCCAGAGATGTCCAGAAAACCGACCTCGCTGATCTCAATCACACAGGTACAACTTTTCACACATTTAGCTCCGTGCCTTTTCTGATCGATGCAAATCAGTGAATTCTACAGCTGCGAACTCCTAACCTCGTCTCAGACAACTGTTTCATTGTTAAACCTTTATTTATTTTACGTAAAGATGTATTTTAACAGTTTACACAGACGAATAAGAGCTAAGAGGACGTGCTGTAAATTCAGATGTCGCCATTTAAAGCCTTATAATATCCGTGAGTGCACAATAATTATTTTATTATTTTTGTCACTGAATGTTTCTCCAGCGCGAGCCTCGTGGACCCGTCTGTTTACAGCCTTGCTTTTACTCTTGATCCTCATCATTAAACCATTACGTTCATTTTATAAAACATAATTTCTCTGGAGCTTCTGACCTGGTCCTTGTTCATCTCCTCGGTGGACAGAGCTTCGATCACGGCCGCCGGCTTCGGCTTCTTCCCCGTCTTCTTGCTCTTCCCTTTCAGCGCCTTCAGGTCAGAAACCCCTTTAATTATAACATACTCACTGACATTTCAGTTAGCAAAGATATACTTAATTTTAGACCGTTTGAGAACAGTTATCCCTCATTATCAAATGTTTTTATTCTATGTCGCGTTTACTTTAGCTTTATAAAACGTAGAAGCTAATCACTGCAACTTTCATCATTTTAATGCCGTGATTACGTTATATTTAGTCTTCAAGCTAACGGTATAAAAGCATTACCTTTAGTCCTAGTTTTTAGCTAAACCTGCGCAATGTCTCCAGCTAGCTTACATTAAATACTGTTACGTTAGCGACATGAACTTTCCTGTTATTTAACCTGAAATTGGCTTCAGTTTGTTGAAGTTAGGATTCACTTTTTGCTTTACATAGAGGCTCGTTATTACAACTGTTGCGTTTTATTTTAATGCAGTAACTTCATGCTATTCTTTTATCGGACCATATCCATAAAAAACATGAGTCATTTACTGACATTTCATCAAAGTTAATTTGAGACAGTTTGAGCTCAGTTCTCCCTCATCATCAAACGGTTTTTATTCCATGTCGAGTTTAGTTTAACTTGATAAAACTACTCACGTCATTACGGTATTATTTCTATTCTTTGAGCTAACGGTGTAAAAATATGACTCTTTAGTCTGTGTTTAGTCAGACCCATGTAACTTATATCTGACTTTCTGGTTATTTAACCTAAAAGTGTCAGGTCTCAGCTACTATCCATCGTTAGTTATAAATTAGTCCAAAATACTTCACTCGTGATTTCTACTGTAAATGTAGCTTGTTGCTTTAACCTCATTATCCACACCCACATGGAAGAAACCTATATAAACATATATGTTTTGATATAGGTTTTGATATAGGTTTTGAATATATGTGACATATATAAAATTGGCCGTTTTCCTATATGTCATGTACATATATGTACATATATGTGTGCATATATGTGTACATATATGTGTGCATATATGTACACATATATGTACACATATATGCACACATATATGCACACATATATGCACATGACATATAGGAAAACGGCCAATTTTATATATGTCACATAAATATGTGTACATATATGCACCTATATGTACATATATGTACATGACATATAGGAAAACGGCCAATTTTATATATGTCACATAAATATGTGTACATATATGCACCTATATAATTTTTTTGTAAAATGATTAAAATCCATAATTACTAGGCAACATAAATAAAAGCCCAACATGTACAAATTTACATTATTTATTTACAATCAAATAGTACAAGAACAAAAATAAGAAAAAACTGAATAGAAAAAACAATATCTAAAATGGTAGTGTTTTAACCAAGATTAGTTAAAAACACTACCATTTTTAAGATTGGTTGTTTTAACCAATAGATCGGTTGGACACCAGCCAGATTGGTCAAATGGAACCATTAATATTGGTTAATACTTCTGTGAATTTAATTCTAGTACCCAAATCAAATAATGTACCAACCAAGGTTATACCTCCAGTGCTGTTTGTCTTAAGTTTAGGTTTAGGTTTAGTTTATATTTCAAATAAGTCTTCCGACTGCAATTCAACAATAGTACACATATGTAAAACAATTTATAAGTGTAGTTAGGGTTGTTTGTTGGTTATAACACAAAAGGCAGTATCACAAACAGTTGTTTCAATAGACTCGTCATAGTTTGGCTTTAAGCAGTCAAAACAACCTCTGAACAATTTAAAGCAAACATCTTACATGTATGCAGTGACAATAAAATGTATTATTACTTGATTTGTCAATCTGGATGCTCATTGGTTGAAACGCTATCACGTAAAACATTGTATAAAGATTACATTAACCCGGAGGTGAATGTCACTTCTGCACCACTGGGAGTGCATATTGATCGAGCTTTTATGCACTTCTGCAAAAATATTTTATTGTTTTAGTGTCTGAATACGAGAGAGTCCAGAATCTGGTCAAAACCTAAACTTGTGGAAAAGTTAATGCAAACATGTTGCCTGTATCCGACTTTTGGACTGTTTTTGGTACTTATTGCCACAGCATAAACTCCAATGCCACAATGTGATTTAAACAATCTCAACAACTTCCACAGTTCATTTACATATCAGGCAATCCCCTTTTTTTGTTTGTTTTTTCAAAATTGCTTTGATAAGTCCCAGGAGTTCTTTCACCCTTGCAGTCAACACATCATATGGTGTGGTGATGCCATACACACCCTTCTGTAGGAATGTCCGAAGCAGGGAGTCCAGCAGGTAGATTACCTCCTCATAGAGGTGGCATTAGTCCTTGGCTGCCATCACTGTCTCCAATACTTGGGGCTGGCAAGTGACCCCTCTCCACCGGTTTCCTTTGATTGGCAAAGGTCTGTCCCATGCTGGAATGAGAATAGAAGCAAACAATGTTTATTGCATTTCTGGGGAACAAACAATTATTTAAGCATGCTAGCTCTAATCTCCATGAAAGTATAAATCAGGACTTTTAAGTAAGGACACTAATGTTGTGTTTCTATTAAGCCCAGTGCCAGGTCAACCCTGATACAGACATGCCAACACAAACATGGTGAAAAAGGTTCCATTCAGGTTCTGTACAACAGAAAATATACTGTCTTCTATAATAATGGATTTAAATGAAAACTAAGGTGGTTAAAGTATTATTATACTTTTGATTTTTAAATATCATATCTATGGAAACGCTATGTACTGTAGTGCACTTCTATTCAGTGAACAAGTACTCTGCTTCTCATTTGCTACATCGTACATGCAAGGGTTTTTACTTAATAAAGGACTGCAGTTGTTGTGGGCGGCATTCCCACAGATGTGGACGCTGGAATACACATTAGTGAAGGAACAACAGAACGACAGGTTTTTTCAGAGGTGCCAAGACAAATAATACAACAAAGAAGCAAATAAAAGACAACTATGAAGGACTCTCACCTCCATTCCCACCGTGCACATGGTCCTTCAGAGCCGTCCTTAAGGTCCTGCAACATTCACAACACATCAACATCAGTAAAAATGATCAACCACAGAGTTTAAAACAATGCCATATTAACATATAACATTATTATTAAATGGATAGAGTAATACTCACATAGTATTATTTGTCATTATACAACTGTACAACAAAATTAAACGTACCAGATGTAGAATTAGTCCTAAGCCGCTGCGTGGAAACCTGGCGGGCTGCCTTCAGTCTCCTTTGATCCTCTGAAACGGTAGCGCCTCCTGGGTTTGTCCCTATTACAGAGCGTTGTGTCCCGCAGTGGTCAGCTCCTCCACCTCCTCCATCCTCTTCCTCCTGCGCAGCTCCTTCCACGCCACATCTCGCTCCTTCTCCTCTGACACCATTATTCACCTGAGGGTCACAATATTTCTGTTTAATGTAAGAGTAAAATGTAAGAGGAATGGCACAACACAGCCACGCCATGAAAACATATATTAACTTGCATCAAAGGTTATTCAATTTCCTTATTGTGTAAACGCACCCATGACTCCTAGCTTTTCATTTTCTTATTTATTTCATTCAAAAGTGACATCATACAATCACAACAAATCCACCAAGCCAATACAGTATGAATGAAACGGAGCAGAGAAGAACATGTCTTATAATATCTGCCCCTTTAGTTACTTCACACTTTACATTTCATACTGTTGTCTTTTCTTTCACTACTGCCGCTCTTTTTTTGTACATTCACAATGCAGATACAACGGATGCTCATGACCAAATATACAAAAAGAAAAAGTGGATCAAAATAAGAATTGCATATAATCTTACTAACAGGAGTAAAGTTACAAATAGTACAATTGGTTCAGGAGGCACACCCTTGATTTAATTCACTGTCATCTGATATGAAAAATTATAATTTTAACTATAACACTATAACAAAATCAACACTCAGGCTTATAGAGAACCTGCACCTTTCTACATCTGTTATATATTAACATTACATTTTTTTAGCGGGCCTATAAGACTTCTATAATGATTCAAATGTGTCTAAAAACGTTCAGAACAGAAGCTGCTGTAATCGGCACTGTTAAAAACAAAACAAAAATGTAAGTAACTAACCCACAGACATTTAACCAAACCAACAGCAACTTTATTGGCGCATAATCACTGATGCTGTACACGCGCTTTCATGCATACTATTAACTAGCATAACAAGACAAAGATAGACAGTGTTGTGTTCAAAGCTCTAAGTTGTACCTGCATCTCTCTGCTCTGACCGCGGTCACACGGGTTCTCCTCTCGCCGCAGTTCCCTCCATTGTTTAGCCACATAACGTTAGCTCCTATCGCCTTTTCCTCTACCACAAGCAGCGCTGATATCGCCGCTATGCTATTCTGGCTGAAATCGCGGGTGGCTCGTGACTACAAAGACTTGGCGTGAGAATAGTACTACACTTAATAGACTCACCGTTCAAAGTTGTGTCCAGGACCAGATACGCCGGTGCCTTTCTCCTGTCGCCGCCTTCCGCCTGTTTGAATTCTTCTTCGTTTCTGACAATGGGACTAAACAGCGCCAATTTTAGGTGGTGGCCAAAAATATACAGTCTATGGGCCAAACTCATTTCTGACATGTTTTAGCCATTAAAATTGACTCAAAACACAGTGTTAATGTTTTTCAGGGACACATAACAAATTCATTCTAGATTTATTTTATTATTATTATATGCATTTGTTTATTCAATAAATCAATTTATATTGAGTTTTTAATATCTTCTATTTTCCATTTTGATTTTTATTCTATTTTCAAAAACTATTTTCTTTATTTTTAAGTAGTCCCGACAGAACTCCATGTTCATGTTCCTTGGGACCAAGCTGGGTTTCTATCCTGGTCCAGCATTCTTGCAGAGCCATAGGCATGCTCTATCACCAAAGTCTTATTCTGACTGTGATCGAAATATTCTTTTTTTTTTTTTTCAAACTAATTGAAATCAAACAATTCGTTGAACTTATAAATGTGTTAACGTTTTGGTGAAACACGTACTAACATAGTTCTATTTTAGTCTTGTTTTGGTCCTGATGTAGTCTTTTTTTTAAGTCTTCTTTTGACGCAATTTGCTGAAAACAATTTGTGTTTAATTAGAATGGAACATATCGTGTTGAAATGGTTTAGTGAAATATTGCAATAATATAATTATCACAATATTGTACAATTTTACATAATTTGTTTAAGTTAGTTTTAGTTATTGCTTTGATAATAGAAAATATGAGCTAGGCATCATGTATGACAGTTGTTAAAGTGAGATAGGAGCTACAAAATGACTAGATCCTGCCATGAGCAACATAGGAGACATATGTTGTATGTACATATAGGGCTTATATGTGGATATAAAGAAGCAATACAGGAGACCTATGTAGCCTGTATATGCACATATAAGCACCTCAATTTGCCTATATGTGGCATACATACGCATATATATATTATCATATATGTGCATATATGCTGTATATATGCACATATATGCACCTCAATTTTGCCTATATGTGGCATATATACGCATATATATTATCATATATGTGCATATATGCTGTATATATGCAGCATATGTGTGCATATATGCTGCATATAGGATTCATGTATGCGCATATATCCTCATATAGGTTCTTTCCATGTGGGCACGTTTGTTACATGTTTGCTTTAGAAACTTGGAGGTTATTTAACTGTTACTTTATGCTGTTCTTTTAGCTGATGATATTACCAAAAACATTACTCTTTCTACTGATTTAGGTTTGACCAGTTTGTGCAACTTACAACGTGTTGGTTTTCAACTCTTATATGACTTAACGATCCATGTTTGGTCTCGTACAGACAGTTTCCATCCTCAGTTTCTGATTTCTTGCTAAAACATTTCGCATTGATCTGATTTCCTCCACGCTCTGCCTTGTTGTTGTTGTTGTTGTAGTAGTTTGTACAGTTCGAGTTCGTAACGTGTGTTTATTTCACCGTTTCCGCAGCTCTAGTCCTGTTTTGAACTCGTCTGGTCTCGGTTCGGGTTTTATTCTAATCCGGTTTTGAAATAAACGCTGAACTCACCTTGTTTTAAGGCTTTATTCCGTCTAAAAGTCCCCGTGTTGTGAGATTTAGCTGCTGTTAGCTTCGAGGCTAACGTGGACACAGAGCCGCTGCCATGACAACGCTTTCACTTCCGGGGTCGTCACCCGCTGAGCCTGTGGTAAGAGAGTTTTGATTCATTTGTTTTTGTGGTGTAGTGTCGTTTTTAAGGAAATGTAGTTAATATAAATGCATAAGAATGATATGACATTTTCACACTGCACGATCCACTTTATTTCTAAGAGATACTTTCAAATGATTTTGTAAGTGGTAATAAATCAAAATTTAATGAAGCTTAACTGCTTACATCTATGTAGCTCTGTATCTGTTGTAACCAGATGTTAAACTTCAAATACAGTATTATTTTCAGTCTTTGTTGTTTAATGAAACCACAAATTTTTGTGTGTGTAACAAATAGTATATATTTATATTACTTGGCTTAGGAGCACATTTGCAAAGGACCAGATTTGTTCGTGGGAAGTTTGATTTTGGTGGTTATATTGAATAAGGTCTGATGCCCTTCCATTCCTCTGTCCTCCTGTTCTGTGTTTATTTGATCTAAGTGCAGGTCACATGTCTGTTTTGCAGATTTTTGTGATCAGACTTGTCCTGGACTGGAGCTAATGCAGGTGCGGCTCTAAGTCACTCCAGGAAGAAACAAACTCTTTCTCTTCAGTCACAAACTTTCCTCTGGGTCTGGAAGACTGTGGACTCTGATCAGCTCAGGTTTGTCTGTTTTCAACATTAGTCTGTTTCAGGTTTAGACCTGCTTTAGGTTTAGATTCAATGTAGTCCTAGTTTGGTCCAGATTTATTTTAGGCCTGAGTTAGTTCTGGTTTATTTCCTGGTTATAGGCCTCAGTTTATTGTAACTTTTAAAATATTATAATTTTACTTTAAGATGGTGCGTAGGAGATGAGGGAAAATCCCAGCGTACATAAGTCAAAAATAATACTTCCCGCACACTGCCAACCTTGTAAAAATAGTTTATTAGGATTAGGTCAATGTTTCGGTCCTGAGACCTTCATCAGGCAAATTGACCGAAATGTTGACCTAATCCTAATAAACTATTTTTACAAGGTTGGCAGTGTGCGGGAAGTATTATTTTTGACTTTAAGAAGGTTTCATGGCTTTGATTTGGACATTTCCGACTCTAATCAGAGACTTTCTGCAACTGTAGTTCTGTTTCAATATTGGCCTTTTATTGTTATTGTTGTCTTCGTTTAATGGATAGAGACATTTTTAAAAGGTTTTCACTTTTAGCTGAGGTGTTTTTCCCTCAATTTTCTGAAATGTCTCTTCATTTCTTCTTGACTTGTGACAGTAGGTGGCAGTGTAGGACTAAATATATTTTGAATATTTTAAAGGGGAGGTATTATGTAAAATCGACTTTTTCAAGCTTTATATCATGTTATTATGTCATTCCCTCATTAAACACATGCCTGGAGTGTTGCCTTGGCTCATTCACATATTTTTGAGTAATCAGTAAAAACTTAGACGGCAGCCATTTTAGGTGTAGCTATGCCTCAGTCCTCCTAGGAACGCCCCCACCTCCTGGAGACGCCTCTGGACCTTTCGTCACCAGCCAAGCCACCAACCACTGCTCCTCAGCTCAGCAGAGCCCCCTCCCCGCACAGTAGTGTTGTTTAGATGCCACAGCAGTGTGCTGAAGGGGGCGTGTCGGAAAGCTTCTTAAAGAGTACCTAAACGGGTGTGCCAATCCTTTCCCCACCCACAAACAAAAGTCAAAAATTGCTGTGAAAGAGGCGGTCTCTGAAGTTTGGGGGTGACATGCGGGGGGTGAGTGTGTGGGCCTTTGCATTGGCACAATCACAGCAGACTGATTACGTGGGAGAGACTTGGTTATATACCACAGGTACAGGGGCAGGACAAAGGGCAACACCTGATGACGATGTGTGGAGGCCATGGACACTCCCCAGCCAATCAGGAAATTCTAATTTAGTAGCAGAGTTTACCCTGAAGGGGGCGCAACCCATTAGTTTTCAGGCCAAAGTTAGGATTTAACACATGTTTGCGCTATAATGTCAGAATAATGTCAGGGACCAGTAGACAACACTATGAGACAGTTTATCAGTAAAAAAAACTTGATTTGGTGTTTAGTTGCTCTTTAAAGAGACAGAGGCCTATTTCAGAAACATTCAGTACAGCCATTTTGAGAGAGCAATTTTATTCAAGGCAGTTATTTTAATTTACTGCATACAGACCAACAGCAGGTTACGTCATCATTGTAGTATGCTATAGACTGGTGCTATGTGATTGAAACAAGTACAATACCCCCTCTTTAACACTTGTAGTTTCTTTGTAATATTTTAACCTTTAGTTTATTTAGTCGACAAATAAAGTGTTTTTCATAAGGTTCACCTCACTAATTTTGATAAATATAAGTGGGCTCTTCTCAACGGGAAAAGTTAACGCAGCTGTCTGACCTTTAAGATGTTATGATTGTTATGATTTCCTTAAGTTATTTCCATTTATTTGTTTGGTTCTTTTGGTGAATTTGTTTGACAGTCACATCCTACAGTTTGATTGAAGGCTAATTATCTCTGTGGGCACAACATCACAGAGGCTACTCAGTACTCATTGGCATCTGGTGGTGGAAGAATACAGTCACGTCACGTCTTCGCCACGTACCCGGAAGTGTGGCTGTGAGCAGCGTGTGAGCAGTGTGGCAGTTAACATTTTTGCGGAGTCCTGTTGAGAAGGAGCAAAATGCCAAAACCGCCAAAAACAGAGGCGAAGCAACAGGCAGATTCGGCGGCGGAGGAGGAATACGTGAGCCTCAGTCGAGTCACGGAACTCATGGAGCAGCAGAGGGTCATGTTCAGGGAATTTATTCAACAACAACAGGAGAACTTCAAAGGATTCATTAAACTCATCATGGAAGCAACAAACACCCAAATGGATTTACAGATAAAGGACATTCAAGAGCTAAAAACAAGCCTACAGTTCACGCAAGGTGAGGTGGACACTTTGAAGAGAAATTGAAACTCACGGAGCGCACAAACACAATACAAAATGATTTTTATAAAGTATGTGACAATTTGCATATTATCACGGACAAACTGGAGTATCTGGAGGGACAGAGTCGCAGAAACAACCTGGTCTTTGAGGGAGTGTTGGAGACACTGGGGAGACCTGGGCCGACGCAGAGGAGAAAGTTAAAACACTACTGAGGGAGAAGTTACAACTACAACACCCGGTGGAGGTGGAGAGGGCCCACCGCGTAGGGAAACCCGACGGCGGGAGAGACCGGCCGAGACCCATCATCGCCAAACTACTGCGCTGGAAGGATCAGGAAGCAATCCTGCAGCGCGCTTAACACCTCAAAGGGACCAAAATCTTCATAAACGAGGACTACACGGAATCCATCCAAAGGAAACGAAAAGAGCTGATGCCGGAGCTGAGAGCTGCCAGGGAAAGGGGGAGATTGCCTTCTTGCGCTATGATAAACTCATTGTACGTCCGCGCACCAGTACACCAAATCAAGTATAAACACCGGGAAAAGCGTATGGATTTTGGTATGTAAAAGCACATAACTTCACATGTCCTGTAATACATATAGTTCTATAGGAAGCATCGACTTGGACCTTTCATTAAGGAGAATTGCTGAAGCAAATAACCAGGATTTTACATTATCACAATATGACGCACAGAACACTGAGATAGACATCGACCCTGAAAATAACTTCTTTACTAGAGCTACTAATGACTGTCAATATTATACAGAGGATCTTTACAATAGTAAACTTAAGAACATTAAGGCATTCACTGTAATCCACTTCAATAGTCGAAGCCTCTATGCAAACTTTAACCACATCAAAAGCCCCTTTAAAACAGTTTTCTAAACCATTTAGTGTAATTTTAATCACAGAAACATGGATTAATAATGACAGAGAATTGAGTTTTCTATTGATGGTTATGAATTTATAAGTATGAACAGAAGAAACAAGCATGGTGGGGGTGTAGCTATGTTTGTAGACTCCAACTATAGTTATAAAGTAATGGAAAATAAGACTATGGTAGTGGATGATGTACTTGAATGCCTTACTGTAGAAATTACAAGGCAAAAAAAGACAAATATTATTGTAAGTTGTATTTATAGAACACCTGGCTCTGATATAGAGGTTTTTTCTAATTGGATGGAGGAGCACTTTTCAGGTTTAAATCATAAAGTCATGTTTGTGGGGGGAGACCTTAACATCGATCTGTTAAACCCATATAAACATAAAAAGACGGACACATTTATAAATACTTTATTTAGTATAGGTCTGTTTCCTCTAATAACTAAACCGAGTAGAATCACAACCCACAGTGCGACTTTGATTGAAACATTTTCTCAAATGAAATAGATAGTGATACAGTCAGTGGATTAATGATAAATGATATTAGTGATCACCTGCCAGTTTTTGTATTGTACAAAAATGGATATTTAAATATTGATGATGAAAATAGTTATTGGTTTAGAAGGGTAAAAACAGAGAAAACTATTGATGCATTTAAAAAGGAACTATTAGCTCAAGACTGGAGTATTGTATACAGAGAGAATGATACTAATAAGGCATATGATGAGTTTACGCGAATATTTCATAAAGTATATGACAAAAATTGCCCAATGAAGAAATATTGTAAAAACAGAAAGGTTAAAGAAACCCATGGATGTCTAAGGGATTAGTTTAGTTTAGTTTAGTTTAGTTTAGTTTAGTTTATTTGAGCAGTTTCCATTTGTGTTTTACATTCACATCTTTGTACATTATTACAATTATTTACATTAACATTTTTGAAAAAATAAAAATAATAATAAGGATTGAAAAAGAAAAGGAACTACCTCAAAAGGAGTAGGCCGAAGCAAGAAGCTTATAAGTGCCTACCCCCTATTCAACTGCATTTATTTTCCAGCTGCAGGCGGTCCCCAATAGGGGTAATAATAACAAAGGTACGAACGATTATTAGTGTTTAAGTTTAACCATTTACAAAATACCAAGTTCGGTCATTACTTATAACAACAGGTCACCATTCTATTGATTTATTTAATTGAAGTTTATATTTCTCATTGTTTTATAATATAGATGCATGTATACATACATACCTACATGCATGCATACCATTATCACCGTCACCTTAATGACTATGGCAATTGCATTTCCAAAATATCATGCTTCACCTTGCTGTCCTTCCCATTTCCACTGCATTTATCATTAATTACTAAATGCATGCAAGAAAAAAAATTCACTCTACAAAAAATTTATAAATAATAGAACAAAAGAAGCTGAGGATAAATATAAAAAATATAAAACTGACAGGTATCATTAGAAAATGTAAACAGGATTATAATAAGTTGTTAGATAGCAATAAGAATAATATTAAAGGTTTATGGAATATCTTAAATAGAATTAGAAATAAACCAAGAACGATTAATTATCCAAAATATTTCAAAGATGAGGATAACACTTTAAATAATATGAATGAAGTAGTCGATACATTTAATAAATTCTTTGTAGATGTTGGACCGAATCTTGCTGCAAAAATTGCAAATGTTGAGAATTATAATTGTGAACTGATAGACACAAATCCTCTGTCCATGTTCCTCAAACCTGTGGAGGAAAAGGAGATACTGGACATTGTTAAAGGGTGTAAAAATAAAACCTCGACAGATTACCATGACATGGATATGAAAACTTTAAAAACTGTTATTGAAAGTATCTCTAAGCCGTTAACATACATCTGTAACCTATCGCTGCAAACTGGACAATTTCCTGAAAGTAGCAAAAGTGATTCCTCTGTTCAAGGCAGGAGATAAACATCTCTTCACAAACTACAGGCCTGTTTCCCTTTTACCGCAATTCTCAAAAATCTTAGAGAAGGTTTAGAACTCTAGACTTGACAGCTTTATTGAAAGGTGTAATTTACTCTCGGACAATCAATTTGGTTTTAGGAATAATCACTCAACCTCACACGCGCTCTTTGATATAATTGATGAAATAACTAATGCTGTAGATAACAAGAAATATGCAATAGGGTTATTTATTGACCTGAGTAAAGCGTTTGATACAATAAACTATGATATACTAATTAATAAACTAGAACATTATGGGATTAGGGGGGTAGCTCTACAGTGGGTTACCAGTTATTTAAAAAATAGAAAACAATGTGTGAAAATAGGTGATTATCAGTCGAGTTGTCGACAAATTGTGTGTGGTTTACCTCAAGGTTCCATTCTGGGCCCAAAATTGTTTAATATGTACATTAACGACATTTGTAAAACGTCTCAAGTACTTAAATTTATCTTGTTTGCTGACGATACAAATATTTTTGCATCAGGTGACGACTTACAGCAACTGTGTCGGATTGTTAACTTGGAACTCAAAAGTGTCAATAAGTGGTTCAAACAAAATAAATTGTCTCTAAATCTGAGTAAAAGTAAAATGATGATATTTGGCAACTGTAATTCCAATGCTCAGGAAGTAATTCAGATAGAGGGTGTTGTTATAGAGCGAGTGCATGAAATCAAATTCCTTGGTGTTATTATAGATGACAGAATTACTTGGAAAGCTCATATTAAATATATATCTACGAAAATTTCTAGAAGCATTTCAGTAATAGCAAAAGCAAAGCACATTTTAAACATCAAAGCTCTACATATCTTATACTGTTCTCTGATTTTGCCATATTTATATTATTGTCCTGTGGTTTGGGGTAGTACTTATAAAAACACATTAAAACCAATAGTATTGTTGCAAAAAAGAGCTATCCGAGTAATTCATAAAGTTGGGTTTTTGGACCACACAAACTCATTATTTTTAAAATCAAAGATCATGAAGTTTTGTGACATTGTTGAGTTCCAAACTGTACATCATCATCATCATCATCAAATCTTTATTGCAGACACGAGGTCCAGTTAAGAAAACAGAAAACAAAACAAACACAACAAACTAAACAATAACACACAACAGTTTAGAGCAGACAACTGTACCAGTGTCGCCACAGTTCAGACTGGTAGCGTGTGGCACTGACTCTGCAATTGGTCAAGCTCATGATAATCATATTGTCACAGACGTTGAGCCGACAAATACAGATGTTATACAAAGCAAGATACAAACTGTTACCGGGCCAAATACAAAGAAGGTTCCAAGAACGTACTGGTTGTTATGAATTACGTGACGAATTAAACTTTAGGACTCAGAAACATAGCTCAACTTTGAAAAGTTTTAGCCCAACAGTTAATGGTGTACAATTGTGGAATAAACTGGAAATGGAGTTGAAACGAAGTCCAAATATCAACCTGTTCAAATATAAATACAAACAAAAGACTTTTGAAACATACAGAGAACAAGAAATGTGTTGCCACTAGGAGGCGCAGTAGGATCAATTATGTGTATTTCCTCTATAATCAAGGAAGAGTGTTGCTGCTTGGAACGGTTGTCATTCTATTGCTCAAATTTACAAATTGAGAATTAGGGTAGGCAAGTTATGAATCTGTTGAGAGGGACCCTCCCAACGGGCTCAAAACCTTGTCTTTTAATGCACCACTCAGCATAGGAACATCATTTACAAAATCAGCTGTTAGGGCAGCTGGGTGGGGGTTTGTTGAGGGGGAGTTACTGCCCTCTTCAACTGGCCCGTTCTACACCCTGGCTTTTAATGCACCTCATTATGCAGGGCTTACATCATACTTCACATATAACTCAATTAAACAAATATAATAATAATGATAAATAAACCCGAATTAAATTATATTGAGGATGGTAATGACAACTGGGAAGTAGCAAGATCTCAGAGTATAATATGTATTAATGCACCTTTATAACATAAAAGTAGCACATTCTTTTGTTGTTCTTTATTTTGCTGTTTTTATTTTATTCTTCTTCATTATTTGTTACTTTGTTTATGATTTGCTACCTTGTAAATATTAAATGTAATGTTATTATTATTTTTGGGGTGGGCGCTTATAAGCCTTTGGCTTCAGCCCACTCCCTTTGAGCAGGTTAACTGCTCAAACAAATAAATAAACTAAACTAAACTAAAAGTTAAGCTTCAGCCTGAAGCTTAACAAAATTAACTAATGCTGCTGTTATCAGTTGTTGTCATTCCTATATCTACAAAACAATACACAAGTAAACAAGGGAAGTCGAGACACCGGGCTGTTGGTCAGAGGGATCCCCTCCCCTGGCCAACAGGCTCATGAAGCCTCGTCCTTTTTAACGCATCCCACAGTATAGGACACAGATCATCCATAAAGTTGTAAGATAGGGCAGCTGGGTGAATGGGGCCTATCGCCAACTCTCAACTGGCCCATTCTACGCTCTAGCTTTTTAACGCACAACATTATACAGGGGAAATAATAATAAAATAAAAACTGTAGTGGAGATGGGAATGACAACAGGGAAAATAACAGGACCAAAAGACAATTATAACACACAGAATATAATATGCCTGTCCCTACACAAGTCAAATGTGTGATAAGAAATGTCAATAATTTTTAATATAATAAATAGAAACACCATTGGACTGACATTGGAATATATATCAGAAAAAACTACAGTATAAACCTTGGATTAATCTCCAATTACATCTTTAAAAGTCAGATTAACAATGTAATTCTTTTTTAGATATACTTTGTCCTATCAATTGTTCTTTTTCCTTTAAATTCTGCAAACATCTGTAACAAATTTACGGAATTTAAATGCTCTTCTTGGCAAATTTTGCTACGTCTGAAGCTGATGATTGTATCTGTAATCTGTATCTGTTGTACCTAAAGTCGATGTAATTTAGAATTTATTATGTTATGTAAATGTATATTGAGTTGAACACGGGGTAGGCACTTATAAGCTTATTGCTTCAGCCTACTCCATTTTGAGCATCCAAAATTGTATAAATTTTGAAAGACAAAATGAATGTAAAATTGCTGCCAAAAAAACTAAACTAAACTACGAAAGAGTTTTGCATTTGTTAAACATAACAACACGGTACAAACAAAGCAGACGATACAAACAGACTTGCTCCATCAGCCCAGATCCAGTTCATGGACAGACAAGTAACTCTAAAAGATGAGGGCTAATAATTATAGCTAAACAAAACAAATGTAGGGTTACAAAGACAGAATAACTACTTAAAAACATACACAAGAATTCTTTTTTTATTTATTTGACAGGGACAGTTCACATTACAAGGGCAGGTCATACAGTTCAAACAGAGACATATTAAGATACATATGTAGAGTTATTTACAAAGCAACACCTGTTTAATGGATCCTGACACTCGGCTTAGTCTTAAGTCTTAAGAAATAATGATGTTTTAAACCTATGAATAGATGTTAAAGATGGTATAGAAATAAGTCACCTGTTCCCTCTGATGGAGCCTTGTATTGGAGGCTCTACGTCCAAACTCTTTGTAGACACACAGTGAAAGAAAGACATTGTACTTCTCAGAGAGTCTGCAGATGATGCTGGGATTAACATTTGCTTCAAGTACTGAGGAAAACTGAAATAAATACATTTAAAGAATTGTGAACTTTTTCTGCTGTTTCCTGGTTTGTTCATTTTCTTTAATAAGGAAACCCTCTGCTAACTTAATTCATATTGAATGGTTACTAGGCAGACCAGTGGGCTAGTGACCCCGCCCTTAAAGAGGTGACATAACCATAAACTAAGACTAAAACATCAGCATTTTTACAGTTACAATAGTTACAGCCTAGAATTCTCAGCTGCACCGCCTTCATTTCAAACTATAGGCTGTTAAGAATGTTGTGATGTCAATGAATGAATGAAACCTATTAGAGAAAAAGAAAAACAACCCCCAATCAGAGCCTGGCATTTGATTCTAATGATTCCGTCGTTATCAAAGTAAACTTAATGATCATTTGTCAGAGATGGAAACTTTTCCCTCCAGGCGGTGAGATGGTGTGATATGGAATTGAAAACTTCCATCCATTTTCTTCCTCTTTATCCGGGGCCGGGTCACGGAGGCAGAAGTCTGAGCAGAGACGCCCAGACTTCCCTATAAACACACACTTCCTCCAGCTGTTCTGAGGGGATCCCGACACCAGCTCAGAGACAGAGTCCCTCCAGCGTGTCCTGGGTCGTCCTCATGGAGACACAGGACACTATTGGGACAAACTGAGAACAATTCACTGACAATAATGAAGACCAGTATGACGTCCAAAGGTCCAGCTTTAATATTTATTATAGAGTTTATGTGACGTCATGAGGAAATTGAGTGGCTATAGATACAATGAATATTTGAAATATTTGATTTGTCCATTAATTTGAGGTTAGTTTTAAAAAGACATAGAATCTGCATAACTTCTATTTTATCATTTATTTCACAAACACATTGCACATAAATGTGTCAGAGTGACCGCATGTTTATATCGTGCACAATGAGCTTTCTAACTTAAGAGTCCATTCACAATATAAAATACAGATAAACATCTATAATGGTGCGTACAGACCAAACGCTGACACGCCTCCAACTTCCATGTTAACCCTATGTAGACGCTTCGACGCTTCGAAATGTAAGCAAAGATGTCCGCGCGTATGAAGCGTTCCAAATGTGAGCAGATGAGGATAAAACGCGTGTCAAAGCCAGTGAGAACAGCGCGGTACAGAGCAGGGAGGCCCCGCCCACTGCTTCATGCACTCTAGTAATCAAAATCTACACGTGCGTTCATTTACCCCTTGTTAACCAATCAGGGACTGGGCTCAAATAGTGAGGTCACCTGTTACCTGCAGCAGTGGCGCAAAAAGGGCAAACGCAATATATGCCTTTCATAGGGGCGCGAAGGAGGGCGCCAATAGTGATGTGTCGGTCGTGAACGATCCGGCTCTTTTGAACGAGTCTTTACAGTGAATGATATGAACGGGTTCAGAGTTTTTTTTTATTTTTTAAATTCCTCTTTGGGGGAGGGGCGTCACTTTAGTTGTGCTTATTTTGCGAAACAAAAGTCACTGCTGGAGTGGGGCAGAGAGGATTGTAGGATTGGCAGAAGGACAGTCATCTCCACCCCCCACGAGGAGCTCAAAGTGAGCATAAGGCAACACGTTTGAGAAATAAAAGTCCTAATGAAATAATAAACACGGGTACAGAGGAGATCACGTTGAAGCAAAACACCTTCACTTGTGTTGTTTTCTCCCCTCTTGTGCGAGGGAGAGAGAGGGAGAAAAGTTACATGAATGAAAGAATTGCTTTATCGGCCGTGTGATTGTTTTTTGTAATAACAAACTCCATAGAGGGAAATGTCGATGTTCTATTGTGTGAAATAGTGACATTTTCGTTGAAATAAAGTCAATTCAGAGGGTATTTATTTCCTTTAAAAAAAAAAAAAAAACGACAACCATCAAAGAGCCGTGTGTGTGTGTGGGAGGGGGGGTAGTTGCGCCCCTGACCTGCAGCATGGACGACAAGTTGATCATCGCCGTTTGCTCTCGGCCTGAGTTGTAAGACACGCCTCCTAATTATGACGCTTGCAAAACTTCACGCGGCAGCAAACAGGCGTTTCTCACGAGTGTGAAGCGGCCATGTTTGGCGTCCAACCAGAGCCTGACGGAGCGTGGTCGCACGTTTGGTCTGAACGCACCTTTAGAAGCAGAAGGATCAGCTCAACAACAGTCCAAATACAACATTTACAGAAACTTGATTCATTATTTGCCTTAAATTTACAATTTCAGTCAAAAAAAAAATAAAAATAAAAATAATCTCTACATAAATGTATTAAATTAAAAACAAATGAATCTGAAAACAGGTTTTAACTGTATAAGAATAAGTTGACTGATATATTGAGATCTAGTAAGAAATTATATTATACAAAACTTTTAGAATTGAATAAAAGCAACACCAAAAATGAGAATTTTAACTGGAATTCACTCAACCCAATTTCATTCAATCAATTTATTGACGAATAGTGGTAGTTGCAGGAATAATGGTAGGTGAAAAACCTTCAACAAAAGAACACAAAAATACCCCAGTGCAAGTATGTACAGTACACCATGCACAATTCAACATTTGCACCAAACAATAGTTCACACAATATCCATGGGTTTAGCTGATATTACACACACAAGTACTGTACACCAGGTAAATATGGATAATACAAACTTACTTCAACCATGTTTTAGCATAAATATTTATATTGCACAAATTACTAAATACGTGTAGCAGGCTTTACACATTTAGTTCACTATTACAAAAGTCTTAACCAATGATATCTTAAGCACAACCATGAATTCTTTAAGTTTCCAATTTAGTTTTTGAAAGTAAAGTATTTATAACAGCAAATAAATGGGTACAAGAGGAGGTAAACAGCACATACAGCAGCTTGGCATAGAGAGCATTTACAGAGTTCAGCTCATATACACAGCGCAGATTCTTACCGGCTGTCACTCCAGAGTCTTTCGCGAGTGCCCGGTCCAGCACTGCATTTTAGAAGATAGAAAGTCTTTTTTCCCTTTGTTAGGCAGCAGTTGGCTGGTGTGTTACTGCCGTGGTGTCCCTGTTGCTCCCTGTGCATGACACCACAGGTGAATTGGTGTGTCATTTAACACAGCCCAGGTGCGCTCTGCTAACTGCAGAATTGGTTCTACCTGGGCTCTGCAGAGGGAGGCGGGGTGACGGGCAGTTCGCCGCAACAACCATAATGTATTGCCATATAATATTCAGAAATTCTACTGCAAAAATGAAGGGCAGTAAGATCTAAGGGGATGTGGTAACTTTAAAGGTTCTGTATCATGCTATTTTAGCAATTCCAAAGTAAAGTATAGGCATTTATATGTTGTACCTCTATCACTATTAGGGATGGGAATCGAGAACCGGTTCTACAAGTAGACCCGGTTCTGTTTGAGCAAAGTATCGGAACCGTACGTCTACTTCATTATCGATCCCTCTTATCGATGCTCCCGCTTTGAAAACACGTTTTTCCCCCTTATCGGACACCATAGCGCGCCGCGGAGCAAGACGCATGTGCGTAATGATGATGTTCTCCGAGTCTGTTGACGCTCCTTCGAAGTAAGCAGGGAAACATCGGCCCAATCTCAATTCTACCCCTTAGCCCTCCACTTCGCCTTTCCCCTCCGTATTACGCGTTCACGAGAGACGAGTCGTCAATTAAAACAGCCCATTGCAATAAACGTGTCAGTTCTACGTTTTCGATTTGCTGCTGCGAGCGCTCCGCTGTATTGGCTTGGAGTTTCTTTCCAAACTTGCGATACGTCGTTATTGTCATGACACACGGGGTTCAGTGCCTCGCTGCTGCGCCTGCTGCCGCTGTGCTGCCGCTGTGCTCTGAGCCCAGGTCCGATCAGGCTGTCTGTCCCTGGTCTGAGCGCACCTCGGCAGCCTCCACTCAGGCCCGGGGCTCAGAGCGGAGCCTGCGGCTGCCTGTCCCCGCCCTGAGTGCACTGTGAGCGGGGCTACCTCTGCCCGTCCCCGCTATGAGTGCACTATATGAGCGGAACGGCTGAGCTCTCGCAGCTTTGGCTAACGGGCTGCAGCCACAGCGACCCGCGGTAGAAGCAGCAACACACGGACAGGGGGAAGGAGAAAGTAGCGCAGGATGAAGCAGAAATAGATGAAAAACTGTATGGTTTGGGCTGATACCGAGTCCTGTTGTTTAGGTGTTACAAAACAGCATCAGTCTGTTATAAGTTACAGACACTTGGTGAAAAAGTACAAATGTTACCATTATATTTTAGAGGATGCCAGGCAGGCTGAGTGCCAGCAGGAGCCACAGTATATTTGGAAACTTGCTTTATTTAATAAATATTTTTTTCTTGGGAAAACTAACAATTTGTCTTTTTGATAAAGTTTATCAAAAGCACATTCATTCCTTGCTTTTCCCCAACACACAGACAAGTCAGGTATCGATAAGAGAATCGATAAAGAATCGCATCGATAGGTAAATTATTGATAGTATTGATATCGATAAAATCTTATCAATTCCCATCCCTAATCACTATGGAGTACTCATTTTTGAGAGAAATATAAGTATTTTGGGGGGTATTTTCCCTACCCGGAAGACAAGACGCTTCGATTCAGTTAACTCCGCCCCTCTCTCCGCTCATTCCACATTCACAGTATTATAAATATAAATATCACTGCAAAAAGTGAAGTTACTTCACATAATGCAGGTATAATCAGTTGACATGTGCAACACAGTTTCATAAATGGCTAACACACACGCTAACACGCGTTTTGATTGACTCACCGCTCAGCATGGCCTCCCCATCATCGGGTGTTTACGTTATGGCCCTCGTGTTGGTTTTAAAAGTGAATCCACTTTGATTCTGGCCAAGGTTCACCAAGCATCCATCAGGTTGGTTGATATAGTAGCTGAATCCCAGAAAGAAATTCCAACTTCTGGGGAGTGCACTCTTCTTTAGGAAGGTTGAATAGTCCTCTCGTAGCCAAACCATGCCAAATGCGCATTCGTGACATTATCGTTCGGTAAGAAAAAAAAAGCAAAAAGAACAGGCGGTGTCCAGAGTAGGTTAGAAAGAGCTCCGTCTTCACAAACAATGCACCCTCTTAAATTTTTTTATTTATTGCTTTCTTACAACAACAACAACAAAAAAAGCTTTTTTATAAATTAAAATCAGGCCGTAAGGCATAACATTATAGACGTAGAGCACTTCTGTTCCCTTGTGACGACACAACTGAACAGCTCAGTGGTTTACCAGGAGAGGGCGGAGCAGCTGCTCAGAGAGCAGGATTCAGGAGGATTACTTAGAACTGCGTGAATGAAGCCAAAAACCGCTCTGGGGTGTTTTTGATAAGGAAATAGCATAACAACATGGTTAAAAACTCCAAAAAGTCGATTTTGCATGATATAGGACCTTTAAAGTCCCAATGGTGCGATCCACCAGGAAAAGTTGGTGTGTGTCAGTATGTGGAGTCCTACTCGGGAATGGTTTGGGGAACCATGTAAAACATTGCACAAATATTTACAAGTTCAAAAAGAAATATAAAGAGAACATGTTGGCAGAGTACGGAAATGAAAAGGAATATTAACAACTGACAACTTTCTTTTTCTTTATGAATAACAAAAGGCAATAAAAGTGCTCAAAGATCATTGCACTTGAAGACGTTAAATTATAACAATAGAGGTGAATGTTTGGAAAGAAAAAATGTATATGGACTTTGAAGGGTATACCTGGGTGAACAATGGAAGAGGTGCTTTTGATACAAGACTGACATAAAACAAACACATTTTTACAGAAGAGCTTGACAATAGATTGTGATCTATTGAAGTACTTACCATTGTTGGTAACATAATGATCAATTGAAGTACTTACTACTTACCATTGTTGATAATATATATATATATATATTTATATATATATATATATTGTATATGTGTATATATGATTATGTATTAAAGTATATTTCTCATATGCAAACTATTTATCTGTTATATCAACTGTCTTTGTAAAAGGAAGCAACCACTGAAGGATCTGGTGGTATGGCGGTGGATGATGGCAGGATGGTGACTGGCCGTATGATGGTTGTGGCTGATCCTGGGTGTGCTGGGGCGGTGGCGTGCCGGTGATGTAGTGAGGTTGTTGTGCGGGGGACGCTATATCTTTCTACAACTATACTGACATGTCGCCACGTGGAAAAAAAATAAAAATAAATTATGATTGGCATAATTGGTTGGAAAAAGAAACGCAAATTCAAATATTGGTTTGATTACTATAAGCCAATATGCATTATTGGAATAATGTTATAAAGAAAGAATAAAGAAAAAAAAAAGAAAGGAAAAAGACAAAAAAAGAAAAGAAAGAAAAAAAAGAAGAAAAAAATAACTCATACAAACCAGACTTTTTTCCTCAAACCAACAAATTGTATTGTGGTCGTACTGACTGAACATGGCGCCCTGTCACTTGTTGGGGGGGGGTTGTGGCTGGCTCAGCTGCTTTGGGGCGTTGCTGGCGTGTCGTTGTGTTGTCGGCTGCAGCTAGGATTGGCTGGGATCGTTGTGCTGTTTGTTGCCATCAGGTTGTCGTGAACTGCCCTGCTACTGGCTCCAATAACATTAATGAAATTATGATACATACAGGGGTGGGAACTTATAAGTTTACTTCCTCCCACTCCTTTTTGAGTTTTTTGTACAGTGTTATGTATATATAGAAGCATGTGGAAATGTCATAAACGCATGTCAAGTTCATAAAAGTTAATGGGGAAAAAAAGTGTGTATGTAATGTACATTGAACTCGGAATAAACAATCAATCAAAACAATTTAAAAAAATGTAATTTTTTGCATTTTCTCCACATTTATTGCTCCTTTGTTTCCTGTGTCGCTTTATTTATTTATTGATTGATTTTAATAATGAAAAGGATGTAATTAACATGTAACACACTACAACATGAGAGCTCTCAGAGTCACTGAGGAGCCATAACCCAAGAGCTCAAACCCAGGGACCAGGGTCTGAGTGAAGCTGGTGTTGAAGGTGCAGAGGTGGATCAGTTCCTCAGAGGAGACTGTGTAGAAGGACAGAGAGCCAGCAGCACAGTCCACATACACCCCTACTGTCCCAGAGGAGGAGGGAGAGTGAGGGAGCCAGGTTTCTTTGTTTTTATGACAAACAGAGAAACCATCTTCAGAGCAGGACAGACTCCAGGACTGATCATTGTGTCCAAACAAACTGTCAAGACCTCGTCCTTTCCTCTTGATTCCTCTGTAAGACACTGATATATGAACCCTCCCTCTCCACTGGACCTCCCAGTAACAGCGCCCAGTCAGACCAGTGTCACACAGAACCTGAGGCCAGTAGCCAAATCTGTCCTGATGATCTGAATACAGCTGCTTCTCTCTCACATGTGTCGCCTTCTTGTTGTTGTCAGACAGTTTGATGTTTGTCTGAGCTGTGTTTGGATCCAGAGAGAGTTGAGTGAAATCTAAGGGAGAGAAAACACAGCAGCAGTTAGTCCCTGTTTGGTGATTGTTGTAAATGTAGATGGTCCTCAGCTGTTGCTCTGTTCAGTCTCTGTGAGACCTGCTGTAGTTCTGATGAGGACTGACAGAGACACAGCTCAGAGGAAACTAAATAATGAAGATCTCTGTCCTACAGGTTTGAGTGAAACATGAGCTCAGTTAAACAGCTCAGACTGGACTCTTCTGGACCTGCTTAAAGACTATATTCAGTTCTGACGCTGTGGACCACAGTCACAGGGACAAATACAACTGAATAAGCATCATGTGTTTTTATGGACACTCCCATGATGCATTGCTTCTATTGTTATCAAATATTAAATTGTCTTTCACAATTATGTTCCAGCATGTTCTATGTTTAAATGTTTTTCTGTTTGTGCTCAGATATTTACACTGAAGGATTTTGTATTAGACATTTTAAATATCGTCAACTGGATTGAGTTTAGTCAAATTCACTTCTATCTTAAACCTTAATCACACCCAAGAACATATTTGTGCTTTTGGACTTTTATTTTTTGCATAACTCCTCCTTTAGGTGCGTAAGAGAAGGCATAAAGGCCAAACGTAGAACAGGAAAGAACTCTCGCACACTGTATACTTGCAACACGAACACGGGTGTTGCAAGTATACAGTGTGCAAGAGTTTGTTCCTGTTTTATGCTAATTTAGTGAAATTTTCCCAGGGGGTGTATTTTTGGATGATCTAAAATAATTTGATGTCATTTGTATTTTTACTCCATTGTAAATACTCATAAAAAAAATACTCAAATTAACGTCCCTTCGACACAAAAATGTAATGTTTAAGAGGCTATAAAAACTGAAGGATTGATATTTTTCCAAACATTTTTTTATTTTATTTTAAAGGTCTGACTCTCCTCTTTCCATACATTATATTATATATATTTTTTTAATTTAACCCTTTAATTGCCAACTTTCTGACCCAAAGTTACAATAGTCCATGTTCCACAACCACAAAAAGTTAAAGGGACTATACATAAGTTTAACCACAAATAAATGTATACAAATTTAAAATTTCTTCCTCACACATGCTCCAGCAATGCCCTGGTGAGTAGAATGAGCCCTGGCCTTTTCACCGCAATTGCCTCTATATGTCTGTAAAGTCACTTAAATAGTTTATGCTTGGGTCGAACAAGCAAACAGCGTAATGCGCGTTCACGCTCAGCTGTAGCGTTAGCTGTAGCGTTAGCTGTAGCGTTAGCTGTAGCGTTAGCTGTATCTCCTCTATACTGACGCTGCAGCGCGAGTGGTAACTTCGGAGGGATGGATTTAGCGGAGAATAAGAGGAGACCGGCTTCAAGCACCATCGAAACTCCAGCCCAGACCCCAAATAACGAAAAGAAACGAAGAGTTTATTCGAGTGTGACAAAAAAGGCAAAAGTCGAGTCTGATCGGCGTAGGCAAAGAACCAGAGTAAACATCGGAAAATGTTGAGAGAATCTCTCAAAAGACCCGCAGCTTATTTTTGCTTGAAAGGTAAGAAATTATTACTAAATACGTGGGAGAAAAGTGTAGTTGATGTTTTCAAAACAACGGTGTCCGACTGTCCGTGCATGTTGTACAAACTTCACTGAAACAAGCCATAAATAATCATATTTGGAAGTTACCAAAAGAGTTGATCTAATAGTTTTATACCTACAGAGAAGTTGTGTAATATTAGTAGCAGACTAGTAGTGTCAGTAATAACAGTAATTGTGCTGTACCTACAAAACATTTGAGTAGTAACAGTGGTAATGGTGCTGTATTTACAATGGCAAACATAATGTTGCTAATTTTAGCTTTTCTTGGCCGCAAAATAAGCCTGACTGTTCACGGATTTATAAGCAGTGAAACGACTACAAAAAGTGAACATGTGCCGTTTACAATATAGTTTACGAGTTAGCTACGCTAACTTTGGCAGAGGGAATTGAAGAGACGATTTTGGCTTTTCCTAGTAGCATTTCTACCGGTGGAAATATTTTATTATTTCAATTAGGCCTGCGTTTATGCATAGAAAGTATACGAGTATTTTTTTTCCTCCTTCAAACGTCAATTATTCGTTTATATTAGAGCTGGTAAAGATTAATTTTTTTTTAATAGTTAACTTTTTGAAAATTAACGATTAATTAATAGTTAATTTTTGTTAATTTTTGTTGCAAGTCCAAAGAGTGTAAACTTTGGTTCAGGTCAATAAACCTGCCAACGTTAACATCTCTGATCAGCTGGAACCACAGAACCACTCATATCTGTGAGCACCCAAGGACCACACGGTCCACCTGGAGATCAACTGAGCGCAGAGTGCGCACTGAGCCATGGGCACTTGCCCGGTCAATTTAGCCTCACAGTAAATGATAGCTATCCGTTAGCTTTGTAGGTTTTAGCTTGTAGATGCTCTCACGTTTCACGCGGCTATTTTCAAATATGAAAGCTACAGTCGTCACAAACTTGGATTAGTTTGGTGCACAGTGTCATGCACAGCTGTGCGCTGTAACTTTGTTGTTGTTGTGCAGACTGATGCATGAGCCGCTACCGCTAGCTACTAAGTAAAAAGCCGTAAAAGTTCACATGTACAGTGGTATAACTTTCACCTCACCGTGCGATGTCTCATACGGTTCACCGCCCTCAGTGGTGCGTCTGTTGGAGCGGGTTAGCGAGTCAACGAGGCTACAGTCAGCCGGTGGATGCGGGCGACTGTTGCGCTGCCCAGGTGAAGTGAGCGAGTGCGGGCAGCGGAGCTCACTCAGCCTGGAGCTGGAGGCTCCTACGGCTGCGGCCACGGGGAAAGTGGCATATTTGACGGAACCAGTGAACTTTTACAGCCTGTGCATAGTTTACGCGTTACACAGATCTAAAAAAAAGATTAATCGTTAAAAAATATTTTAATAGTTAAAATTCATTAATCGTTAACGATTAAATTAATAGTTAACTTCCGCAGCCCTAGTTTATATGTATTACTTCTTCACTCGATTCACTTTGCTGCATTTGCTCAAGTATTTAATCTTGGAAAACATTCACTCAAACTGATTTGGTCTAAATATCTTACAAAACAGTAACGTTTCTTACCTCAGTTTAAGTCATGCCTGCAAATCTGTAAATTGACCAGGATGGGACTGTTATTTCTGGTGCTCGTAAAGCCTGAGCGCCTCATGCACGAGCTTATCATCAAGGCTGCAGTTACGCGTTTGGCCTGAGGGGGCAATTGCGAGTACAAAACTGCTAAACTCCACAGAGCCCCTTTAAATATTTTTAAGATTTTAAAGGCAAAATGGGAAATTTCTGGTCTGGCTGATGTGGCCTGATGTCTGTGTAAGACGAAGGATTTGTTTCTAAATTTTAGTTAAAAACTCCCTTTGTGGGTGCTTCGACACAAAAATGTGTTTGTAAGCTATAATAACATACAAGAACAATATTTTTTTTTAACTTTTTCTTTCATATTGAAGGTCTAACTCTCCTCTTGTCATACATATACAAATATTAGGGATGTTGAAAAATATCGATCCGCCGATATATCGCCATACTATGTCACGCGATTTTCGTATTGATCCAAAAAGCGCCCGTATCGATATTTAAACATATATGTGACCGGAATCACAGGAATCAGGGACATAAGTCGATTTTGGGCATTTTGAGATTTTCACAGATTATTAAAGTGTAGTCTCCAAGCTTTTGTAATGTCAAAATATATTTGCCATGCACATGTTTAAACGGCTGAAGTGAATGTCTGTGCTATGACCTCAGGTCATGTCACAGATAGAGACTAGGCCTTGGGATAGCGCGTACATGCAGAGACACAACAGATATGTTGACGCAGCCTATCATGTCTTGTCTTCCTTATACGTACGAGGACGGTATAAGTATGTGCCGGAGGGTGAAAGAGGGCAGAGCACTGTGAGCCCGCCATGTTGCTGTGTGTGTTCTCCCTGTGTTAAGACAATAAATGACCACTTGATTCAGACTTCAACTCTCGTTTACATTTTTCCTTTACGTTATTAGATATACGAAAAATGTTTTTACACTTTCCAACGATGTGTAACACATGGAAATCTGATCATATTTGGAGGTGTAGCGGTGATTTGAAGTTAACAGCTCCAAAAAGGCCAAAGGGCTGAAAAACCTCTCTGCCATTCTCACCTCTCTGCTGTTGGGAGTGACAATAGGGCTCATTTACAGTGCATCCGGAAAGCATTCACGGCACTTCACTTTTTTCACATTTTGTTATGTTTACAACCCTAAACGTAAAGATTTTATTTTGAATTTTTACTTAAAGTTCACACACAAGCAACAGAAAACTGTGAAGTGAAAGCAAAATGATACATAATTCTGTTATTTTTCAAAAAATAGAAACGTGAAAAGTGGGGTGTGCATAAGTATTCATACAGCATTGTCTGAGTGCATTAAATTACCTTTATAACATTCCTAATGACTGCAGAATGTTCACACCTTGCCCTAACCATTAAATAGAGGCCACCTGTGCGTAATAGGCAATTTAATGCACTCCGGAAATGCGTTATGAATACTTATGCACGCCCCACTTTTCACTTTTCTATTTTTTGAAAAATAACAGAATCATGTATCATTTTGCTTTCACTTCACAGTTGTTTGTTACTTGTGTGTGAACTTTCAGTAAAAAATTCAAAATAAAATCTTTACGTTTAGGGTTGTAAACATAACAAAATGTGAAAAAAGTGAAGCGCTGTGAATACTTTCCGGATGCACTGTACATCTCATTGGGATAAGCCACACCCCCTGTCAAACTCCCCCTCAAAGCATTAAAAAAAAAAGGGAGGGAGCAGAAAGGTTATTGCTTCCACAACAAACCATTGTTTACCAGTTTCATTATGTGTATTAGAATAGATTTTATTGCCATAGTCATTTTTTGCTAATGATAAATAATAAGCAATAAACTATGGGGGAAAAAGAATATATCAGTCAATAAAGCAAATCACTCAAACATTGCTTAGAGAGCGCTTTTCATACCAGAATGATACCATGCTGTATGAATACTTGTGCACTCCCCACTTTTCTATTTAAAAAAAAAAACAGAATCATGTATCATTTTGCTTTCACTTCACAGTTGTCTGTTACTTGTGTGTGAAGTTTCAGTAAAAAGTTCAACATAAAATCTTTATGTTTATGGTTGTAAACATGACAATGTACAGTGAAAATCCTGCTGCACGCTTCTCCCCAGTCCCTCCCTGTGTCAGCTCCAGCCTCAGGCTGAGAGAGAGTTACAGACATAACTGAAGTTATAACTTTAGAAAAAACGCCAGTACTGTTTTAGTAATGCACATACAGGAAAGGAAAAGGCCGAAATCATACCGCCTTTGCTCTGCCCAATCCCGTCAGACCTTGGAAGCTAAGCAGGGAAGGGCCTGGTCGGTACTTGGATGGGAGACCGTTTGGAAACACCAGGAAGCCTAGCGAATGTAGTGAGTGAGTGAGTGGTTGGTGGTGGTCGGAGGGGCCGATGGCGCAGACTGGTTGCCTCGCTTCCGTCAGTCTACCCCAGGGCAGCTGTGGCTACAACAGTGGCTTACCACCACCGAGTATGGAGTGAATGAATAATGACAACAGTGTAGCGCTTTGAGAAACTTGGTAATACAGGCTTGTAAAGCGCAATACAAGTCTAAGGCATTATTATTATTATTACATCACGACGTATCGCAGCACGTGGTCGTATTGTGTTTTACGTTTCACTGCACAAGTTACCCAATTGTACCTGGGCATAAAACCGAAAATATGAAGCGGATCTCTCTCAAATAAGAAGTGGCTGAAAGCTAGGGATGCGCTGACTACATTTATGGAGTAGTTTAAGTTTGTAGAGATCTTGATCTTGTGTAAATAGCAGGTTAATTCCTCGTGACTAGATCACTGTCTCCCATGCTAACACTGGTGTTCCGGTTCTCGCCGTGACCATGTGATGATGTGATGTTTACATTTTGCGCGAGCTCGGCACATGGTTATTTCATAAAATATCGTAGCTAGCTGTGCGCCACCATGGCCAATTACCTGTTGTGGACCTGCTGTCTCCCCCTGAAGTCGACAGGAACAGGAACGGATTGCTACGAAAATTGTGTATAATGTTCAAGATAACTGTACTGACATTGAGATAAAAGGTAATAAAGGCTTCAGTCTTACCATATGAGTGCATTGGCGTCTTTTACACTACACGCAAAGAATAATAATTAAAAGAATAATCACTCTCTCAACCAGTCTCGAACTCACTCCACGTGTTTGAAAAAGGTGTTCTTCAGGACACCTGCGCTAACCCCTACACTACAGCGCCACACCAAGTTTTGTCTTAATGCTTGTATTTATCAGATATTCTGTACCCATCACAGCAAGCCATGCCATTCCATCGGCCATGTCAAAATGTGACAGTCACCAATTGACATGGGATGTTATTGTACGACGAGGCTGCGTCCTTTCCTCATCCTGTTAATGCATATATGTGCGCCTGAGATCGCTGGTGACACTGTTTGCAGCAGTTGGCTGTCGATAGAGATTTTACGATCTAAAAGCCACAAAATAGCAGAAGCTCTAATCAACATGGTGGCCTATGCACCCATTTGACCACAGTGTGTCGCTGTTGTACTACAAACTTTTGCCAATGGAATTTAGCTTATTTGTGCAGATGACTTTTTAACAAGAGGCCCCATACAAGCATCATCTCCTCATCATTAACATCAAACCTATTCAGAGGAATCCTGAATAGGCGTAAAGTTCAGCTCTGCATTTATGGACCAATCTTTTCAGCTCTGCTCCGTCGAAATTCGAACAGCGACACCCTGTGGTCAAATGGGTGCATAGGCCACCATGTTGATATATTAGTTTCACATTTTAAGTTGAATTACAGAATTAAAATAACTTTTTCATGATATTCTAATTATATGACGAGCACAGATAAATAAATAGATAAAATGTATTTGACACAAATCTAATGAAGGCGTGCTAGTTTACTGAATAGTTGATTCCAAAGTAGTAAAAATAATCTCAATAATCGTCTAATGCTTCAATATCGGGATATATCGTATCGTATCGCGACCTGTGTATCGGGATACGTATCGTATCGCCTGAGACTAGGCGATACACACCCCTAAAAAATATTATAACTTTTTATATATTTGAACCCTTTTATTGCCAACTTTCTGTCGCAAAGTCACTCAGGTGTAATTACCATTGTGGACTCATTTATTTACATAGTAGCCCATAGACTTACATTGCAATCCCTACTTTTCAAACCACAACTATAAAGGAATTAAAAATGTCATTTCAAACGTCTGCATATTTTCTGAATCTTGAGGCCAGTTTCTTTCACCATGAGGTCATGTTTACCTAGTATGGCAAGAGGAAGAACATGCCTGTTTGTTTGTTTGTTTCGTTTTATGATCAATGGAGCTAGCAGAGACTTCCCATTGAAGCCCATCTGCTGCACAAACCAAATATGTTTTGAAATACTTTTTTTCTCATTTATTACACCAGCATTTGTCCTCATAATATAAAATATTTTTTTCAACACTTTTTTTTTTGTCCATACAGCTGCTCCTCAAATCTTATGGTCTTTATTTGCTACTGCAAATTTTTATTTTTTTGTTCAAATACTAGTTGAAAAAGCTCTAACTTAACTTTTTTAAATGTGTGAATAAGGGTTAACTCAACTTAAAATAGTAGAACTGGGAAAAAACTACTTAGAAATAAAGTAAATAAGAAATGTTTGTTTCTCAAATGCAGTGAATCAAACTTAATCAAACTTTAAAAAGGTCAGACTTACGTGTCCAAACTGGATCCATCCATCGTTCTCCAGCAGGACTCAGTCTGAAACACAAACATCAGGCTCAAACACAGTTTCAGCAGAAGCTCTGGATACAAACTAAGTTGGTGTTTTATGTTCTTTAAAAAACATGTTCAGTAATAACTGTCCTCACCTGAGAGTGGAGAGTGAGCAGTGGGGATCCTCCTGTAGAGCAGTCAGGAGCTTTACTCCTGTGTCTCCTGGATGGTTGAAGCGGAGGTCCAGGTCTGTCAGATGGGAGGGGTTGGACCTCAGAGCTGAGGCCAGAGCAGCACAGCCTTCCTCTGAGATCAGACACCCTGACAGTCTGAACACACAGGGTTAAACAGAGTCATAGAAATGACAAACTCACAGAGATGAAGAGTAAACCCTCTGACCTGAGCTGCTGCAGTTTACAGTGAGGACTCTTCAGTCCAACAGACAACATCTTCAGCCCCGAGTCCTTCAGGTCGTTGTTACTGAGATCCAGGACTGTCAGACTAGAGGAGCTGAGGACTGAGGACAGAGCTTCACAGCTGCTCTCTGACAGGTTACAGCTGCTCAGTCTGGAGAGAACACACTGTTTTAGGAGAAGTTTAGAAGGTTCATACTTACATAGACCTCACTCACAGAGCTTTGTTGGAGGCTTTGACCACTGGCAGCAGCCTCAGCAGAGCCTCCTCTGAAGCACAGTATTTCTTCAGCTCAAACTGCTCCAGAGCTTCTTCTGATGACAGTAAGATGAAGGCCAGAGCTGACCACTGAGCAGGAGACAGTCCACCTTTAGACAGACGTCCTGATCTCAGGTACTGTTGGACCTGCTCCACCAGAGAACCATCATTCAGTTCATTCAGACAGTGGAGCAGGTTGATGCTTCTCTCTGCAGACACTTCCTCACTCAGCTTCTGCTTGATGTACTCAGCTGTTTTCTGATTGGTCTGGGAGCTACTTCCTGTCTGTGTCAGCAGACCTTGGAGAAGCTCTGATTGGTCGGCAGTGAAAGACCCAAGAGGAAGCGCAGGAACAAGTCCAGGTGTCCGTTTGGACTCTGTAAGGCCTGGTCCACAGCAATCTGGTGAAGGAGATTTAGTTCTCTGTTAAAACTGAACATTGTAGATGATGCTGTGGAGAGCAGGTTGAAACCAGTGTGGATGAAGGTCTGATGGACGTGAAGAGCAGCCAGAAACTCCAGCACACTCAGATGGATAAAGCAGTAGACCTTGTCCTGGTACAGGCCTGGCTCCTCTCTAAAGACCTGTGTGAAGACTCCGGAGTACACTGAGGCGGCTGCAGCGTCCAGCCCACACTCGCTCAGGTCACTCTCGTAGAAGATCAGGTTTCCTTTCTGCAGCTGCTCAAAGGCCAGTTTTCCCAGAGACTGCACCATCTTCATGGTCTCTGGACTCCAGTGTGGGTCTGTCTCAGATCCTCCTTCATACTTGATGTTCTTGACTTTGGCCTGAACCACCAGGAAGTGGATGTACATCTGAGTCAGGGTCTTGGGCAGCTCTGCTCTCTCTCTGGTTTTCAGCACATGCTCCAGGACTGTGGAGAGGATCCAGCAGAAGACTGGCATGAAGCACATGATGTGGAGGCTTCGGGACGTCTTGATGTGGGAGATGATTGTGTGGGCCTCGTCTCTGAACCTGTTCCTGAAGTACTGCTCCTTCTGTGGGTCGCTGAACCCTCGCACCTCTGTCACCATGGAGACGCACTCAGCAGGGATCTGATTGGCCGCCGCGGGGCGTGTGGTTATCCAGAGGCGAGCGGAGGGAAGCAGGCTCCCCCTGATGAGGTTCACCAGCAGCTCCTCCACTGAGGCGCTCTCTGTGGGCTCCGTCAGGGCCTTGGTTTGGGTGAAGTCCAGAGGAAGTCTGCACTCGTCCAGACCGTCCAAGATGAAGAGCAGCTGCAGCTCTTCAAAGCTGCTCACTTCTTCTGTTCCTCTAAAGAAGTGATGGAGCAGCTGCACCAGGCTGAAGCTCCTGTCCTTCAGCACATTGAGTGCTCTGAAAGTGAAGGGGAACAGCAGCTGGACGTCCTGGTGGGCTTTGCCTTCAGCCCAGTCCAGACTGAACTTCTGAGTGAGCAGTGTTTTCCCGATGCCAGCCACTCCCTTTGTCAGCACTGTTCTGACGGGCGCCTCTGTGTCCGCGGGGCCTTTAAACATGTCTTCACATGTGATGGTCTTCTCTGCTCCGCCTGGTTTCCTGGAGGCTGTTTCCATGTGTCTGACCTCATGTTCCTGGTTGACCTCTGAGGCCCCTCCCTCTGTGATGTAGAGCTCTGTGTAGATCTGCTGCAGGAGGGCGGGGCTTCCTGCTTTAGCCACACCCTCAAACACACACTGACACTTCTGCTGGAGCTCACGCTTCAGTTTACGCTGAAGATGGTCACGCTTCAGTTTACGCTGAAGAACTCCAGAACATCTCCCTGAATGAAGAAGGAAGAAAGAACTTTATCTATATAGCACCTTTCACAGACATAGGCCCCGGTCTTGTATTTTCAAACACAGACTATAGAGCAACATTTTGCGCTTATTACGAGTGCACTTTCAGATCTTGCTACTCCAAACTTTGCATATTTTAGTGGGAAGTACGTGGGGTGGAGAAACACTCATAGCTTTAGCTTACGATGGGTTTAATAATATAATGCTTAAAGAAGAAAACAAGGCAGTGCGATGTAAATGAGGAAATGAATGAGAGACGCCATCAGAGACCCCACTCAGTACTGCTTGTAATAAACCACGCCTCAGTCCTTTCTAGGCCACGCCCTCTCGCAAGTGGCAAAGGCGCATCGCGCAACAGACCCGTCACTCGGAAAATATGATATCGCTTGACAACACAAGTTCTGGCCCATAGTCACAAAGCACTTTACATGAGACAAATTTACATTCACTCCATTCTCAGCGGTGTTTAGTTTCCCTTGCACAGTTCTTTTTTTTTTAGCCTTTATTTAACCAGGTTAGTCCCATTGAGATCTTAGATCTCTTTTACAAGAGAGACGTGGCCAAGATGGGCAGCAACACATGGTTTCCATTCATTTAAAAACATACACTGCATTAGTTAAAACATTCACACAGATGAGCTGGACTGGATTGACATTGTTATGGCAAGATATGTTTAACACACGCTTAATGGCTGAAGTATATGTCTGTGCTATGACAGGTCATGTCACAGATAGAGAATAGGCCTTGGGGGATACGCACATGCGTCACATGCAGAGATACAACGTAACTGTTGGCGCCAGCCTGTTATGTCTGGCGGTCTGATACGGGTGATCACTGTATAAATATACAACGGATTGTGTAAAAGGGCAGAGCACTGTGAGCCCGCCATGTTGCTGTGTGTGTGTTCTCCCTGTGTTTAAGACAATAAATGACCACTTGATTCAGACTTCAACTCTCGTTTACATTTTTCTTTTACGATTATTAGATATACGAAAAATGTCTTTTACAATTGGCGTCACGAACAGTATTCCACGTGTGATCGTTCCAGAAGGGACCCGGTAGGTCCGGCCGACCTGGGGGACATCCTCCACCTCTGTACCTCGCTTGGAAAAACTCAGCTGGAGAAGGGAGGGCTGGGAAACCCTTCTGGGACCACCACCGATGGGATTCGAGGGAAAACAAGAACCTAAGCTATGGTGAGTGTTATGTCTGAGATCGAGTGTGTCTTAAACCAGGTCTGTTTGGTATGTTAAACAGCTAAACGATAACAAGGCCAGCTGTGGCCGCAGTCCTCGCTCAGGCGGCCGGTTATGTGTTTCTCGCTCATGGGCCATACAAGGGAGTGGAATGCACGATTTTTGAAAAGACTAACCAGTGGTTAGTGTCTTCCACCAATTTTTACCTTAGGTTAAGGGAAAAGTTGAGGCCGGGAAACGAAAAAAATCTAAACTGGGTGTAGTGTCTTCCACCAATTTTTACCTTAGGTTATGGGGAAAGTTGAGGCCGGGAAACAAAAATCTATACAGTGTTTAGTGTCTTCCACTGTATGTGGGAAGGCGGTTACGGTGTAACCTTTAGCGATTAGTTCTACCTCTTGAGACGTCCTGAGCATAGACTGTCGCAAGTCCATTTGGAAATGGGGCGCAATACTTCAAAATGTGCGGTCGACATTCCTGATACTCCTGTTGTATGTGCCATGAGGCGGAAGTTCGGAGCTGAGAGCTTGGACTGTCTCCCGGTGTGGACCACAAAGTTTGGGTTTCCTAGAGGAGGATCTTTTAGCCTGAAACAGTTAGATCAACTAAAAGGAAAATTAGAAGCTGAACGAATCAGACTTCTTGGTGTAAAACTGATCCGAAATGGAGACATGAAAGCGATGTACAATCACGAAAAATGGCTGAAAGTTTGGGTTGAGGAAGCCGAACGTAGAGATAAAAAGAAAACATTGAAGCAAACGCTATCACAGGCCCCCCCCTCCCTTCTGCAAGGAGAGGAAACGAAGAGAAACATCGAAGAGTTCTCCCCGTTTCCTGCGATGCAGGGGCAGAAGGAAGTTATGCCTTGTCCCCCTGCTCTCCCCCAGCGCGGGCCAACGGGCCCGTGTTGGGGTCCGGAAAACACGGTTGTTACAGAACCTTATGTTGCACCTAGGACACACACGAACACAAACCCATTTAACACTGGTACCAGTTCTTGTAGCCAAACATGTGAACCTGCCCAAGGACAATTTACTGCTGTTTTTCCTGTTTATCCTTGGCAGGAAATGAAGTCGGCGTCACAGGTGCGAGCGGACCTCGATCTGGACTCCTGCCCACTGGTCCGGCCCCCGCAGAATCAGCCGAGAGTGCCCGACCAACCCCCAAGCTATGCCCCTGCCCCAACCATGATGGCCTCTGACCCTGACCATCTGCTGACCCCGCCCCATGGCTCCCTTGGACAGCTTGCCACGAGTAGCGCCCCTGCCGTGCCACAGCCAGCCCCACGTCTCTCAGTGTCCCAACGAGAGGCTGGGGGCCCCAAAGACAGTGACAAAGACAGTGACGACGAGGTCGTGGTCTCGGTAACTAAAAAAGGCAAAAAAGGGGGACCCGTGTCAGGACAGACCCTGAAAGCAATCTGCGTGCGGAACCGGCCAAAGTCCAACATCTGCAGCTGCCTATGATTGAAGTGGCTGGAGTCAATGGTGCCACGTTGGTGTATCGTGCATGGGGTCACGATGATATGAGAGCAGCTGCGAACAATCTCCCCTGTCCGAGAATGGACGGCAGCAAGTTTGCGGAGGAACTGAGAATGTTTTGCAAACAACACATGCCCTCTGGATATGAGCTCAAAAGAATTATGGCGTACAAGCTGAGTCCTGCTGAGGTGGAAGAACTCAGCGACTCTATGCCGAGTGACGACCTGCGCCCAAATGCCCCAGAGGACGCTATGCACATGACGGCACGGACCGTCCCATCGGGGGTTGAAAGAACTCCGTATGTACGAGCAGTGCATGACCTCTGCACGAAGATAGAACAAGTTTTCCCACTGAGAGCTGACTCGTCCCAGATTACAGCATGTAAACAGGCGGCCCACGAGTCCTCAGCTGATTTTATTGTGAGGATGACTCAAGTGTTTAACACACACAGTGGGGTCAAACCATCTGCTGACCCCCTGACGCAGGCTGAATATGAGAGACGACTGGCCGCCGCCCTTCTGGGAGGGCTGCATCCGGAGGTGTACAAGAGAGTGTGCGCTTCGTACGTGGGGGCGCATGAGGACCCTAAGGTGGACGAGGTAAAGCGCCACGCAAAACATGCGTACAAAACACTAATGGACAAAAAGGAAAAGGACGATATCAAATCCAAGAAAGATATGGAAAAAGCAACGCTCATGATGTTCAAAGCAGTTGAACGCAACTTCGAGGGTTTTAACAAAGGAAGCCCTCAGAGGAAGAACAGAGGAAAAAACAGGAAACCATGGGGCCCAGGCCGTAGCTCCCATACCCCGAATCGCCAGCAGGCACTAAAGGATGGAGCATGCTTCAACTGTGGAAGTCTGGAGCACTGGGCTAGCGACTGTCCTGAGCTGAAAGAGGTGGACAACAACAATGCCACTGGCACAGAAACAAGAGATACACGTAGGCCCCGGTCCCGTCCTGGTAAAATAAATAATAACAACAGAAACGGGGCCACGAGGAGACACTCTGAGGAGGAGGATTGACTGGGCATGGAGGACAGATCGGGCAAAGCACGCACTTCGGACGGCCGGACATCAATCTCAGCGTCGGGCGGTAATGTATGCCTTTCTTTGTTGCACACAGCGCCCACTCACCTTGTGTACAATGAAACTGATATTGGGGTGTATCCATGTGTTGACAAATGCAAACAAACATTCCCTGAATACACCATGATTGTAGCTGGCGAAAATATAACATTTCTTGTGGATTCAGGGGCTACTAATTCTGTGATCCGAGTTAGTAGCTTGACGTCAAAACCCAAGCTGAGTGGCCGCGTGGTAACGTCGATTGGTGTGTCGGGCGAGAAACTGTCTGAGACATACACATCTCCTATAAATTGTAAAGATGCTGAAGGGAATAGTTTCAAACATGCATTTCTCTATTCACCATATTGCCCGGTAAATTTGCTCGGACGAGATTTGATGGTACGATTGGGCCTGCAACAAACTCATGGTGTTACGCGCGTGACTTTCTTGCAGACTTTGGAGCAGCGAAGGGAGGGGTCGGAGTGTTCTCACAGTTTTCTCAGTGTGGAGGAGGCGGCCGATTTAGAAGTATTAAAACAGGTACCGGACTCCTTGTGGTCAAAAAGCCCGACAGACATCGGACTAATTAAAAACTGTGAGCCAGTTGTGATTACTCCGAGGTCTGACTACAGACCCAATTTGAAACAATACCCGTTGAGTAAAGAGGCCGTGGCGGGAATTGCACCGGTTATCAAAGCAATGACTGACGCGGGGATCTTTGTGGAAGCTCCCTTGTCTCCTGTGCGCACGCCCATCTGGCCGATCACAAAAAGGGGTGCGGTGGGGAGAGACGTAAAATGGAGAATGATCAATGATTTGAAAGCGGTGAACGCTGCTGTTGTTCCTGTTGCGTCATCAGTACCAAATGCATACACTATTTTGTCACAGATTCCTCCGGAGGCCCGGTTTTTTTCAGTAGTTGACTTGGCGAACGCGTTTTTTTCTGTGCCAGTCCACGAGGACTCACAGTTTTGGTTCACGTTTGAATTTAATGGAAAAAAACTCAAATCGCGGCGATTGTTACAAGGTTTTGTCTCGTCACCTGACCTGTTCAATGTGGCGCTGAATCGTTCTTTAGAGTCGTTGACGTTGTCTGAAGGGTCTGAATTAATTGTGTATGTGGATGACATAATGATAACGAGTCCCAACAGGAAGCAGTGTGAGAGGGACACCATCAAGCTGTTGCAACATCTGGCGGAAAATGGTCACAAGGCCAGTTTGGCCAAGCTGCAGTTTGTGCAAGAGAAGGTTGTATTTCTGGGTCATGAGATCACTGCGGAAGGCAAAACACTGACGCAGAAGCGCGTTTCTGCTATTCAGAATATCCCAAAACCTCGCACAAAAAAACAGGTCATGTCATTTCTAGGAATGACGTCATACTGCCGCCAGTTCATTGCAAATTACTCTCTCATAGAGGCGCCTCTGTCGTCCATTGTACATGGCAAGGATTTAAAGCCGAACGACGGTGTGCAATGGACGCCAGAGGCGGAAAAAGCGTTTGTGGAGCTGAAGATAGCTCTGCAACGCCCCCCCACACTGGGGCTCCCAGACCAAAGCAGGCCATTCACACAAACCGTGGATGTGAAAGAGGGATTTATGGTTTCTCTCTTGTTGCAAGATTTCGGGGGACGCCCCAGACCAGTAGCTTATTTGTCAGCAAAACTTGATCCAGTAGCGGCAGGCCTGCCGGTCTGTCTGCGTGCGGTGGCGGCCGCTGAGAAAGCTGTTCTCGCATCACGTGACTTTGTAGGCTATGCTCCTTTGACTCTGCTTGTGCCACATGCTGTGTCTATGATCTTGCTAGAACAGAAAACTTCGCACCTGTCGCCTGCACGCTGGCTTCGCTACAATGCTGTGCTTCTTGAACTTCCAAATGTCACTGTGAAGAGAGTGGGGGCACTTAACCCTGCGTCACTTCTTCCCATTCCCACAGATGGAGATGAACACTGCTGTATAGCTGCAATTGAAGAGGTCTGCACGCCACGTGCTGACCTCTCTGATGTGCCGCTGATTAACCCCGAACATGTTCTGTTTGTAGATGGGTCTGCATCCCGAGACCCAGAAACGGGCAAAAATCGGGTGGGGTTTGCTGTATGTTCTGAGTTCGACACCATTGTGTCGGGCCCTCTGTCTTCTCGTTTTTCAGCACAGACTGCTGAACTGAAGGCTCTCACCGAGGCGTGTAAATGGGCAAAGGATAAAACACTAACCGTGTACACGGACTCACGTTATGCTTTTATGATTTGTCATGCATGGGCATCTTTGTGGAAGTTGCGTAACTTTCTAAAGTCAGATGGAAAGCCCATTTTAAACTCTGCACAAGTGGCAGACTTGTTGAAGGCCATTCTGCTGCCAAAGGAGATAGCAGTGGTGTGGTGCAAAGCACACACAAGGGGACGAGATAACGTGGCGAGAGGTAACGAGAGGGCAGACGCTGCTGCCAAAGCAGCGGCTTTTTGCTCCTCTCGCCCGCACGAACAAGTGTTTGTCCAACAGGAAACTAATGATGACGTGTTTTCTTCCCTTTGTGAAATGCAAACCTTTGCAGGTACAGACGAGGTGAAACTGTGGAAGGAAAACGGGGCATACGAGCAAGACAATGTTTTGTATGGCCCTGACAAGAAACCTTGTTTACCCAAACATTTTTTCAGACACTTTGCTGTTCTAGCACACGGGATGGATCATGCCTCAAAGGGAGGCATGACGAACATCATCCGAGAAAACTGGTACACGAGGGGGTTCTCTGCGTACGCACAGAAATTCTGTGAGAGATGTGCCATCTGTATGTCGTATAACCCAGGTAAGGCCAAAATCATTCCTCTTGCAGCACACCCAGCACCTGCAAGGCCCTTCCAGCACGTGATGATGGATTTCATTTAATTGAATCCGGTTGGAGGTAAGAAGTATTGCCTTGTGCTTGTTGACATGTTTTCAAAATGGACCGAGGCTTTCCCATGCAAACATGCCTCGGCTAACAGCGTAGCCAAAGCCCTGCTGTCAGAGATAGTGCCGAGGTGGGGAGTTCCAGAAAAACTGTCCAGTGACAATGGGGCACATTTCGTGAATGCGGCTGTACAACAGGTGAGTGCTTTCCTAGGTATTGATCTACGACGGCATTGCGCGTATTGGCCCCGGGCAGGAGGCGCCGCTGAGCGAGCCAACGGTGCGTTGAAACTCAAATTGACAAAATGTTGTGAGCAAACGGGGCTGACGTGGGTGCAGGCCTTGCCAATAGCACTCATGTACATGCGGATGCGAGTAAGAGAAAGGGCCCGGCTGAGTCCCTTCGAAGTACTCTTTGCACGCCCCCCCGGATGGGACTGGGACCTCCACAGGGGAGGTCCCTTCCGCAGACCTCATTGTGTGACGACGCAATGGTAAGTTACTGCAAGGTTTTGCATGGATTGGTGTGTGATATTTCTGCACAGGTTAGAGCGACTCTACCGAAGGAGGCGGAATCCACGCTGCATGCCATCCTCCCAGGAGACCTTATCTTGGTGAAGGAGACGAGGAGGAAACACTGGCGCTCCAAGCGATGGCTGGGACCATTTCGGGTGCTACTGATAACGGAGACGGCGGTGAAGGTCGCGGAGAGGGCCACGTGGGTCCACGCCTCGCACTGTCGGGTGGTACCAAGTCTGGGGGAAGGAGCACGGTCACACAGGGGCGGTGACAGCGCGCTGCATGAGGTTGGCTTGCAGAGAACCTCCAACAAAAGAGGGTGGTGCTCTAAAGCAGACCCCGGCGGTGGATCTGAAACGGGCCGGCGTGCAGTTTCCAACGTGGAAGACAACTCACCAGTGCCACAACCACAACGGGTGCTGAGACCGAGGCCTTGTGAGAAGCAATACAAGGTATAGCTGCTTACTTCATCTGACCTGGTGGGATGCGGAGACGACCTTTTGCTACCATGCCTGCGATGGAGCGCTTGGTGGAGGAGAGGGATGCGGAGCAGCCACGAGTGGGCGGTGCAAGGCGCCGCTGGCTGTGGGTTGCGTTCTGGGCGCTGCTGTTGGTGGCTTTGCTGATGTGGCTGATGTCGGTGGCTGGCCCCCCTGTTGGCCATGATGGCCGGCGGGGAAATGCGTTGCGCGTGCAAATGAGACGCACCTCGCACGACGATGTATGGATGGACGCGCTGATGAAGGCTTACAATCACTCAACTGCATATACGATGAATATGTGGTACCAATATGCTAGGTATATTGCCAAAAGCCACAATAGGTCATCGTGTTACGTCTGCAGCTTTCTTCCTATGGCAGCAAATGCCCCTCATGTCACTCCCTTGCCAGTGCCGAATCATGAGAAATATTTTCCTGAGACACTAAGATCGGTGAAAAACCCAAGGGCGCTCAGGAACATTGTGTTTGATTGGACAAACACTGAAGTGACTATCCCGGACACACAAAACTTGACTGATAGCAGCAGAGGACTGAAATACACGGAAAAGCCCGGGCGAGAGCCGCTTTTCGGCCCGGTGCATATACGACCGGGGTCTAAGTTTGTCTGCTTTGTGCCTACTCACAGCATGTCCCGAGCGGTCTTTGCGGCAGCCACACGAGGGCACCATGCATTGGCGGACGGCCCGGTGTATGTTGGGAAAATCCCAATGGAGTATTGTGCCGAAGTGTATTCACCTTGCACGTATTTGAAAGGGACTACACAGTTGGATACGTCACAAGTGTTGCTCGGAACTGAATGTTTACCGTATTTTACAATGCCGGACATTTTGGGCACCGTGCCTAATAATGATGCAATGTATCTGTGTGGTTATAACATGTATGACTGTCTGCCTCCGGGGTGGCAGGGCCGTTGCGCTATCGTCCTGGCCGCTGATCATAGTTACATTGTCAGCGCCGGGGAGATGGCGGATACACTCGGTCATCCTCGAGTTAGAGTCACTCATCATTATCACGACCGGTATAAAAGGGAGTGGGCCCCACATGACCCTGTATGGGGGTCAGACGTTCCTGCTGAACATAAACTGTGGACCACGTCACAGAAGGTTATGTTGGCTCTTTTTCCTAGTATTGGTGTAGGGAAAACTATGCTACGAGTGGAGACTCTTAGCTATAGACTCACAGGGTTTATTAATGTTACTATTAGGTCCATGGAGGCGCAGAGGGCTGAATTGCGTGGTCTGAGAGCTATGACGCTGCAGAATCGTATAGTCCTAGACCAAATTACTGCGGCCCAGGGTGGTGTGTGTGCGATGATTCATCAGTCCTGTTGTACTTTCATTCCAGCTAACGATGAGGATGGGGGCCTTATTCAACAGGGCATTGCCAACTTAACTAGGTTGAGGAGTGTGATGCTTAAAGACCACGTTGGGGAGGCCCATGACTGGTGGGAGGGTTACGTTTCCTCTTGGCGCAGTCACCTAATCAACGCTGGAATTGGGTTAGTGGTGGTTTTGGTGTTATTAGCGGTTGTAGACTTGAAACTGTTTAAAGAAATAAGGTCTTTGATTTTTAAGTCCTGCTGCAGTAAGTTCCATGTAAATGGAGCCGAATAACTCAAAGCAGCTTTCCCAATTCAGTCGCACTTTAGGCACAACAACCTGTGAGGTTTCATTAGAACGAAGACTGGGCTGATTCTGCTTCACTTTTAAAAGACTAGATAAGAAGGCAGCCTTCCAAGACGTGCCTTGTAAGTTAAAACATACCAATGAGAGTCGACGAGCCTGAAGTCCAACCCAATTCACTTTAGAGAATAATAAACAGTGGTGAGTAAGAGGCCGACAGTTGGTTATGAAACACAGATCCCCACAGCAGAGGCTGGCGCTGTAAACAGCTCCGACCTACTTCCGGTGGGTCGTGGCTCGCCGGCTGTATGTCGTGCCTCACCATTGCTCCTATGCCATCCTATGCTATAGATTGAGTTTATATGAGATATTTGGTATTATGAAGATTTAGTGTAGATGGTCTCAAACAAATGGAATTTCTCTTTAAACAAGGCTTTGTTTTTTTCTGCATTCAAAACAAGTCGGAGATGCACAACTGATCCTGCACTTGATCCAAAGCTGATTGAAGACGCTCAAAGGCCTTTGCAGGGCTGGAGCTGAACCATAGATCACTGTATCATCAGTGTAAAAGTGAAGTTTAGCATTTGGGATATTTCTTCCAATGCCATTAATATACAGTTTAAAATCCAGTTTTTTCCTATTAACCACATAAGTATCGGCCCCCCTTTAACTTTTCGACATTTTGCCACACTATGGACCATAAACATAAATATATTTAAGTGAAATGTTATGTGAAAGACACTAAGTCACACACAATCGTGAAGTGAAATGTAATTGATACATGATTTTGAATATTTTTTATAAATAAACTGAAAAGTGGGATGTGCATAAGTCCCGCCCCCTTTCCTTTTAGTGCAAACAATTGCCTTCAGAAGTTTCCTGATGATTTCTGAATGATCACATGTTGACCCAATGAGTCTACCTGTGTGTAATCTAATCTCACTTCAAATGCACCTGCTCTGTGATGGTCTCAGAGGTCTGTTAAGAGACTATTGTAGAGCAGACAGCATCATGAAGTCCAATAACACACCAGACAGGTCAGAGATAAAGTTATTGAGAAGTATAAAGCTGGGTTAGGTTATAAAAACATTTCCAAAGCTTTGAACATCTCTCAAAGTACAGTTAAATACATCATCCAGGAATAGAAAGAGTGTGGCATCACTGCAAACCTACCAAGACCCGGCTGTTCTCCTAAACTTACTGACTGAACAAGGACCGCACTGACCAGAGCTGTTACCAAGAAGCCTATGATGACCCTGGATGAACTGCAGAGAGCTACAGCTCAGGTGGGGGAAACTGTACACAGGACAACTATTAGTCACTGCACAAATCTGGCTTTATGGCAGAGTGGCAAGATCAAGCGATTTTTGAAAGAAAACCATAAGAAGTCACGTTTTCTGTTTGCTAGAAGCCACCACGTGGCCTCCATGTGGTGGCTTCTAGCAAACAGAAAACGGGACTTCTTATGGTTTTCTTTCAAAAATGCCACTCTGCCATAAGGCCAGATTTGTTGGTCTTAACAGACCTCTGAGACCATCACAGAGCAGCTGTATTTGAAGTGAGATTAGATTACACACAGGTAGACTCTATTTAGTCATTGGGTCAACATGTGATCATTCAGAAATCATCAGGAAACTTCTGAAGGCAATTGTTTGCACTAAAAGGAAAGGGGCGGGACTTATGCACATCCCACTTTTCAGTTTTTATTTATAAAAAATATTCAAAATCATGTATCAATTTCATTTCACTTCACGATTGTGTGTGACTTAGTGTCTTTCACATAACATTTCACTTAAATATATTTATGTTTTATGGTCCATAGCATGGCAAAATGTCGAAAAGTTAAAGGGGTGCCGATACTTATGCCACCCACTGTATGTATGAATTACAAAAATGATCATTAATATCACTGGGTCCATGATCTCTCTGTACAAGATCAAACATTTCCTCAAAAACAAAATAATTTTTCCTCCATATAATAGTATTGGCCTGTGATGTCACCTGAAACCCAGCAATTAGACAGGTGATCTTTGAACCATTCAACTGCCTGGTCTGAAAAACCACACGCTAACCGTCTTTGAGCCAAAAATATGTGATCCACAGTATCAAACGCTTTTGTAAAATCAATAAAAAGACTGCCCTGCATTGTTTATTATCAAGAGCTTCAGTTGTATTCTTTAAAATCTTTAGCCGTAGTTGTACTGTGCTTTTTACGAAATCCTGTTTGAAACTCGGACAAAGTAGAGTTAGAAGCAACGTACAGTTTCATTATTTTCATCATTAACCAGGGAGTCAAGAATTTTTGCCACAACAGACATTTTTAAAAAGGCCTATAATTATTTAAATTTCATGTGAATTTTAAAAGTGGCAAAACAATAACAGATTTCCATTCTTCGGTATTCTTCTGTTTGCGCCAATGGTCCCTCAAACCACCACCATACATTCACACGCTCACACATTATTCATCCATTTCTATTGTACATGTTTTTAGTGGTAGGAGAAACCGGAGTACACGGAGGAAACCTACGCAGACACGGGGAGAACATTTAAACTCCACAGAAATGCCCTGTCACGGTGGGAATCAAACCCGGGACCTTCTTGCTGTGAAGCATGAGTACTAACCGCTGTGCTCCCTAGCCTCAGACAGAAGACACAGAGTCTCAGAGAAGATCACATGACTGAGTGAAATGGACCTACTGCTCCACAGACGCTCTGCCAGCTCCTTCTGCTGCCTCCTCCTCAGGAAGTTCACAGTGATCTTCAGAAAAGCCTCTCCATCCTCATCCTCAGGCTCTAAGCATTCTGGGTAATCTGTGCTCAGAACATTGTGGAGCTTCTTCAGCTCCTTCTGGACAAAAGTGAAGATGTCCTCCTCCAGAAGCTGCACAGACACATTAGAAACAACACAAATGCAGTCAGTGTCAGATCTGTGTGAAACAAGTCCATTCATCTGAACATCTCCAAACTTCAGTGAAGGACACACCTTAAATATGGAGTCCAGCTGAGTGTGATGTTGCTGAGCTCTGAGCTCTGGAGCCTGCTCCACTCTGTGACAGAGACACAACAGAGAACTCACATCTGTCCATGACTTTATCATCGACAACATCAGGGAAACTTACGGCTCTGAGGAAAAGTTCTCCGGAAGACCCTTAGATCGTTCACTGCAGAGCGACTCACAGACGGGACCAGGGTCAGACTCTGGGCTGTTGTCGACTCTGAAATAAGTGAAAATAGAAATAACCTGTATCAACTAAAACACAGAAGGGACTAGAATATAAATGCAATTACTTTAGTGATTTGGTTTTGAATTGGTTTTGTAAATGTGTATCTGTCTGCGCACAGACTACACGATTTCAGTCTTAAAGATTTAGTGAAGAATGGGAAAAGGGGGTATAATGTAGTGCTGTTTGGCGTGGTCTGTGTGGGGCTGTTTGTGCTGCTTTTATGACAGAGAAATGAAAAGCTACGGTGTTTTTCTGTCCGTGTTCCTCTCTGTCATTGGCCGCTGCATTATGTGTGTCACTTTTGGGACGGTGGTAAAATCACCCACGTTTCTCTTGTGCGTCCAGAATCAAACAGGTTTGATTTCCTGTGAGGTTTAGTCGCGTCTTTCTGCCGCCTACATCGCACGATTCAAACATGAATCCAGTCGTGAACCCAGCACATTACGAGACACGCCTTTGACTAGACCCAGGCAGACTCACCGTGACTGAGAATTAGAGCAAAATCGGGCAAAAAATGGTGTAGTGTGTGCTTAGCTTAAAAAAAGCATAATACATTCAGAGGAAAGTCTAGTTTACATTCTGTGTTTAGTAACAAAAAGACAGGGCCCTAAGTATGGAGGACCGTGGCTGCCAAAACAATAAATAAATATATAAATAAATATATAAATAATTAAATAAAATATAGATCAAATTTGTAAAGAAATAAATGCATTTATTGTAATAAGTGCATTTATTTATTTATATATTTATTTATTTATATATTTATTTATTTATTTATGTATTTATTTATGTATTTATTTATATATTTATTTATTTATATATTTATTTGTGTATTTTATATTAATTTTAGTATTTATTAATTTATTTTTGTTTTTATTTATTTATTTCTGTATTTATTTATTTATTTTTGTATTTATTTATTTATTTATTTTTGTATTTATTTATTTATTTCTGTATTTATTTATTTCTGTATTTATTTATTTACGTATTTCTCTTAATGTATGCAAATCATGGGGTGGGTCTGGATGCTGCTGCTGTAAGGTGATTGGTTAATCTTTCTCCATGCACACATGCCAAACACGAGCTCTGCTTCAGTCTATTAACAGTGGCACAGGGCGAGTCATCTTGTGACTGGAGGATCAGCAGTTCGACTCCTGCAGGGGCACACTGTCATTGTGTCCTTGGGCAAGACACTTCACCTGCCTTGCCCCCAGTGTCTGCGTACACTGGTATATGAATGAGCGTGTGAATGGGTGAGTGGATCCTTGCTGGAAAGCACTTTGAGTGTAGAAAGGCGTCAGTTGGTAGAGCTGGTCGTCTCATGATTAGAAGGTCAAGGGTTTGAATCTCACTTCCAGCATAGACAGAGCCAAACATGAACTGTGCTTTAGTCGAGCGCTTTTCCACCTACATTAAGCCCAGCGACGCTGGACCCTGCGCCACGATTCAGATTTGTTGAATTCAGACACGGCGGCGCGGAGGAAAACACAGGCTTTTAAGTTTGAACCTCCTGCAGAGGCACAGAGACGGGTCTGGTCAGTATCAGACAGGGAAACCGCCGTGAACTTTGTTTGTTTGGACGAGAGAAGGAGACAGAGAAACCATCGTCAGGGCTCAGGCATCAGGGCTCATGTTAAACTCGTGTCTGTCACCAACTCGCTATTAACCTACAAAAAAGAGCCAGGTTTGCTCTCTCTCTGCAACACGGACATACATGTCTCCTTTTATTTATAATAAATGTATAAATCACGTGTGTAAAGGCCCGCACGGTTTGAGAAAAGCCTCTGAAGTGCCGTGACGCGGCGCGCTCCGGTGTGTGTCGAAATCCCACATGGAAGCAGCTCGCTGCTTTCTGGTGTGTGTTGAGCTTTAGGCACTCAAAGCGTTTTCCAGCAAGTATCCACTCACCCATTCACACTCTCATTCATATACCAGTGTACGCAAACACTGGGTGCAAGGCAGGTGAAGTGTCTTGCCCAAGGACACGCCCTGTGCCACTGTCAATAGACTGAAGCAGAGCTGTGTTTGGCATGTGTGCATGGAGAAAGATTAACCAATCACCTTACAGCAGCAGCATCCAGACCCACCCCATGATATGCATAGATTAAGAGAAATACGGAAATAAATAAATACATAAATAAATAAATACAGAAATAAATAAATAAATACAAAAATAAATAAATAAAAACAAAAATATATCAATAAATACAACAATAAATACAAAAATACAGAAATAAATATATACATAAATAAATATATAAATAAATGCACTTATTACAATAAATGCATTTATTTCTTTGCAAATTTAATCTTTATTTTATTTATTTATATATTTATTTATATATTTATTTATTGTTTTGGCAGCCACGGTCCTCCATACCTAAGACTTAAGTCTTCATTTTCCATAAATTACAATGTTAAAGCTCACTGTTCGTTCCTGAAGTCTATTGGACTTCCCATAGACTTGTTGCTCCTGAGGGACTCACAGCCGGGACCAGGATGTTTCTGGAGGATGTTTCTGAGATACAAATTAAACAAACTTAATTAAAATAACTGTTCTGAATCAGTCACTGATTCTACACAAAGAAAATCTTTTGTCAGACGTTAAGCTCAACAAGACTCACACCTCATGTTTTACAGGTTTGACCTGATTCTATTCCTGAAACCCACTTTAAATCATGTGGATCTGACTTACTGTGAATCATCTGTTTTAAAGTTAAATAATCGACCACAGGAGCGATGGCTCTTCAGGGACACCGGGCCGGTTCCAGGAGCAGGTCTGTGGACACAGGCAGCAGTGGCTTTAGTGTCTGCTCTGACATGAGAGCAGTGGTGGATCTCACCTCTGAGCTTTGAGCTTTGTCTCCTCCATCATGAGTCCAGCTCTGACTCGCTCTGAGACAACTGAGGCTCTGCTTCAGGAGGAGACCTGCACAACATCACAGCAGTGTTCTCAGTTTGACAAACGGTTTATCACAGTTTTTCTAAGCATGTTTTTGCTGAAGAAAAAAAAAAAAAAAAAACAAGATTTCAAACTAAAGACAAGACAAAATAAATTAATAAATATAAACAGAAGGACAATTTGAAACAAGACCTCGCTCTGGATTAAACTCTTACCACCCGCCTTAGCTGAGCGCATTGTTTCTAATTTGGTTTTACCCAAAGCTTCTGGACTGGAGCTCACAGCCTATAGGCCAGTGTAACGCCTCATTTGAAATAAGACCTACAAAACTGATCTGAACGGATCTCTACCGTCACTTTTTTTCACTTTTTTGTTCATTTTGTTTCACTCTTGGTACTTTTTTCACTTTTGTGACCCGCCCTCTTTTCCAGGGACACAAGTCGGCAGCCCGTGTCTCGAGAAAAACACAAAGTTTTTTGGGGGGAAATTGGTGATTTTCACTTTTTGCAGAATCGTTCAGTTGAAGTCACGAAGTAGCCTCTCCATGTTTAAGCTAGCAGTATTAGTATATTTAAAAGTGTAAACTTTTAGGTTCAAAATGACTAGTTTGAGGTGGGTTTCGGAGCTTGCAGTAGGGGCGTGACTTTGTGTGTATTTACATACTGAGTAAACACCGCGGAGGAGGAGAAGCAGAGCTGCTTTCAGTTGTGTTGTTGACACATGCTTTAGCAAACAAATGGCACACAAAAAGGCTGTTTATACATAAGCCTATTGTCGATCAGTTTACAGGTTGAAAAAGTCTTGTTTTGTCAGAAAAACAGCGCACGCCGTGGGGGCGTGTCATTGCGTGTGTGTGGCTTCAGGACTCTAAGCTTCGCCTGTGTGGCTCTCAGACTCAGACATGGATCTACTATAATATCAGAGGCCGGCGCTACTTACGCTTTAAAATTGATTTACTACGAGTTTTTCTGAGCAAAAGGCAAAGGTTACTTCAGACGGGTGAGTGATAGATTTATTTATTTTTTCCTGGTGGCCGTCGTGCCAATGGGCTGTTGTTAGCTAACATGATGTTAGCATGGGAGACAGTGATCTAGTAATGAGGAATTAACCTATTTACACAAACTCAAGATCTCTACAAACTTAAACTACTCCATAAATGTAGTCAGCGCATCCCTAGCTTTCAGCCACTTCTTATTTGAGAGAGATCCGCTTTATATTTTCGGTTTTCCCACATGGAAAGAACCTATATGAGGATATATGCGCATATATGAATCCTATATGCAGGATATATGCAGCATATATGCACACATATGCTGCATATATACAGCATATATGCACATATATGATAATGTATATGCGTATATATGCCACATATAGGCAAAATTGAGGTGCATATATGTGCATATATACAGCATATATGCACATATATGATAATATATATATGCGTATGTATGCCACATATAGGCAAAATTGAGGTGCATATACAGTATGTGCATATACAGGCTACATAGGTCTCCTGTATTGCTTCTTTATATCCACATATAAGCCCTATATGTACATACAAGATATGTCTCCTATGTTGCTCATGGCAGGATCTAGTCATTTTGTAGCTCCTATCTCACTTTAACAACTGTCATACATGATGCCTAGCTCATATTTTCTATTATCAAAGCAATACCTAAAACTAACTTAAACAAATTATGTAAAATTGTACAATATTGTGATAATTATATTATTGCAATATTTCACTAAACCATTTCAACACGATATGTTCCATCAAATTAAACACAAATTGTTTTTCAGCAAATTGTGTCAAAAGAAGACTACATCAGGACCAAAACAAGACTAAAATAGAACTATGTTAGTACGTGTTTCCCAAAACGTTAACACATTTATAAGTTTAATGAATTGCTTGTTTTTCAATCAGTTTGAAAAAAAAAAAGAATATGTCGATCACAGTCAGAACAAGACTTTAGTGATATAGAGCATGCAAATCTATGATTTTTGCCTATGGCTCTGCAAGAATGCTGGACCAGGATAGAAACCCAGCTTGGTCCCAAGGAACATGAACATGGAGTTCTGTCGGGTCTACTTATAAATAAAGAAAATAGTTTTTGAAAATAGAATAAAAATCAAAATGGAAAATAGAAGATATTAAAAACTCAATATAAATTGATTTATTGAATAAACAAATGCATATAATAAAAATAAAATAAATCTAGAATTAATTTGTTATGTGTCCCAGAAAAACATTAACAATGTGTTTTGAGTCAGTTTTAATGGCTAAAACATGTCAGAAATGAATTTGGCCCATAGACTGTATATTTTTGGCCACCACCTAAAATTGGCGCTGTTTAGTCCCATTGTCAGAAACGAAGAAGAATTCAAACAGGCGGAAGGCGGAGACCGGAGAAAGGCACCGGCGTATCTGGTCCTGGACACAACTTTGAACGGTGAGTCTATTAAGTGTAGTACTATTCTCACGCCAAGTCTTTGTAGTCACGAGCCACCCGCGATTTTAGCCAGAATAGCATAGCGGCGATATCAGCGCTGCTTCTGGTAGAGGAAAAGGCGACAGGAGCTAACGTTATGTGGCTAAACAATGGAGGGAACTGCGGCGAGACCGCGGTCAGAGCAGAGAGATGCAGGTACAACTTAGAGCTTTGAACACAACACTGTCTATCTTTGTCTTGTTATGCTAGTTAATAGTATGCATGAAAGCGCTTGTACAGCATCAGTGATTATGCGCCAATAAAGGTGCTGTTGGTTTGGTTAAATGTCTGTGGGTTAGTTACTTACATTTTTGTTTTGTTTTTAACAGTGCCGATTACAGCAGCTTCTGTTCTGAACGTTTTTAGACACATTTTGAATCATTATAGACGTCTTATAGGCCCGCTAAAAAAATTGTAATGTTAATATATAACAGATGTAGAAAGGTGCAGGTTCTCTATAAGCCTGAGTGTTGATTTTTGTTATAGTGTTATAGTTATAATTTTTAATATAAGATGATCGTGAATTAAATCAAGGGTGTGCCTCCTGAACCAATTGTACTATTTGTAACTTTACTCCTGTTAGTAAGATTATATGCAATTCTTATTTTGATCCACTTTTTCTTTTTGTATATTTGGTCATGAGCATCCGTTGTATCTGCATTGTGAATGTACAAAAAAAGAACGGCAGTAGTGAAAGAAAAGACAACAGTATGAAATGTAAAGTGTGAAGTAACTAAAGGGGCAGATATTATAAGACATGTTCTTCTCTGCTCCGTTTCATTCATACTGTATTGGCTTGGTGGTTTTGTTGTGATTGTATGATGTCACTTTTGAATGAAATAAATAAGAAAATGAAAAGCTAAGAGTCATGGGTGCGTTTACACAATCAGGAAATGATTGATGATTGATGATGATGCAAGTTAATATATGTTTTCATGGCGTGGCTGTGTCGTGCCATTCCTCTTACATTTTACTTTTACATTAAACAGAAATATTGTGACCCTCAGGTGAATAATGGTGTCAGAGGAGAAGGAGCGAGAAGTGGAGCGGAGGGGCTGCGCAGGAGGAAGAGGATTGAGGAGGTGGAGGAGCTGACCACTGCGGGACACAACGCTCTGTAATCGGGACAAACCCAGGAGGCGCTACCGTTTCAGAGGATCAAAGGAGACTGAAGGCAGCCCGCCAGGTTTCCACGCAGCGGCTTAGGACTAATTCTACATCTGGTACGTTTAATTTTGTTGTACAGTTGTATAATGACAAATAATACTATGTGAGTATTACTCTATCCATTTAATAATAATGTTATATGTTAATATGGCATTGTTTGCTAGTTTTCATTTAAATCCATTATTATAGAAGACAGTATATTTTCTGTTGTACAGAACCTGAATGGAACCTTTTTCACCATGTTTGTGTTGGCATGTCTGTATCAGGGTTGACCTGGCACTGGGCTTAATAGAAACACAACATTAGTGTCCTTACTGAAAAGTCCTGATTTATACTTTCATGGAGATTAGAGCTAGCATGCTTAAATAATTGTTTGCAATAAACATTGTTTGCTTCTATTCTCATTCCAGCATGGGACAGACCTTTGCCAATCAAAGGAAACAGGTGGAGAGGGGTCACCTGCCAGCCCCAAGTATTGGAGACAGTGATGGCAGCCAAGGACTAATGCCTCCTCTATGAGGAGGTAATCTACCTGCTGGACTCCCTGCTTCGGACATTCCTACAGAAGGGTGTGTATGGCATCACCACACCATTTGATGTGTTGACTGCAAGGGTGAAAGAACTCCTGGGACTTATCAAAGCAATTTTGAAAAAAACAAACAAAAAAAGGTGATTGCCTGATATGTAAATGAACTGTGGAAGTTGTTGAGATTGTTTAAATCACATTGTGGTATTGGAGTTTATGCTGTGGCAATAAGTACCAAAAACAGTCCAAAAGTCGGATACAGGCAACATGTTTGCATTAACTTTTCCACAATTTTAGGTTTTGACCAGATTCTGGACTTTCTCGTATTCAGACACTAAAACAATAAAATATTTTTGCAGAAGTGCATAAAAGCTCGATCAATATGCACTTCCAGTGGTGCAGAATGACATTCACCTCCGGGTTAATGTAATCTTTATACAATGTTTTACGTGATAGCGTTTCAACCAATGAGCATCCAGATTGACAAATCAAGTAATAATACATTTTATTGTCACTGCATACATGTAAGATGTTTGCTTTAAATTGTTCAGAGGTTGTTTTGACTGCTTAAAGCCAAACTATGACGAGTCTATTGAAACAACTGTTTGTGATACTGCCTTTTGTGTTATAACCAACACACAACCCTAACTACACTTATAAATTGTTTTACATATGTGTACTATTGTTGAATTGCAGTCGGAAGATAAACAGCACTGGAGGTATAACCTTGGTTGGTACATTATTTGATATGGGTACTAGAATTAAAATCACAGAAGTATTAACCAATATTAATGGTTCCATTTGTTTGGTTAAATTTAACCAATCTGGTTAAATTTAACCTAGTAGTAACTACTAGGTGGTGATCGGTTGACAGCTCAGCCCCTCTCTTCACCCGAGTGTCCGAGACACGCGGCCGGAGATCAGATGACACAACTACAAAGTCGATCATCGACCTCCTGCCTAGGGTGTCCTGGTGCCACGTGCACTTATGGACACCCTTGTGCTCGAACATGGTGTTCGTTATGGACAAACTGTAACTAGCACAGAAGTCCAATAACAGAACACCACTCGGGTTCAGATCGGGGAGGCCGTTCTTCCCCATCACCCCCGTCCAGGTCTCACTGTCGTTACCCACGCGGGCGTTGAAGTCCCCCAGTAGAACAATGGAGTCCCCAGTCGGAGCACTATCTAGTACCCCTCCCAAGGACTCCAAGAAGGCCGGGTACTCTGCACCGATGTTGGGCCCGTAGGCCGAGACAACGGTGAGAGACCTGTCCCCAACCCGAAGGCGTAGGGACGCGACCCTCTCGTTCACCGGGGTGAACTCCAACACGTGGCGGCTGAGCTGGGGGCTATAAGCAAACCCACCCCAGCCCGCCGTCTCTCCCCGCGGGCAACTCCAGAAAAATGGAGAGTCCAGCCTCTCTCCAGGAGTTGGGATCCGGAACCCAGGCTGTGCGTGGAGGTGAGCCCGACTATATCTAGCCGGTATCTCTCGACCTCCCGCACAAGCTCAGGCTCCTTCCCCCCCAGCGAAGTGACGTTCCATGTCCTGAACGCCAGAGGCTGCGCACGCGGACCAGGTCGTCTAGGCACCCGCCTTTGACTGCCACCTAGTCCTCTTTGCACCCGACCCCTACGGATCCCTTTGCGGGTGGTGGGTCCACAGGAGGGCGGGCCCACGTCGTCCTTTCGGGCTATGCCCGGCCGGGCCCCGTGGGCAGAGGCCCGACCACCAGACGCTCGCATTCGAGCCCCAACCCCAGGCCTGGCTCCAGGGTGGGGCCCCGGCTGCGCCATACCGGGGACGTCACGGTCCTTGATTTTGTACTGTCCATAGGAGTCTTCGAACTGCTCTTCGTCTGACCCGTCACCTAAGACCTGTTTGCCATGGGAGACCCATGGGAGACAGGGGGTGTGGCTTATCCCAATGAGATGTAAATGAGCCCTATTGTCACTCCCAACAGCAGAGAGGTGAGAATGGCCCAAATCTTTGGAGAGGTTTTTCAGCCCTTTGGGCTTTTTGGAGTTGTTAACTTCAAATCACCGCTACACCTCCAAATATTATCAGATTTCCATGTGTTACACATCGTTGGAAAGCTTGGAGACTACACTTTAATAATCTGTGAAAATCTCAAAATGCCCAAAAACGACTTGTGTCCCTGATTCCTGTGACTGGTTATTGTTACTTTGCTACGTTTTGAAGACTTTTATTGAATTCATGGTATTTGTGCAGTAATATCAGTCTGACAGTCCATTCACAGAACACTGCACATTTTGACACTAACAAAGCACAACACTGCCCTCTACTGTCAGAAGAAAATAAATCACAGCAAGTCAACTCAGAATATAATGAAAAACACGACTTAGTTAAAAGTAAAACATAGCAACAATGTCATTGACCGTTTAACATACTATTATAAACAATACAATGAACTAAAGTCCATTAAAGAATGAGTCAGACCAAACAGAAAGTCTCGAATTAAAGCTGAGACAAACTTTCAAAAATACAAATCACTGCCATTAAAATAGTGAAATGTCCCACTGACCCAATATGAATCATTCAAAACAAAGCTGACCTGTGACTACATTATTATTATTATTATCATTTCTGATTTTGAGGCCCACAACAAGGAAATAAACCTGGATTAAACCAGGACTAAACCAGGACTAACCCAGGACTAAACCTGCTGAATATGATCAGATCAGACAAACCTGAGTGAAGACAAAGGGCCCACAGAGTCCAGAGGAAAGTATTTGATTCTTGGATCGGTCAGTTTGTGAATGTTCCTCCACGGACAATGGCAATAATTCTGATTCTGAACAACTGGTGACCCTAAAGTCGAGCCGTGTTGAAAAACTGTGACACAAAGTTTCTCTTCCTGGAGTGACTCGAGCCAGACGTGCATTGGCATCAGTCCAGGTGTTTATATATAAGACGAGTTAAATCGGTTCAAAACAGACATGCACTCAGCTCATGCACTCAGCTCAGCTCAGGGCTCTCTCTATTGAGAGAGCCCTGTCTCACCTGCCCCTTATGCATTTGTGTTGTGACCTGTGTGCACACTGGGTGGCGCTGTTGCTGCTGGCATATAGGCTGGGCTTCTCTGATGCAAACAGGTGTGGATCCCAGAAGGGTGAACAACCTTTGGCAGAGTTCGTTACGCTGAGCTTTTATGTTTTATGGAATATTTTATATTTGAATGAAAATGAATTTACACTGAAATAAACGATGATTTTAATCTTACTGGACCTTTGGACTATGTTTGGATGAACACAAAGCAACAGGTAAACAGAAGCCGGTTAGCACGTCATACCTGAGGCTACATATGATTAGCCCAGTAAAAGACTGGTACAGTCATTAATCCGCCCTCTGGTCACATGACCCCAGTGTTAATTTTGACAAAATATTTTAATTTAGTTTTAGTCTTTTGACGAAAATGTAATTTAAAACGAATTTAGTCGACTTTGCATTTATAATATTTATTATAATCACATGTAATCAAGCCCCTCTGCTTCATGTTTCTTCTCCCACATGAACAAAGTACAGACTTGTTACTTTGGCAGTGAATTGAGATGATATGAGGCTGCTTCAAACTGTCAATGGAAGTTCTAATGATTTTAGTCTTTTCATTTTTATTTAGTCATATTTTGGACATTTTAGTCATAGTTTTAATCTCATAAACAACTTTTAATTGAGTTTTAGTCCAATTTTAGTCAGAAAAATATTACAAAAATTATGACTAAATATTTGACTTAACGAAAATAACACGGCATGACTCATGCTGTGGCTTTGTCAAGAGCAGAGATAATTACCCTTAAATCAAACTGTAGAGACAAAACTATTCACCAAAACAACCAAACAAGTTTATGGAAATAACTTAAAGCTTCAACAATCATAACATCTCAGAGGTCAGACAGCTGCGTTAACATTTCCCACTGAGAAGAGCTCACTATATTTATTAAAATGAGTGACCTGTACCTTATGAACAACACTATTCTAATGTCAAATAATTATTTTATCTATCAGAGTTTTTCCTTTAGTAGATTTTAATTTAAAAAGTTTAAACATATTACAAAGAAAACTACTAGTTTTAAAAAATATTTAAAGATTGTCCTGCACTGCCCCCTACTGTCACAAGTCAAGAAGAAATCAAGAGACTTTTCAGAAATCGGGGGGAAAATACCTCAGTTAAAATCAAAAACACAAAATGTCTCTGACCATTAAAAATATGATCAAAAAGAATCAATCTGACAAAATAACAATAAATGTCAATAATGAATCAGAACTAAAGCTGCAGAAAGTCTGTGTTTAGAGTCAGAAATGTCCAAATCAAAGCCATGGAAACAGTACCAACAAATAAACTCACATGATTTAAACCGTCTCTAAAATTACAATATTTTAATAATTACAAGTAACAAACTGAGGCCGATAACCAGGAAATAAACCAGGACCAACTCAGGCCCAAAATAAATCTGGACCAAACTAGGACTAAATGAATCTAAACTTAAAGCAGGTCTAAACCTGAAACAGACTAATGTTGAAAACAGACAAACCTGAGCTGATCAGAGTCCACAGTCTCCCAGACCCAGAGGAAAGTTTGTGACTGAAGAGAAAGAGTTTGTTTCTTCCTGGAGTGACTTAGAGCCGCACTTGCATTGGCTTCAGTCCAGATGTTTTTATAAAACATGCTTAACTGGTTTCAAACAGACATGTGACCTGCACTTAGATCAGATAAACACAACAGGAGGAGAGAGGAATGGAAGGGCATCAGACCTTATTCAATCAAGTGATATAACTCAGGCCCAAAGTAAATCAACATACCAGAGCTAAAGTCAGGACTAGGGCTGGGCGATATGATTAAAACAGAATATCACGATTTTTCAATTATAAACACACAATTTCGATTTTATTACAATTTTTTAGAATAACAAAAGTAGCTTAAATCACACACTGAAGAAGAAAAAGATTGAATGAATTTACTCATTTATTCAACTTTGTGATAATCAACACAGCAAAAGTAGAACTAAAGCAAACTAACACTATACATTAAAAACACAATAAAACTCCAGACAGTAAAAGTAAAATAGTAAGACTAAGTTTGGTTCGTCTGTTTCTCTCATGACGTCGAGCTGTGACGCTCTGTCGCTGTCTGACCCTTTCACAATAAGAGTCTTACTGAAACAATAGCATGCAGTGACTTTTAATGTGTAAAAGGTAAACCGGAAGCAGTTTGTTACAAACTGAGATTAACCGACCGGTTTAAAGCAAACATGTGACCTGCACTCAGCTCATGCACAAACACACCAGGATGATGAAAGGGCATCTGAGTATTTCCAATCACAGAGCTCAGAATCACACAAACTCAAACTTCAGATCATATTTGATACATGGATTTCTGAGCCTCTACAACCTTTTTCACCTCCTGAGATCTACCAGTTCAGAGTCAACATCGTGAACTCATCGTTTCCAGCCTGGAATAACTAACCTCACAATAGGGCTGCTCGATTATAGACACAATAATAATCACCATTATTTTCTCATTTCATTTCATTTAATGGTACAATGCATATTAATACTCAGACAACTAGTAAAAAAATAGAAATCAGGATTATTCAAACAATTATTTATTGCCTTTAAAAGAATCTGTGTTTATTATCTAAATATCTTCTTTGGACAATGAAGAAAAGCCCAAATGATATTAAATTTAAACTAATCCTCTATTGAGAGAGCCCTGTCTCACCTGCCCCCTATGCATTTGTGTTGTGACCTGTGTGCACACTGGGTGGCGCTGTTGCTGCTGGCATATAGGCTGGGCTTCTCTGATGTAAACAGGTGTGGATCCCAGAAGGGTGAACAACCTTTGGCAGAGTTCGTTACGCTGAGCTTTTATGTTTTATGGAATATTTTATATTTGAATGAAAATGAATTTACACTGAAATAAACGATGTTTTTAATCTTACTGGACCTTTGGACTATGTTTGGATGAACACAAAGCAACAGGTAAACAGAAGCCGCTTAGCGCGTCATACCTGAGGCTACATATGATTAGCCCAGTAAAAGACTGGTACAGTCATTAATCCGCCCTCTGGTCACATGACTCATGCTGTGGCTTTGTCAAGAGCAGAGATAATTACCCTTCAATCAAACTCTAGAGCAGGGGCGCCCAAACTTTTTGTCTCCGAGGGCCAAAATGAAAAAGTGCCTGTGGGTCGCGGGCCAAACACGGCGATTTCAAGCGGGAAACACATATAACTGCAAATAATACTAGTTACTTACTTTATTTTTCAGTAGCCTATACATTTGCATTTGATTCTATATGCAAATAACATGCTACATTAAAACAAACGTTAACTATGGCAAAAGCCTAGTTTTAGTAGAACAAAATCAACAATTGCAGCAATATAGTGCAAAATGTAAACAATATCTACAGTACCTACAGTGACTTTACCTCATGCATTTGTTAACTCAAAGAAAATGCCATATTAGATCATTTTGAAAGTGTCAGTTCAGCATAAAGTCTTCAGTCAATTTTAACACACACCTTTGTTGATGTCAACAAACTTTGCAATACAAGTTGGAAAACTGTGAAAGTTGATGCTACAAAGCTCTGTGATAAACACCAAGACACCACCACAGTGTTTCCTTAACTTCGTGAAAAGCGAGAAACAGCGCCCCCAATTTGACACTGGTGGCCAAAAAGTGTACTGCATCCATATTTACCATTGAGAATGAATGGGAGCGAGTTAGTATTAATCATACCGGCGCAAAAGTGGGTCACTTTCTGGCGGGCCAATGGAATTGTTCCGGCGGGCCAAATTTGGCCCGCGGGCCCCACTTTGGGCACCCCTGCTCTAGAGACAAAACTATTCACCAAAAGAACCAAACAAGTTTATGGAAATAACTTAAAACTTCAACAATCATAACATCTTAGAGGTCAGACAGCTGCGTTAACATTTCCCACTGAGAAGAGCTCACTTATATTTATTAAAATTAAACACTATTTTATTAGCCAACTAATCATTTTTGATTGATCAGATTTTTGCATGTTTTAGATTTAAATTTAAAAGGTTAAACATATTACAAAGAAAACTATGAGTGTTAAAAATATTCAAAATATATTTTGTCCTGCACTGCCCCCTACTGTCACAAGTCAAGAAGAAATCAGGAGACGTTTCAGAAAATCGGGGGGAAAACACCTCAGCTAAAAAAAAAAAAAAGTCTGACCATTAAAAATATGATCATAGAGAATAAATCTGACAAAACAACAATAAAAGGCCAATAATGAATCAGAACTAAAGCTGCAGAAAGTCTGTGTTTAGAGTCAGAAATGTCCAAATCAAAGCCATGGAAACAGTAACAACAAATAAATTCACATATAATAATTCAAATCTTCTTAAACTAAAATGACAATATTTTCATAGAATAAACTGAGGCCGATAACCAGGAAATAAACCAGGACTAAGTCACCACAATAAATCTGGACCAAACTAGGACTAAATTGAATCTAAACCTAAAGCAGGTCTAAACCTGAAACAGACTAATGTTGAAAACAGACAAACCTGAGCTGATCAGAGTCCACAGTCTCCCAGACCCAGAGGAAAGTTTGTGACTGAAGAGAAAGAGTTTGTTTCTTCCTGGAGTGACTTAGAGCCGCACTTGCATTGGCATCAGTCCAGGAGTTTTCAAACATATACAGGTTTAACTGGTTTCAAACCGACATGTGACTTTGTATGTGATATTTTTCTTACTCTTTGTTTTTGGAGGTAAGTCATCACAGTTAGTGTTTCCCCTCACATTAACATCAGCGCCCCTGGCCTGGCAGGACGATCGTCTTTTATTACGCAGCGCTAATCACCGATCAATAAAACCAGCGTCTTTACTAACTCCGTTCCGCTAATCCATTCCGGGTTTTGTTTGATGAGATACTACACCTGCTCAAGCTCAACCCAGTCCGACTCCGTGTTTTTTTACAGATCCAGTCCGTGTTGCTGCGCGTGAAGTTTTGCGTCATAATTAGGAGGCGTGTCATACAACTCAGGCCGAGCGCAAACCGCCATGATCAACTTGTCCTCCATGCTGCAGGTCAGGGGCGCAACTACCGCAACTACCCCCCCTCCCACACACACACACACACACATGGCTCTTTGATGGTTGTTTCTTTTCTTTTTTTAAAGAAAATAAATACCCTCTGAATTGACTTTATTTAATGAAAATGTCACTATTTCACACAATAGAACATCGACATTTCCCTCTATGGAGTTTGTTATCACAAAAAAACAATCACACGGCCCGATTAAAAGCTTCTGTTGCTTCATTCACGTAACTTTTCCTCCTCTCCCTCTCTCCCTCGCACAAGAGGAGAGAAAACAACGCAATCTCCTCTGTAACCGTGTTTATTATTTCATTAGGACTTTTATTTCTCACTTGTTGCCTTATGCTCACTTTGAGCTCCTCGTGGGGGTGGAGATGACAGTCCCTCTGCACTCCTCTCTGCCCCACTCCAGCAGTGACTTTTGTTTCGCAAAATAAGCACAACTAAAGTGACGCCCCTCCCCCAAAGAGGAATAAAAAAAAACACTTCACCACCGCGAACCTGTTCATATCGTTCACTGTAAAGACTCGTTCAAAGAGCCGGATCGTTCACTGTAAAGACTCGTTCAAAGAGCCGGATCGTTCACGACCGACACACACAGACTGTTAAGGCAAGGCAAGGCAAGTTTATTTGTAGAGCACAATTCATACACGAGGCAATTCAAAGTGCTTCACAGTTGCAGAAAAAATTACAAGAAAACAGTTAAAATCAATCAATAAAACAACAACACAAAGTTAATCAATTACAGTAAAAGTCAAGAGTGCAGATAAAATACTTTCAGTTTTCATATGCACGGGTAAAAAGAGCTGTTTTCAGCCTGGATTTGAACATTGTCAGAGTTGAGGCCTGTCTCACATCCTCATGAAGACTGTTCCAGATTTTAGCTGCATGAAACTGAAACGCAGCCTCACCGTGTTTATTATTGACTCTGGGAACAACCAGGAGACCCCTCCCTGAAGTTCTCAGGGCCCGAGATGGTTCATACGGCTCTAACATGTCCGAGATGTACTTTGGTGCTAAACCATGAAAAGACTTGTACACAAGCAGAGCTGTTTTAAATTCTATTCTCTGAGTGACAGGAAGCCAGTGCAGAGACCGGAGCACTGGACTAATGTGGTCGTATTTCCTGGTTTTTGTCAGGACTCGAGCAGCAGCATTCTGGATGTATTGCAGCTGTCTAACAGCTCGTTTAGACAGGCCAGTGAGCAGGCCGTTACAGTAGTCTAACCTGCTAGAGACAAATGCATGGATGAGTCTCTCTAAGTCTGGTTTTGACACTATTCCTCTGATCTTAGCAATGTTTTTCAGATGGTAAAAAGCTGATGATGTTATTGCTTTGATGTGGCTGTTTAAGTTCAGGTCTGAGTCCATGATTACTCCTAGATTTCTAACCTGATTTTTTGGTTTCAGAGCGAGAGACTCAAGGTGACTGATAACACTTTGTCTTTGTGTCTGTGGGCCAAAGACAATGATTTCAGTTTTGTCTGAATTTAGTTGGAGAAAGTTGTTTTGCATCCACCAACTGATCTGTTCGATGCAGTGACAGAGAGTATCTACAGGCCCATGTTCACCTGCCGTCAGTGACACGTAGATCTGAGTGTCATCTGCGTAGTTGTGGTACGACACATTGTTGCTGTTTATTAGCTGACCCAATGGAAGCATGTACAGGTTGAATAAGAGGGGTCCCAAGATTGACCCCTGGGGGACTCCACAGGTCATGGAAATTTTGTCTGAGACACAGTTGCCAATTTCGACAAAGTACGTCCTATCCTCGAGATAGGACTTGAACCAGTTTAGAGCAGTACCAGAGATTCCCACCCAGTTTTCTAACCTGTGAAGTAAGATCCCATGGTGCACTGTGTCAAAGGCAGCGCTCAGGTCCAGCAGAACTAAAACTGAGACCTTACCTGCATTGGTGTTCATACGGATATCATTTGTCACCTTGATCAGAGCTGTCTCAGTGCTGTGGTGGGGCCTAAATCCTGACTGGAAAGTATCAAACACATTGTTAGATAGGAGAAAGTAAGTGAGCTGTTGATATATTACTTTCTCTAGGACTTTTCCTAAAAACGGTAGGTTTGATATGGGCCGGTAGTTGTTCAGTACCTTGGGATCAAGGCTGCTCTTCTTTAGAAGAGGCTTAATGACCGCGGTTTTCAAGGCCTTTGGAAATGCTCCAGTCTCAAATGAGATGTTAACAAACTGAACAAGTTGTGGTAACAAGCTGGTCAGCACAGACTTCAGAAATCTAGTGGGTAATTCATCAAGGCAGCATGTACATGAACTCAGACCGGAGATAACCTCTTCGATTGTTTTGTCAGTAACAGGAGTGAAATGTGTCAGCTCAAGGTGTCTAGCTGGTGGCAGGGTTGCTATTTGTGTTGTGGAAATTATGGCATTTTTTATGCCTTGGACTTTATCATAAAAAAATATTGCAAACTCATTGCACTTAGATGTAGAGATTAGTTCTAAGGGCAGTGAAACTGGAGGGTTAGTTAATCTGTTTACTGTGGAAAACAGAACACGAGAATTGTTTCTACAGTTTGCGATGATTTTAGAGAAGTATTTCTCCCTTTCTCCACGCAAAATCTGGTTGAACTCACAAAGCACTTCTTTGTATATCTCACAATGAACCTGGAGCTTTGACTTGCGCCATTTCCTTTCGGCTTTTCGGCACTCCCTTTTCTGTGCCCTGACCGAATCTTCACTTCTCCAAGGTGCCTTTTGTCTATTGTTAACCATTTTACCTTGACAGGAGCAATAGTATCCAAAACATTTAAGACGCTTGATGTATAAGAGTCCAACAGATTATCAACATTTGAACATGGAGGATTTTCAAATCTGATCATTTCCATAAACTGTGTCCTTGTTGTATCATTTATGTGTCTTCTTTGAATAACTCCAGGCCCAACCACTGGTTTGGGTGTAACAGACAAGTCAAAAAAGACACAAAAATGATCAGATAAAGCAACATCAACAACATTCACATTTGATATATTAACACCTTTTGTAATAACTAGATCTAGAGTGTGACCTTTGTTGTGGGTCGCCTCACTCACGTGCTGAGTTAAACCAAACATTTCAAGAACAGCATTAAGTTCTTTTGCATGCCTGTCATTGGTCACATCCACATGCACATTAAAATCACCTGAAATGACCAAACAATCAAATCAGTGCATATAAATGAAAGTAATTCAGTGAAGTCTTCGATAAAACAATTCTGTGGTGGTTTGTAAATAGTCATATAAAGAATGGAAGATTGTTTTATCTCCATTTTGAAAGACACATACTCAAATGATAGAAAACCCCAAATGACAATTTGTGGATGACTATATTGTCCCTGAATATTGCACAGACACCCCCGCCCCTCTGGTTTTGGCGTGTTTCAGACACAAAATTGAAATTTGATGGACTACACTCAATCAAAACTGCGTTACCAGTGTTTTTGTCAAGCCATGTTTCAGTTAAAAACATAAAATCTAGATTATAAGAAGAAATAAAACTATTTATTAAAAAGGACTTGTTTTTAACGATCTGCATTGAGTACAGCATGTTTGAGATTTATCTGTGTTTGAGTGGATGGAATCTTTTGCAAGGGATATGGATTAGAGTTCTTTGATTGGACGGTCTGACTGTTGCCCTCTTATCTAATCTATGTTGTTTGACTGTACTAATTGTTTCAGAAGAACACATTCCCTCTATAAAAAAGAACACATCACTATTGGCGCCCCTATGAAAGGCATATATTGCGTTTGCCCTTTTTGCTCCACTGCTGCAGGTAACAGGTGACCTCACTATTTGAGCCCAGTCCCTGATTGGTTAACAAGGCGTAAATGAACACACGTGTAGATTGTGATTACTTGAGTGCATGAAGCAGTGGGCGGGGCCTCCCTGCTCTGTACCGCGCTGTTCTCACTGGCTTTGACGCGCGTTTATCCTCATCTGCTGCATTTGCAACACTTCATACACGCGGACATCTTTGCTTACATTTCGAAGCGTCGAAGCGTCTACATAGGGTTAACATGGAAGTTGGTGGCGTGTCAGCGTTTGGTCTGTACGCACCATCAGTGGACTCAGAAGAACGTACATGGAGTATGGGTGCCATCTAGTGACAAAATACAGCACCAACGGCAACTGACTCAAACACATAATGACTGATTTAACCTGTGTCAGCCCAGACCAATATAACAGTGGATTAATCAGTGTAAAATACAATTACACTTCCAAAGATCACGGTGAAAAAATGTTAACCCCAAAATAACCATCACGAGAACATCTGAGCTGAACTACGGCTAAACACAATAAATATTGCATTATTCATGATTTAAAAGCACAAAACAATTATATTTATTTTTTCCATGGATTCAAAACATCATTCACTTCAATGCAAAATGCCAGGCCAGTGTTTGATACCAGTTTCTTATGAACAATATAGAACCGGCCTTAACCTTTAACGATACCCAGTCCTATAGACCCATTCCATGTGACGTAAGCAGACTGAATTAGGAGCAAAACAACTGGAAAACTGTATTGTAGTAGCACCGCCACGCGATGGACACGCTCCTCTCTGAGCCGCTCTGACCAATCATCATACAGATCAGAAAGAAGGCGGGTTCTGTGTCCCAGAGTCTAAAATGTGAAGATCAACCCAAGAACAAATGCAAAAGACCTGGTGAAGATGCTGAACCTGGTAAGAGTTTGTCATTATCCAGAGTGAAACAAGTCCTGTACCGACATGGGCTGAGAGGGAACTCTGCCAGGAAGAAGCTCTGACTCCAAAACAAACACAAGGATAAAGACTTTAATGTTTGGAGACATATCCTGTGTCTGTTTGTCCATAATGACCATGGTCACGTTTGGAGGAAAAAGCCTGAGAACACCATCCCAACTGTGAAATACAGGGGGCAGTATCATGCTATGGGGCTGTTCTGCTGTGGGAGGGGCTGGTGCACTTCACTACATAGATGACATCATGAAGAAAGAACTCTCTGTGGAAATATTGGATGTGATTCACCTGTTCCCTGTTCCTTGTGTATTCAGACCCTGTGTTTTCCCTTGTAGGGTTGTTAGGGTTCGGGGTTAGTCGGCTCATTGTCTCTGAGTTTAGGTTAGTTCGGTTCCTGTTTCAGTTGTTGATTTGTTTCTCCTTTTGCCTGGAGTTCTTCCATTAAATTTATTTTACAAAAGAGTTTTGCATTTGTTAAACATAACAACACGGTACAAACAAAGCAGACGATACAAAAAGACTTGCTCCATCAGCCCAGATCCAGTTCATGGACAGACAGACAAGTAACTCTAAAAGATGAGGGCTAATAAATATAGCTAAACAAAAACAAATGTAGGGTTACAAAGAAAGACAGAATCACTACTTAAAACATACACAAGGATTCTTATTTTGTTATTTATTAGTTTATTTGACAGGGACAGTTCACATTACAAGGGCAGGTCATACAGTTCAAACAGAGACATTATTAGGATAAATATGTAGAGTTATTTACAAAGCAACACCTGTTTAATGGATCCTGACACTCGGCTTAGTCTGAAGTCTTAAGAAATAATGATGTTTTAAACCAATGAATAGATGTTAAAGATGGTATAGAAATAAGTCACCTGTTCCCTCTGATGGAGCCTTGTATTGGAGGCTCTACGTCCAAACTCTTTGTAGACACACAGTGAAAGAAAGACATTGTACTTCTCAGAGAGTCTGCAGATGATGCTGGGATTAACATTTGCTTCAAGAACTGAGGAAAACTGAAAAAAATACATTTAAAGAATTGTGAACTTTTTCTGCTGTTTCCTGGTTTGTTCATTTTCTTTAATAAGGAAACCCTCTGCTAACTTTAATTCATATTGAATGGTTACTAGGCAGACCAGTGGGCTAGTGACCCCACCCTTAAAGAGGTGACATGACCATAAACTAAGACTATAACATCAGCATTTTTACAGTTACAATAGTTACAGCCTAGAATTCTCAGCTGCACCGCCTTCATTTCAAACTATAGGCTGTTAAGAATGTTGTGATGTCAATGAATGAATGAAACCTATTAGAGAAAAAGAAAAACAACCCCCACTCAGAGCCTGGCATTTGATTCTAATGATTCCGTCGTTATCAAAGTAAACTTAATGATCATTTGTCAGAGATGGAAACTTTTCCCTCCAGGCGGTGAGATGGTGTGATATGGAATTGGATAATTTATATTATTTGATGTTGAGTGATTGATTGGTTCTGCTGAAACTCTGGATCAATAAAGTACCTACATATCACTCTGTCTATCAAATGTGTCAGAGTGACAGCAGGTTTATATTGTGCACAATGAGCTTTCTAACTTAAGAGTCCACTCACAATATAAAATACAGATAAACATCTATAAGAAGCAGAAGGATCAGCTCAACAACAGCCAAATACAACATTTACAGAAACTTGATTCATTATTTGCCTGAAATTTACAATTTAAAAATATATTTTTTTTGCATTTTCTCCACAATTATTGCTCCTTTGTTTCCTGTGTCGCTTTATCTATTTATGTAATAATTTTAATAATGAAAAGGATGTAATTAACATGTAACACACTACAACATGAGAGCTCTCAGAGTCACTGAGGAGTCATAATCCAAGAGCCTAAACCCAGGGATCAAGGTCTGAGTGAAGGTGGTGTTGAAGGTGTGGAGGTGGATCAGTTTGTAAGAGGAGACTGTGTAGAAGGACAGAGATCCAGCAGCACAGTCCACATACACCCCTACTGTCCCAGAGGAGGAGGGAGGGTGAGGGAGGAGGGTTTGTTTTCCTTTATGCCAAATATAGAAACCATATTTGGAGCAGTCCAGACTCCAGGACTGATCATTGCCTCCAAACCAAGTTTCATCACTTCCTCCTTTCCTCTTGATTCCTCTGTAAGACACTGATATAGAAACCCTCCCTCTCCATTGGACCTGCCAGTAACAGCGCCCAGTCAGACCAGTGTCACACAGAAGCTGAGACCAGTACTTAAATCTGTCCTGATGATCTGGATACGGCTGCTTCTCTCTCACATGTGTCGCCTTCTTGTTGTTGTCAGACAGTTTGATGTTTGTCTGAGCTGTGTTTGGATCCAGAGAGAGTTGAGTGAAATCTGAGGGAGAGAAAACACAGCAGCAGTTAGTCCCTGTTTGGTGATTGTTGTAAATGTAGATGGTCCTCAGCTGTTGCTCTGTTCAGTCTCTGTGAGACCTGCTGTAGTTCTGATGAGGACTGACAGAGACACAGCTCAGAGGAAACTAAATAATGAAGATCTCTGTCCTACAGGTTTGAGTGAAACATGAGCTCAGTTAAACAGCTCAGACTGGACTCTTCTGGACCTGCTTAAAGACTATATTCAGTTCTGACGCTGTGGACCACAGTCACAGGGACAAATACAACTGAATAAGCATCATGTGTTTTTATGGACACTCCCATGATGCATTGCTTCTATTGTTATGAAATATTAAATTGTCTTTCACAATTATGTTCCAGCATGTTCTATGTTTAAATATGTTTTTCTGTTTGTGCTCAGATATTTACACTGAAGGATTTTGTTTTAGACATTTTAAATATCGTCAACTGGATTGAGTTTAATCAAATTCACTTCAGCACTTAAATTGTCAATGTAAATATAATTATTATTTTTTTCTAATTGTATGATGTATAAGATCTTTAAGAATCATGTGACCTAAGATCTAAATGTTCATAATGACCAAAGAAACAAGAAACTAACTAACTAACTAACTAACTAACTAACTTCTATCTTAAACCTGAATCACACCCAAGCACATTTTTGTGCTTTTGGAATTTTATTTTTTTCATAACTCCTACATTTTTTTATGCCAATTGACTGAAAGTTTCCCAGGGGGTGTATTTTTGGATGATCTAAAATAAGTTGATATCATTTGTATTTTTACTCCATTGTAAATACTGATAAAAAATACTCATGTTAACGTCCCTGCGACACAAAAATGTGCTTGAAACTTTAAGAGGCCATAAAAAAACTGAAGAATTGACATTTTTCCAAACTTTTTCATTTTAAAGGTCTGACTCCTCTTTCCATACATTATACTATAACTTTTTTTTAAATTTAACCCTTTAACTGCCAACTTCTGACCCAAAGTTACTATAGTACATGTTCCAAAACCACAAAAAGTTAAATATTATTAAAATTTTAAAGGCAAAATGGGAAATTTCTGGTCTGGCTGATGTGGCCTGATGTCTGTGTAAATACAGGGCCTCTCGAAAGTACTAATACACCTTGAACCTTTGCACTTTTTGTCATGTTTACAACCATAAACATAAAGATTTGTTTTGTTTTTTTACTGAAAGTTGACACACAAGTAACAGACAACTGTGAAGTGAAAGCAAAATGATACATGATTCTGTTATTTTTTCAAAAAATAGAAAAGTGTAAAGTGGGGCGTGCATAAGTATTCATACAGCATGACTTAATACTTTGTGGAACCCCCTTTTGCTGCAATAACAGCAGCAAGTCTTCTGGGGTTTGACTACAAGGTTTGCACATGTAGAGACATTTTAGCCCATTCCTCTTTACAAAACAACTCAAGCTCTGTCACATTAGAAGGAGAGCGTTTGTGAACAGCAGTTTTCAGGTCTTTCCACAGATTTTCAATAGGATTTAGGTCAGGACTTTGACTGGGCCATTCTAACACATTAATATGTTTGTTTTTAAATCATTCCATTGTAGATTGAGCTTTGTGTTTAGGGTCATTGTCCTGCTGGAAGGTGAATCTCTGCCCCAGCCTCAATTCTCTTGCTGACTCCAGCAGGTTTTCCTCCAAAATGTCTCTGTATTTGGCTCCATCCATCTTCCCAACTATTCTTACAATCTTCCCAGTCCCCGCTGAGGAAAAGCAGCCCCATAGCATGATGCTCCCCCACCATATTTGACACTGGGGATGGTGCACTCAGGACGATGAGCAGTGTTAGGTTTGCTCCATACATAACGTTTTGCATTTGGGCCAAAAAGTTCAATTTTTGTCTCATCTGACCAAAGCACCTTCTTCCACATGGTAGCTGTGTCCTCCATATGACTTCTAGCAAACTTCAAACAGGATTTCTTATGGCCTCCTTTCAATAATGGCTTTCTTCTTGCCACTCGTCCATGAAGGCCAGATTTGTGTAGAGTACGACTTATAGTTGTCCCATGTACAGATTCCCCCAGCTCAGCGGCAGTACATCTCAGCTCCTCCAGAGTTATCTTAGGGCACTTGGTTACATTTCTGACCAGTGCTCTCCTTGTTCGGTCTGTTAGTTTAGGTGGCCGGCCGTGTCTTGGTAAGTTCACAGTGGTGCTATACTCTTTCCATTTCTGAATGATGGATTGAACAGTGCTCCGTGAGATGTTCAAATCTTGGGAAATCTTTGTATAACTTAACGCTGCTTTAAACTTCTCCACAGCTTTATCCCTGACCTCTCTGGTGAGCTCCTTGGCCTTCATGATGTTGTTTAGTGACCAATACACTCTGACCATAGCTCTGAGGCCCTCACAGAACAGCTGGAATTATACTGAGAGTAGATTACACACAGGTGGCCTCTATTTAATGGTTAGGGCAAGGTGTGAACATTCTGCAGTCATTAGGAATGTTATAAAGGCAATTTAATGCACTCAGAAAATGCTGTATGAATACTTATGCACGCCCCACTTTCACTTTTATATTGTTTGTAAAATAACAGAATCATGTATCATTTTGCTTTCACTTCACAGTTGTCTGTTACTTGTGTGTGAACTTTCAGTAAAAAAAATCAAAATAAAATCTTTACGTTTAGGGTTGTAAACATGACAAAATGTGAAAAAGTTCAAGTTGTATTAGTACTTTCGAGAGGCGCTGTACATGAACGTTCTCTGTGGTCCTGAGCTCCTGTTCAGGTCGTTCCAGAGGCGAGGGCCATAATATTGGAAAGACGCCTCGCCGTGAGTCTTTCTGTTGACTTTAGGAAAAACTAAGAGACGCCTGCCGGTGGAGCAAAGGGGCCGTGAAGGTTCATAAGGTAAAAGTAATTCTAAAAGATAAGAAGAACCAAGACCATTAAGACATTTAAAAACCATTAAAAGAACTTTAAAATCGATCCTGAAACACACGGGGAGCCAATGCAGCGACTCTAAAACCGGTGTAATGTGGTCCCGCCTCCTGGTCTTTGTCAGGACACGAGCTGCTGAATTTTGTAAAAGTTGTAAACCTGAGATAGAGAGCAGAGCATTGCAGTAGTCGATACGCCTGGTGATAAAGCATCAGCGTCTCCGTGTTGGCCTGAGAGAGAATGGGGCGGACTCTGGCTATGTTCTTTAGATGGTAAAAACCTATTTTTGTGATATTCTTAATGTGTGGAATTAAAGTCAGCTCAGAGTCAAAGATCACACCCACGTTCTTCACCTGTGAGATAAGAATAAGAATTCTGTTTGAGCGGGCTATAAATTATGCTTTAGTAGATACGGGATGGATATATTTTAGACCAAATAAGGATTATGTTTTGACCATTTGTGGATATTGACCAAATAAAAGACTTGCATTGAATCTTCTTCGACTGGACTTGTTGCTGTTCTTCTGATTTCCGCACTTTATCCATGGGAGGTTTGCAGCAACAAGTCTTTGCCTCAAGTGGAGGAGTTCAAGTATCTCGGGGTCTTGTTCACGAGTGAGGGTCGGATGGAGCGTGAGATCGATAGACGGATCGGTGCAGCGTCAGCAGTGATGCGGTCGCTGTATCGGACTGTTGTGGTGAAGAGGGAGCTGAGTCAGGGGGCAAAGCTCTCGATTTACCGATCGATCTACGTTCCCACCCTCACCTATGGTCATGAGATCTGGGCAATGACCGAAAGGACAAGATCGTGGATACAAGCGGCCGAAATGAGTTTCCTTCGCTGGGTGGCTGGGCGCACCCTCCGAGATCGGGTGAGGAGCTCAGTTACCCGGGAGGAGCTCGGGTAGAGTCGCTGCTCCTTCACGTCGAAAGGAGCCAGCTGAGGTGGCTAGGGCATCTGTTCCGGATGCCTCCTGGTCGCCTCCCTCGGGAGGTGTTCCAGGCATGTCCTATTGGGAGGAGGCCTCGTGGAAGGCCCAGGACACGCTGGTGGGACTATGTCTCCGAGCTGGCCTGGTGTCGCCTCGGGGTCCCCCCAGAACAGCTGGAGGAGGTGTGGTAGTCCGGGAGCCAGACCCCCTCCTCAGGCACATTTTTTCTACCTTTCCAAACTAGTATCTTTCAGTAGAGTATCCCTTGGGTCATTACCAGTGGGGACCCCCATTGCAACTCGGCCCCGTTCGGCTGTGGGACCCCAAAAACCACTTTAGCGGGACAGGCTTCAGACGGAACTTTGTGATTCTATCCAAAGTAGTGCTGTGGTCACATACAGAGTCACAGATGAATGAAATTTAGAATAAAGAAAGCTGACATGATGAGGAACAAAGTAATATGACAGTCTTGGGCTTTAGCTTTTTTTTCTCCATATATTAAACTATATATCTACAAAAATGCAAAATAAATGTCATAAAGATAAGAAGAAGAACTTCAAGAACTTCACAAATGAGTGCATTATTGCCTTTTGTGTTTATCTTTACCATTTCAAATGTAAATAGAAAACTGCCCCAACTCATTAGCTTCACATTAAGCCCAAGATGAGCTCAGTAGGATTTCAAAGGGGAGTAGGGTCAAAATCAGGCCTTGATGCAATGAACAAGTTTCACTAACTTTAAGGGATTTAAGGGATACTCTACTGAAAGATACTAGTTTGGAAAAGGTAGCAAAAATGTGCCTGAGGAGGGGGTCTGGCTCCCGGACTATGGTTCCCCCAGAACAGCTGGAGGAGGTGTGCATGGATCGGGAAGTATGGACATCTTTGCTGAGACTGCTGCCTCCGCGACCCGGCCCCGGATAAAGAGGAAGAAAATGGATGCATGGATGGAGGCACAACCAGGTCAAGGGCAGATTGAAGCCTACTATTAAAATCATCAACAATAAATCACAGGGTGCAGGTAAAACCAAGGGAGGGTGTTTGTCTAAAACATCAATACAACTTGCAGCCACTTCAGGGGTTAGATGACGTTTCCTCACAGTTCTCAAGGAGGTCTCACGCTGGATGGAAGTGGTGATTTTAAAAAACACGCAATAGTGGTAAGAGACAGCCTAGTCAACGACAGACGACACACCAGTGGACAGGCCATACATGATGACCAGGTCCAGGGTGTGTCCTCTGTCATGAGTCGGCTGTGTGATATGCTGAGTAAAAGTCATATAATTAAGAATGTTTAAAAATTCATTTGAAAGAGGATCTAAATATTATCTACATGCAAATTAAAATCACCGGCTAAAATTATTCGCTCATAGGAGTTGTGTATATTTACCATGCTTTTCTTCCTGTCCGCACTCGACGTGTTTTCTCACTTCTTCTGGCTTTCGTGCTTTTTTCCTGCCTCTGTGAGTGTCTTGTCTGACCTTTATTTTTCCTCTTGGACCACCTGTCCTCCCGAACCGCTAAACTATGGAATTGATTAACTGGAACCTCAGCGCAATTGATAAGTTTATTTTTCACAAAGTGAGACCACGGAGGAGGTCGTCTTCCCTGACTGAATTTTCAGCTCGGTTTGCGATGGATGTCGTTTGCCTAGCAGTCCTGTCGGTCGAAGACATCAAAGATATTACTTATTTGGAATCTTGATAACAGGGTCCCTGCTTATTGGATGGACTGCCCTGGATTATCGGAAATTTGGAATGACAGCAGTTTGCAATCGGACCACGCTGTTAAAATTAGGTGGTGAGACCTCTTTGAGAACAACTGCAGCATCTGCACCCACTGAAGTTTCTCTTAAAAATAGACAATCAAGTTTATGGTCTAAAATCACTCCGCTCTCAAAACTCAGGGCTACTAGTTATTCCTCGGGTCTCCAAAATTACTGTAGGAGGAAGAGCCTTTAGCTCCAAGCTCCGGTTTTATGGAATAAACTTCCAGCTCACGTTAAAGAAGCAGACACAGTCCCTACATTTAAGACTAGGCTCAAAACGTACCTCTTTGAATTAGCTTAAGATCAGGTCAGTTAGGTAAAGCTCTAACCCACAGCCTGAAGTAAAAGCTGCCTTAGAAGAAACACTGCTGTGGGAAGTACGGTACACTGAGCGCTATCCTCTTCTTCTTCTTACTGCAAACTTTGTCTTATTATGATACAATATTTATCTGTAGTCTGTTCATTACTATTCACATGGTGTCTCCTGTCCCACTCCCCCTTGGGAGTGTCTGTCTAGATCGAATGGAGGAACCCGGCTGAACGGAGGAACCCGGCTGAACAGAGGAACCCTGCCTACTGATTGACAGCAAGGACTGGATGGTCTCAATCCTGGCCCTTCTGCTGAGGGGATCCCATCGGCCTGGGTCTCTATAGCCTGTCCGTCCATGGGAGTGGATCTTTCCAGCTTCTGTGGTTCTCCCCTAGGTTTCTCGTTTCTCCCACCGGTTTTTGAGTTGTTCCTTGCCGTGCTGGAGAGTCTAAGGACAGGGGACACCCACGCCGCTCGTCCCACCTACTGCTGACGCTCTTTTGGACATTATGTTTGCCTGGATACTTGATTTAAATGTTGTAATCTGTAAAGCACTTTGTGATACCTTTGGTATGAAAAGCGCTTTATAAATAAAGTTTGAGTTTGAAATCAGGTCGTTCATAATTAAAGTCTTGTTCAGCAGAGAGCGGACATTAAAAACTGCCATATTCAAGGTGACTGAAGGATGACTAACTGGATGGTTTTGTGGTAATGGGACTTTTGATAATTGTTTAAGATTATTTGGGTTATGTTTTATGGATTGTACATATTTAGTCTGCTCTCTGCTGATCATGACAGGAATGGTGAATTATGTACAGAAAGGTGAGATCCAAGTTTTTTTTACTTTTTCTTTTATATTTGAAGGTCTAACTCTCCTCTTGTCATACATATAAAAATATCATAACTTTTTATATATTTGAACCCTTTTATTGCCAACTTTCTGTCGCAAAAACACTCAGGTCTAATTACCATTGTGGGCTCATTTATTTACATAGTAGCACATAGACTTGCATTGCAATCCCTACTTTTCAAACCACAACTATAAAATAATTCAAAATTTAAATTCAAACTTATGCATATTTTCTGAACTAAGAACTCAAACTAACACGCTGACATGTTTTTTCACCATAAGGTCATTTTTACCTAGTATGGCAAGAGGAAGAGGCCCTTTCTGGAGCCTCCACCTTAACGTGGTGGAGGGTTTGACCTGAATGATCCTGGAGCTCTGTTGTCGGGGGCTTGGTGCCCCTGGTAGGGTCTCCCAGGGCAAACAGGTCCTAGGTGACGGGTCAGACAAAGAGCGGTTCAGAAGCCCCTTATGAGAGACCAACAGGCCCGGTTAGAACCATGAGGCCGTCCTTCTGTGGACCCACCACCTGCAGGGGGCGCTATAGGGCTGGTGCAGCTCCAACAGCTGCCCCCACGACCCGGCAACGGAGAAGTGGAAGAAGATGCCTGTTTGTTTGTTTGTTTCCTTTTATGATCAATGGAACAAGCAGCGACTTCCCATTGAAGCCCATCTGCTGCACAAACCAAATATGTTATGAAATACTTTTTTCTCATTTATTACACCAGCATTTGTCCTCATAATATTAAATATTGTTTTTTTGAAAACTTTCTAACCCCTAAATTGTCTTTTTTTGGTCATATTGGAATTTCCGGTCGTGTCTGTACAGCTGCTCCTCAAATCTGATGGTCTTTATTTGCCACTGTAAATTTGTATTTGTTTGTTCAAATACTAGTTGAAAAAGCTCTAACACTAACTTAATGTAACTTTTTTAAAGGTGTGATTAAGGGTTAACTCAACTCAAAATAGTAGAACTGGGAAAACACAACTTAGAAATAAAGTAAATAATAAATGTTTGTTTCTCTCTGAACAAATGCAGTGAATCAAACTTAATCAAACTTAAAAAAGATCAGACTTACGTCTCCAGATTGGAGTCATCCCTCGTTCTACGCAGGACTCAGTCTGAAACACAAACATCAGGCTCAAACACAGTTTCAGCAGAAGCTCTGGATACAAACTAAGTTGGTGTTTTATGTTCTTTAAAAACATGTTCAGTAATAACTGTCCTCACCTGAGAGTGGAGAGTGAGCAGTGGGGATCCTCCTGTAGAGCAGTCAGGAGCTTTACTCCTGTGTCTCCTGGATGGTTGAAGCGGAGGTCCAGGTCTGTCAGATGGGAGGGGTTGGACCTCAGAGCTGAGGCCAGAGCAGCACAGCCTTCCTCTGAGATCAGACACCCTGACAGTCTGAACACACAGGGTTAAACAGAGTCATAGAAATGACAAACTCACAGAGATGAAGAGTAAACCCTCTGACCTGAGCTGCTCCAGTTTACAGTGAGGACTCTTCAGTCCAACAGACAACATCTTCAGCCCTGAGTCCTTCAGGTCGTTGTTACTGAGATCCAGGACTGTTAGACTAGAAGAGCTGAGGACTGAGGACAGAGCTTCACAGCTGCTCTCTGACAGGTTACAGCTGCTCAGTCTGGAGAGAACACACTGTTTTAGGAGAAGTTTAGAAGGTTCATACTTACATAGACCTCACTCACAGAGCTTTGTTGGAGGCTTTGACCACTGGCAGCAGCCTCAGCAGAGCCTCCTCTGAAGCACAGTATTTCTTCAGCTCAAACTGCTCCAGAGCTTCTTCTGATGACAGTAAGATGAAGGCCAGAGCTGACCACTGAGCAGGAGACAGCAGACGTTCACCTTCAGACAGACGTCCTGAGCTCAGGTACTGTTGGACCTGCTCCACCAGAGAACCATCATTCAGTTCATTCAGACAGTGGAGCAGGTTGATGCTTCTCTCTGCAGACACTTCCTTACTCAGCTTCTGCTTGATGTACTCAGCTGTTTTCTGATTGGTCTGGGAGCTACTTCCTGTCTGTGTCAGCAGACCTTGGAGAAGGCTCTGATTGGTCGGCAGTGAAAGACCCAGGAGGAAGCGCAGGAACAAGTCCAGGTGTCCGTTTGGACTCTGTAAGGCCTGGTCCACAGCCGTCTGGTGCAGATGTTTCAGTTTAGGTTTGACTCTGAGCAGAGTGGACTCCTGTGTTTTTGTGGAGAGCAGGTTGAAACCAGTGTGGATGAAGGTCTGATGGACGTGAAGAGCAGCCAGAAACTCCTGCACACTCAGATGGATGAAGCAGTAGACCTTGTCCTGGTACAGGCCTGGCTCCTCTCTAAAGACCTGTGTGAAGACTCCGGAGTACACTGAGGCGGCTGCAGCGTCCAGCCCACACTCGCTCAGGTCACTCTCGTAGAAGATCAGGTTCCTTTCTGCAGCTGCTCAAAGGCCAGTTTTCCCAGAGACTGCACCATCTTCCTGGTCTCTGGACTCCAGTGTGGTCTGTCTCAGATCCTCCTTCATACTTGATGTTCTTGACTTTGGCTTGAACCACCAGGAAGTGGATGTACATCTGAGTCAGGGTCTTGGGCAGCTCTGCTCTCTCTCTGGTTTTCAGCACATGCTCCAGGACTGTGGAGAGGATCCAGCAGAAGACTGGCATGAAGCACATGATGTGGAGGCTGCGGGACGTCTTGATTTGGGAGATGATTGTTCTGGCCTTCTTCTTCTTGAACCTGTTCCTGAAGTACTGCTCCTTCTGTGGGTCGCTGAACCCTCGCACCTCTGTCACCATGGAGACGCACTCAGCAGGATCTGATTGGCCGCCGCGGGGCGTGTGGTTATCCAGAGGCGAGCGGAGGGAAGCAGGCTCCCCCTGATGAGGTTCACCAGCAGCTCCTCCACTGAGGCGCTCTCTGTGGGCTCCGTCAGGGCCTTGGTTTGGGTGAAGTCCAGAGGAAGTCTGCACTCGTCCAGACCATCAAAAATGAAGAGCAGCTGCAGCTCTTCAAAGCTGCTCACTTCTTCTGTTCCTCTAAGGAAGTGATGGAGCAGCTGCACCAGGCTGAAGCTCCTGTCCTTCAGCACATTGAGTGCTCTGAAAGTGAAGGGGAACAGCAGCTGGACGTCCTGGTGGCTTTGCCTTCAGCCCAGTCCAGACTGAACTTCTGAGTGAGCAGTGTTTTCCCGATGCCAGCCACTCCCTTTGTCAGCACTGTTCTGACGGACGCCTCTGTGTCCGCGGGGCCTTTAAACATGTCTTCACATGTGATGGTCTTCTCTGCTCCGCCTGGTTTCCTGGAGGCTGTTTCCATGTGTCTGACCTCATGTTCCTGGTTGACCTCTGAGGCCCTCCCTCTGTGATGTAGAGCTCTGTGTAGATCTGCTGCAGGAGGGCGGGGCTTCCTGCTTTAGCCACGCCCTCAAACACACACTGACACTCTTGCTGCAGCTCAGACTTCAGTTTACGCTGAAGAACTCCAGAACATCTCCCTGAATGAAGACACAGACAGAGCCTGAGTCTCAGAGAAGATCAAATGACTGAGTGAAATGGACCTACTGCTCCACAGACGCTCAGCCAGCTCCTTCTGCTGCCTCCTCCTCAGGAAGTTCACAGTGATCTTCAGAAAAGCCTCTCCATCCTCATCCTCAGGCTCTAAGCATTCTGGGTAATCTGGCTCAGAACCTTGTGGAGTTCTTCAGCTCCTTCTGGACAAAAGTGAAGATGTCCTCCTCCAGAAGCTGCACAGACACATTAGAAACAACACAAATGCAGTCAGTGTCAGATCTGTGTGAAACAAGTCCATTCATCTGAACATCTCCAAACTTCAGTGAAGGACACACCTTAAATATGGAGTCCAGCTGAGTGTGATGTTGCTGAGCTCTGAGCTCTGGAGCCTGTCCACTCTGTGACAGAGACACAACAGAGAACTCACATCTGTCCATGACTTTATCATCGACAACATCAGGGAAACTTACGGCTCTGAGGAAAATTTCCATAGACGTCCCTTAGATCGTTCACTGCAGAGCGACTCACAGATGGGACCAGCGTCAGAGTCAGGGCTGTGATGGATTATGTCAAATTTAAAAAACAAATTTAAAAAACAAAAAATTACATTGAAATCATAGAAGCATTTGGATCTTCAATGAAGGTACTTGAGTCATCTTCTGTACTCAGTAGTTGAAGTTGAACGTTTCGCCTCTCATCCAAAAGGCTTTGCCAGCGACTAAAGTCCCGCTCATCCCCAGCTTAGATAAAGATCAACCAGGAGGAGTTGGGGTGGCCCGGCTCCTCCCCTCTAATCACAGCTACTCTCACCTCCTCTTTGGTCTTTCCTTCTGCACTGGTAGGCACCTCTTTAGCTCTATGTCTGAGCGTCCTTTTTAGATTGTAAAGTTATCATAGGGGAAAATGGACAACTTAAGACAGAGGTTACAGGAAGGCAACTCATACTGACCAGTATTTGATGTTTGACTCACACCATCCACTCCAACACAAACTAGGGGTCATTAGGACACTCAGACATAGAGCTAAAGAGGTGCCTACCAGTGCAGAAGGAAGACAAAGAGGAGCAACACATCCAGAGAGCCCTCTCAGACTGTGGCTATCCTAACTGGTCCTTCACTAAAGCACAAAGGACAGGAAGACCCAAAGAGCAGGACAGACAGACTACAGAACCCAGAAGAAAGGGAGTTGCGGTGCCGTATGTAGCCGGGGTCTCAGAGAAACTTCAGAGAATCTTTAGGCAGCACAGGATTCCAGTGTACCACAAACCGGTGAACACACTGAGACAAAAATTAGTTCATCCCAAAGACAAAACGCCTAGCCACAAACAAAGCAATGTGGTTTATTCTACTCGATGCAAAGAAGAAGAATGCAAAGAACATTAATTGGAGAAACAAAACAAGTTTTACAGAAGAGACTTTATCAACACCAAAGAGAAAGCACAAGCGGCCCTTAGTCGGCTGTGCACCTTCACCTTAAAGCCTCCAACCACTCCTTTGAGGACGGGGAGGTCAACATTCTAGCTAAAGAAGAACGTTGGTTGAAGAGGAGTAAAAGAAGCTATTTTGTCAGGAAAGAAAATCCCTCCATGAACCAGAATGGTGGGCTCAGATTTAATCTCCCGTCACTCTATTCCATCTCCTTCGGGGAAAACCGACAGGGCACGGCCAGTCCAAGGAGACGGCACCTCAGCTAACAAAGAACAATAAGCAGGTAATTAGCAGTGATCATCTATGAATAGGTCAGGACTGACCGATACTGGGGCTTAGCAGGTCGTTAGAGACGTTCTACTTCAAAGGTGTTTACCCACAGGTGAGAGTAGCTGTGAAGCTTCGCTGATGAAGCCCTTTGGATGAGAGGCGAAACGTTCGACAACTTCAACTACTGAGTACAGAAGATGACTCAAGTACCTTCATTGAAGATGGACACTCCTGTACGACTGAGAGCTTTCACAGACAGAAGCATTTGGAATTAACTTGTACATATTTATTTTCACTAAAATCAGATGAAAACCTACAGTTTACCCAAAATCCTGAATATGTTTTTACCGTCATGAGTAAAATTGCTCTTCATTTGGGTTTTACATAAAGATCGACTGATATCAGTTTCTCTGAGGCTGATCTTTAAAAATGTCCCGTCTTTAATCCTGTGTTTGAAGCTTCTAAACTGTAAAATGTGTCCGTGTTGCCCGTGACACAGGGGCGCTGTATGAGGGACATACAGCGCCCCCTGCTGTTTAGTAAGTTCTTCAGCGGGAGCTCATATTAAAGACAAATATCACCAGATTCTTAAACTAAATCTGTAACTCTCTAATGGCTCTAAAATTATAAAGAAAAGTCTGCAACATAAACATATACAATAGGATCAAAGCCTGCACAAAGTTGTGGCTGATTTTCACAGTGATGTTTATGAGCTCATGAGGCCGAGGAAGGTGTGGCTCATTTTAAGGCTCTGACTGAGCTCCTTCATCAGCCTGATATCGGCTAGACACCCAAATATCGGCCGATGTATCGGTCGACCTCTAGTTGTATTAAAGGTCCTATACCTGATTTTAATTACAAACAATGAAAGAGAATCCACTGTATTTTAGTTTTGCTCCAAACTCATGACTTTTCTAATATATTACGAGTTTATCGGCTCATTTCATCATTTGCACATGTCACAGAAATGCACGAAAACTAGCCATGAACATTCATGACATTGATACAAATTTAATTAGATGCACAGTTTTTATCATATAAATATCTGAGATTACAATCTGCTAAAGGAGGACAAAACTAATTAATTCCACTATAGATAAAAATCAGGTATAGTTCCCTTTATTCCTCATCAAAAACTGCTTTTGAACTTAAATCTTTATATTCCATAATAAACAGTTCTTGAATCTCACATCTTTGTCTTGAAGTCTACTGGTTTCCCATAGACCAGTCGCTCCTGGGAACCTGGGAACCTGGTCCCAGCTGGGACCAGGTTCAGACGGACGATGTTTCTGGAGGATCCTGAGACACAGATTAAACACTGAGTGAAACACATGGAACTGTCCTGGTCTCAGATAAACGTCATTCTGCTCTGTCTCTGTGAAGACCACTGAGGTCCACACTGAGTGATGTCATCATTAAACCTGTTCCATGTTCGTCTCTGCAGAGGTGGGACGAGAGGATCTGCAGGTCAGGTTGTGTAAAACATACAGTATATTGGCTAAAGTATTGGGATGCCCTTCCACATAATGTAAATCAGGTTCTTATCAGTGTCATGGCCACAGCTGTATAAGATCAGACACAGAGGCTGCAGACTGTTTCTACAAACATCTGTGAAAGAACAGGTCTCTTCAGGAGCTCAGTGAAGTCCAGCGTGGTACTGAAGCCTCCTGTGCAACTACACCAGGCGTGGAATGTCCTAAATATCACAAAGTCAGCTGTGTGTGATATTAGAACAAAGCGGAAGCGATTGGGAACAACATCAACGTTCACTTGCAGCAGACCTCCAAACTTCCTGAAGCTTCAGAACAGTGTGTAGAGCTTCATGGGGTTTCAGGCCGGCTTCAGCTGATTCAGAGCCTGTTCATCACCAGTGCAAAGCTTTCTGATGCAAGTGGTGGACTCTGAGCAGGGTGAGATGTTCTTCTGACCGACAGTTCTCCACCTGGCCTATGACCGTGCTGTGGAGGCTGCCAGAGAGTACGACTTGCATTGTGCCAGTTGTTAAAGTTTGGAGGAGGGATTATGGATGTGTTGTTCTTCAGGAGCTGAGCTTGGCTCCTTAGTTCTTAGCGTCTTCTATCATTACTATCACCATTACTTTCCTGATCTGTCGTTATAACTAAATTAAGAGCAACAAAGACACCAACTTAAAAAAAACACTATTGTGGGGCTTGTTTCATCATCGCTGCTCTCAACCTATACAAAGGATAAAGCAGGCGAGACATGACCAGTTGGAGAGAACCCCCACCCCCCCCTCCTCCTCCCAGTAGCCTCATAATGCTCGTCATAGAACATCATATGCGACAGGCAGATTACAAACATCACTTTCCTCGAAAATATTGAGCGATCCGCAAGTGACAACTTCATTCATATCATTAGTTCTTCATTTCTGTAATCCTCCAACCTGCCATGGTTGTGGTGACTCGCTGGATGGGGCATTGGCGGAGGGCCGGCTGGCTCGATACGGTAACCCATCAAGACAACGCGGACAAAGTCCGAAAAAAAAAAAAACTGTTTGGGGGGTCGGATTTACAATATGAAATTATCGCGATATCCAATTTTTTGATAATCGTCAGACAACAATTTCGATATTATCGTCTAACGATATATTCTCCCACCTCTACTTCTGCCAAAACTGCAGCTGAAAATGAAAGTTGGTATTTTGATGAATTGGGCGGTACGTAACAATTAAATAAATTTCTGTTTATTCCAAGTCGAATCCAGTATTATGTTTTTTAATGGCATTTAAGGTCTTGATTTTGGTTACAATTCCTTTAATATTTTAATGCTTTTTAAAAACCCTGCAAGAGATTGCGGTTCCATGTTTGCTAACTTTGTGAACAGTCGGGGAATGGTCACTCCTCTGTTAACGTGATTTTTTCACCCACTGCACAAGCCAGGTCCATATTATGTGACATGGTGAACTGGATTTTCCTGCCCAGGAGTCTGGCCTTATTTAGAGCCAGAGACTTCTCGCTCCAACATCACTGTAGGAAGAGTTGAAGATGCTTTAGCTGCACAGGTGACCAACGTTCATATTAACCCTATGAATGAAGAATGGGATCTCACTAAAGTCAAACTGTGAGTGGAGCGTCTGAATACTTTGTCAATGTAAGCTCACAGAAGTCAATTGGTATTATGGATCATAGACACGGACTCTGACTGGTGAAAGTTATTCTAGTTTTCCTGTTGGATGAATTGACTTTACGACTGCTTCTAAGACGATGTCAGTCTGACTGTGATGTTGGACAGCGGTGGATCTGCACCTCTGAGCTTTGGGTCAAGTGGTTTTAGAGTGAGGGGCTCCGTCCTCTCTGTGCTTCTTCTCGTCCATATGTGTCCACTGAGACGATAAGCTTCAGGAAGATCTAAGAGACAAATAAACATAACACTTATTCCGTTCTACAGGAAGTATGTTCCATCTTCATGAAGTTCTTGAATCTCTTCTTACTCGGTAGTTGAGGTCTTCCAAACGTTATCAGGTTCACTGACGAAGCCTTTTTGGATGAGAGGCAAAACGTTTGGAGACCTTCACCTACCGAGTACAGAAGATGACTCAGTACCTTCATGTGAAGATAACATTGTTGTATCTACGACTAATCTAAATGTGTGAATAATAAGGTTTACGCCCGTACTCCAAAACATCTTATTGAACATTTGATAACATAACAATGGACTTAATGACAAATCAATGAAGAAATCCAAATCCTGGATTCTCCCCTCAACGTCCTCCAAGCCTTCATCCATCCATCCATCCATCCATCTTCTCCCACTTTCCGTTGCCGGTCGTGGGTGGCAGCTGTTGGAGCTGCCCAAATTCATTACATTGCACCAGCCTCTATTGGTCCTTCCTGTCCTCAAGCTCAACATGATACACCGAGTTTGCTCATCGGCAAGTCCCATCCAAAACCAAACTAAACTGGCTACGTTTACATGACAATGCACAATTATTACTCACATCCTCAGTGTTGTGAGTTCGAGTTCCAGCGTTTGAATAGAAGCTTGAAGCAGAGTTGTGTTGTTGTATTTGACTTCACTGCTACAGTTGTACTAAAGAACTCAGACAGTTTGTGTTATTGTATGAGCTCCTGTAGCTAAAACATTGAACAATGTCCTGTCTGCTTGTAAGCGTGTTAGATTCTGCTTGATGTATTGTAGCAATGAGAGCTTTCTTGACGCTTCTGGGAGATAATGAAGAGATGGAGAAAGGGACGCACCGATCCAATCTCCTCACTTCAGTTACCACACTTTTACTCATTGGATTTGGGATTTGCTTAATAGAGACAGTGGCCATGCAGCTGTAACTTTACCCCAACAAGTGTCTGTATGGTTCTTTGTCTGTGCTGGTGGCTCGTAATGTCACGATTATAAAGCTTCCAGCGTATTGCTCCAGAACCTTCCAAAACACACTTCCCACTGATTCACGAATTCTGATGACAACTATGTTCAAAAAAACTACCTTTGTGTTCAGAACAATCGTGACTTTTGACAAAAAAAACCTCGTTTACTTTGTTTTTGAGGTTGACTGACTTCGATTGAGGTGTAAAAGAGGTCCACTGAGGTCATTTGAAAGTAAAAACTGATGTCAAACTGTGTCCAAAAAAATACTTTGTTATGACAATCTAACAACAATTGTTTACTTTTTTGATTCCTCTCTCTTTTTTATTTAGGTGAATGAGGTCGATAAAGCATTGAATAAAGGTGAGAGACGCAGCCTTGAGGTGGATAAGAGTGAAAGAGCGGCAAAAGTGTGGCACGGTTAACTAGAGCGTCAATGTAGTCAAATTAGGATGTCAACTGAATAGTCAAATAGGAGCACAGTGCTTCTCTTGACACTCCATCCTAACTTCCTATACTACTCTGACCACTCTGGGTCCTGTTGTATTTCGACACGCCTTTAAATCCATACGCTACAATTTCTAACGTGTTGATCGTGTCACTAAATGACATTGATGCAAAATTCAGTAGATTGAGGTCAAATTGAAGCCTCAACTGAGGTCAAACTGAGGGCAAAATAGAAACTCAAACGAGGTCAGAAAGGACAACTGAATCAATCTACAGGTCGATTGGGGTCGACTGTATCAAAACTTCATGCACATATGACAGCCACAAGTGTTTCTGACACTCCTGAAAGAGATAATTTCTAAGCTAGTGACACTTTGTCAATGGCAAAACATTATATTTCTCATATATCTACACATAGAGAAAATGGCTCAACCAATGGAAATTACGGAACAGATTCATGGGTAAACATTTGCTACATATATTGCTTTCAGTTGTGATACCATTCAGAATACGGGATTTAACCCCAATGCAAGATGATACTTTTCCTTTGGGCCAGTTTAGAATAATCTCTATTGTGGGACTAGAACTTCCAGGACCTCCACTGTACCAAAGCCCCCAGCCAGAAGCCACTAAGACCAATAAGATAGGACTCTCATACGCAAATTACTCAGTGTAACTGACCTACACAGCCTCATTGCTTAAATGTTACTATCGGGACCTCTTTTGGCCTGCAGGTGTTAGGGCTTAGACAGGGCTCCGAACAGACAAACATCGCTGAGTCACAATATCACTCATTTTCACTTGGCTCTTGGCGCCACCTTGCCGTAGCGATTTAATGCGTATGTATATTTTACATGAAACCCAACCCAGACCACCACCAGTCACTATATCGACCATTTTGGACGGGCTTTGGGAAATGTAGCCACACCTCCGTGTGCCTCGGCAGCCGGATCACGGAGTTCAGAGCGGGTTCCCCTGTATATTTTTGTAAGTCTCCTTTAGTTTTTAACTCTAATTTTTTCAATATTTTCACAGCTGATTTCTTGTCAGCTATCTTTGTTTTCCTCATTCCATCTTCCTCTTGTCTTTGCGCGTTGCCCCTAGGGCACGCTTCCTATCCTCCTTTTCCTCTCTCCTTGCGTCCATATGTGCTGGTTTATGGGGTGGTGTGGGCACAGGTTAAATCGTCGGACCCTGTTACACCTCTCGCACCAGAGTTTTTTTGTTGTTGTTTTTCTTTATTTTTATTTTTTCTCTCTCCACCGAGCTCAATCTCGATCACCGAGAGGCGGGTCAGCCTGACACGCCTTTGTTCCACGCGCGGAGAGCTCCGGCCATCAACAACATTACACCATCACAGAGCGCTGGCGCAGCCTGACACGTTTTGTCACCGCCAGAGAGCTCCGGAGGACCCATAAACAACTTACACATCACAGAGCGCTGAGGTCAGCCTGAACACGTTTGTTCCCGCGCGAAGAGACTTACGGGCCCCGTAATAAAATTAACCACATCACGAGCGTGAATATCAATCCTACACGTTATGGTCCGCGCAGAGAGCTCCGGGCACATACACAACTTACACTTCACAGAGCGCTGGGTCAGCCTGACACGCTCTTGTCCGCGCCGCAGAAGCCTCCGGGGGCCCATAACAACTTACACATCAAAGAGCGCTGGGAGCCGACCACGCTTCTGTCCCGCACCGGAGAGCTTCGGGGACATAATAATAATAAACAAACACATACACAGAGGGCTGGGTCAGCCTGGCAACTTTTGCCCTGCGCTGAGGCTTTTGGCCCACGAAATATAAAAAAATAAACACCCATCCCGAGTCGCCGTGTCAGCCTGACACGTTGTCCCGCTCGGAGAGTTTGGGCCCGTAATAACAAAAAAAAATAATATCAACAGAGCGCTGGGTCCAGACCTGACATGTTTGTCCAGAATCGGAGAGCTTCGAGGGAACACCTATAATAACAACATAACTACACATCACAAGAGCCGGATCAGCCTAAGAAGGTTTGCCCTTGCGCTGAGAGAGAGGGCCATTCCAGGGGCTGATAACAACTTAACATCCCCCGCTTTGCAGGTCGGTCCCCGTAATAAAAACTAAATACACACTCCACAGAACAGCTGGCGTACGCCTGACGGTTTGCCATTGCGCTGAAGAGACTCCGGGGCTGTAACAACTATAACATCAAACCCACGCTTTGGCCCTGTAAATCAAATAAAATACACATCCAGGCGCAATGGAGTCCAGTCTGAGCACTTCTGTACCCGACAATGGAAAGCTACCAAGGGGCCCCGTATAAAAAAAACACATAGACCGAAGTGTCAGGGTCAGCCTGACACGTTGCGCTCAGGAGACGCCTTCGAGGAGCCCTGTAATACAAAAAAAATAAACATCACAGAGACGACTGGGTCATGCTGACACATTTTTCGCCATGCGAGACCTGAGAGCCTCCGGGGCTGTAACAACTTACACATCCACCGGGACTCCGGTCAGCCTGACACGTTTGCCCAAACGCGGAGAGGCTTTGGGCCCCGTAATAAGTAATACAACATCCAGAGCGCTGGGTCGCCTACACGTTTGGCCAGCTCGGATAGCTTTGGGCCCCGTAAAAATAAAATAAAAATAACACATCCACAGGAGCGCATGGGTCAATCTGAACTTCTGTCCCAGCCACGGAAGAGACTAAGAAGACCGGATAATAAAAAAAAACAATACAACACACGCACGAGATGTGGGTCAGCCTGACACGTTATGTACCCAGCATCGGAAGAGCTTTTGGGCCCAGAATCAAAAATAATACACATCACAGCAGCGCTGGGGTCATGCTGACACATTTATCACCCTGCGCTGAAGAGCTCGGGCTAGTAGCAACTACACATCCTGTGGCCTCCGAGGGTCAGCCTGACACGATTATGCCCCACGCGAAGAAGTTTGGAGGCCCGATCTCTTCATTAC